>JAJHUB010000234.1:0-104470 GCA_024510155.1 Gulo gulo luscus
ATGTACTATTTGATCATAACAATGCTACTTTAATGTAAGTATGAATCACAAAATAACTTTTGTACTAGTAGCTAAATTAACTATTTTGGGTTTTGATGAGGATTTTCTACTCTCAGTTCGGCCTCCAAATTAGCAGATGTACAAATGAATATTCCTGCTTCCATTTTCAGTTAATAATTTTCATTAGTCACATGATCTCAATGTCAAATCACCTTCTTGAGAGGGACAGTCTGGATCCATTCCATGGAGTTCACATTAAAGATGTCCACTGCATTTTCACTGTACACGGAGAGATATGGGGCATTGTAAGCTGGGAGATGGGGAGCAGGTGACAGCAAGTGTGGGCTTCAGGATTCACTTTTTAATTGGGTTTTTTATTAAGATAATTCTAAATTCACATGCAGTTTTAAGAATACAGAAAGATCTCTTGCACGCTCTGTCTAGTTCAGCCCAGTGTAACATTTTGCAAAACTAGGATACTAACATTGATAGAATCAACCTACTCATCCTAGGCAGATTTCCCCTGTGTGTGTGTGTGTGTGTGTGTGCACGCGTGTGTGTAGGTCTGTACAATGTTATCACCTGTGTAGGTTCATGTATCCACAACCATAGTCAAAATACAGACTACTTATACTACCACAAGGATCCCTCAGGGTTCCCTTTTATAATCCCACCCACATACCCCTCCTTCCCTAACTCCTGAGAATCAATAACTTGTCCTCCATTTCTAAAATTTTGTCATTTCAAAAATGTTGTATGAGTGGAATCACAGAGCATTCTTGATAAATAATAAATAATAAATAAATGATAAATTTTATCTGCTAAGCCTTAATACATTAAAAAAAAAGAATCCTTCAGATTGGAAACCCAAGAGAATCTCATACCATTATAATAGTCTAATTATCATATTGCTGCCTCAAATATTTTTAATATGGTTAAGATAAGTAAAAATATAAATGATGATATATATGGTTTATATTTTATAACACGAAACAGTGAAAGTCTGTCAAAAAGCTTTCTAACATTTTCATCTAATGGAAGCTTTACTAAATAATTGCATAACATTTCAAAATCTGTGGCCCTAAACTAATTCAGCTCACAGCAAGAATATAGTAGAAGATTAGAAAAGTATATGTGGAGAATGATGTTAATGAACAAAGCGGTGAACACTTGAAGCCACTAACGTTTTTGGAACTTTCTACACGACTAATAAAAACTTACAATTATGAAATTCTCATATGAACGTCTCTCCATGAAAACAACAGCAATGTAACAACTCTTCCTCTGCTCCAGTTGTGCCATCCCTCTCCCTTTTCTTAGAGCCGTGCTCTTAAGAGTGCCAGCCACCTTTGTTCCCCACTTCACACCTCAGTCCAAGCAGTCTGACTTGGGCCTCACTCCTGCATTAAACTGCTCTCACAGCAAGTCGTCAACCACCAATCATTGCTGAAGCCGACACACACATTTTAGTCTGTCTTACTTGACTGCTCAGGGATGCTTGCCTCCCAGGATTCTCCTCTGCGGGCTTCTTGCCTCCTGACCGTCCCTCTGACGTTTGCGCTTCTTGGTTTTCTAACCTGTGCCCTCTTACCTGTTTACTGTCCCACTGGAGGTACGCACTCAGCATGTCCAGGGAATCAGGCTGACAACATCAGAAACCGGGAACCCATTTAAGCGTTGCCATGAGTAGATGAGCAGACATCACGTGCCCGAATGTGCTTCAGTGGGACATGAGCAACACTATTAATGAAGTGTTCTTCAAAATAGTCTTCAGAGCTCGTTTTCAGTTACAGGAAATTTAGAATATAAAGGAAGAAGCAAAGCACCATGAGGAAACATCCAGATTGTGGAATATCCTGCAGGACAGCAAGTCGGCGGCATGGAAGACCGCTCAAGATTAGACAATATCTAAGATGTAACAGTAACAAGGAATATGTGAACCTTCTTCAGATTTTGATTCCAAGAAATGCACTGTCAACAGAGACATCTTTGGCATAATCACGAATGTTTGAATATGTATTTGATGATAATAAGGACCATGGGTAACTTCTTCAGGGGTGATAATAGCAATGTGGTTTTATGAAAATGTCCATATTTTTAGAGGTGTAATGTAAAATATATAAAGGTGGAATGATACTGACTTCTGGGATCTGATTTAAAATATTTCTACACAACAAAAAAGAAAGAGGTTGAATGAGCACAACCTTCATCCCCTGTCTGCATCCACTCTTCCTTTGGTTTTATTAGGAAATATTGGCATCCGCTCATTTGCTCAAGTTCGACATCTGAGAATCATTGCTAATTCTCTTGGCCCTCAGCTTCCTCTTCCAACCAAGTGTAAATTTTGTCAGTTATATCTTCAGTGTCCCTCAGATTCTCTCCTCTCCACCGTAACTGCCTCTGCCTTACACAGTTTTAATCCACAATTTCTACAATGACCTCTTGGCCTCCAGTCTCACCTTGCATCATCTTTAATCTAACCATTGGAATCTAGGGGTTTTTCTGAAATTGCAAATCTAACCCTGTGCCTACAGAACACCTTCTGTGGGGTGGCTCATGAGGACCCCTCCAGCCCTGTCTCTTGAACTGTCATCTTGAACTCCATATCTGAAACACTGAACTTAGAGGTCTTCACGACGTGCAGTGTGGATGGCCTGTTCCAATGATGACAGAGCAGCTGATACTGGACATACCCTGCCACCATCAATAATTATAAAACTGGAAAAAATATCTATAAGAAGTAACTTTTTAGGTATTAGTATACAGCACAAGACTGCCATTCCTAAAAAAGAGAAAGACGTGAGGTAGATCCTACATTCCCCTAGCTTTCTACTAGGGAAAATTTCCAAACTGCTGTGCAGAAAAAATGGAGCCCAAGCAGAGAGTGGAAGTTTTGCTGGGCAGAGGAAACAGATACTAATGTGTCTGGAATTTTCAAGGCAGGATACACAAAGGAAAGAGCCACAGAAAAATTGTCACAGGTATGTGTACTCTGGTTCCCTCAAAGTCCCTGGCCAAATCCAAAGCTGCTCATGGACAGGGCAAAACTCCTTGAGACCTGCTCAGAGTCTTGAGGGATGAACAAAAATGTCCTAAGTAGTACAGTGCTGGAGAGACATTAGATTTCTGACATAGACAAAGTGGAGAGACAGTGGCAGAAACCCTGAGCTCTCAGCTGAGACCCCCAAAAGGCCATTATTTAGGAGTAAGGACTAAATGGCCAAAGTAGGTCCATCCTAACAAAGTCTAAAGTCAGTCCTCAGCAAAAGCAGGGTGACTCGTCCATCAGATTAATTGCCTGTCAGAACAAAACACAGCTCTCCATGTTATGCATAGTACAGTCCAGAGTCCCTGTGTCATAGCATCCACAACATCCAGCAAAGGGCAAAAAAATAATAAGATGTAAAAAGGCAGGAAGATATCCTTAATCCAGAAGGAAAAAAAGTCAATGGAAACACCCACGGATGAGCCACATGTTGGAATAATTATAAATAATTATTGTAAGTAGTTCAGGACTTCATGCAAAACATAAACGTATTGGAAGATAGGACAATTTCACTAACTGGAAATTTTCCAAAAAAGTTGAAATTATAAACACAAGAATACGGTATCTGAAATGCTTAATTCCTGGATAAACCAGGGGGGAAAGGTCAGTGAAATTGAAGATGAGGGGTCAGTAGAAATTATCCAAACTAAAGGACAGAAAAAAATATTTTTTAAAAAGTCTCAGTGACCTATGAAACAAAGTCAAGAGGTCTGGGAGCACCTGCATGGCTCAGTCAGTTAAGCTTCTGCCTTTGGCTCAGGGCATGATCTCGGGGTTCTGAGATCCAGCCCTGATTCAGGCTCCCTGCTCAGTGGGGAGCCTCCCCCAGCCCACCCTGCTGGTACATGTGCGTGCACGCTCTCTCGCTCTAGATAAATCTTATTTAAAAAATGAAGAGGTCTGATAAACATGTATTTTGATCTGTAGGAAAGAGAATAAGTTAGAAAAATTTGCAGAAATTTAATGCCTAAAAATTTTCCAAAATTAATGAGAGGATATCAATCTTCACATCCAAAAAGTTCTGAAAACCCCAAGGAGAATATATACCAAAAAAACTGCATGTAAGCCCATCATAGTCAAATTGCTGAAAACCAAAGATAATGAGAAAATCTTAAAAATGGCTAAATAGAAGACATGGAGGGAACAACAGTGAAAATGGTTGCTTTCTCATCAGGAACAGTAGAAGTCAGAAAACAGTGGAATGTGTTTTTAAAGAGTTGAAAGACAAAAACACGTTTCATTTCTTTAGCTGGCCTTCCCTGACCTACTGTGTTAGATTAAGCATCCCTCCTGTGTGCTCTTGTAGACTGTTCTGCTCCCCTGTCACAGCACTTGCTTGACTGTTGGTCTCATGTTATGATTATAATCTCCATGTGGACACAGACTAGCCTGTTTTATGTTTAATATTGTGCCCTTAACCCTTGGAAGAGTAAGTTGCTTATATTAAGTGCTCCGTACTATTCTCTAAGTGAATCAAAAGGCTGTATTTAATTTATAAAATGATGGCCTGTACCAATAAAATATGAAATAAGCTAAAATTATTTAGGAGCATTACAGGTATACTTTACATAAACTAAACCTAAAAAGCAAAAGATAGTAACTGTTTCTTATGGCTTATTAATGTGTATGTGATTTTCAGTTACCATGAAGATAACCTGTTTAGGAGTTTACAGAAAGCAACAATTTGGATTAAGGATCTATTCAGCGTAAATTTTCCTACGAAAAAGTAAAAGGTAAAGGCTAAGTTATCACATGACCTAGATATAACTTCATTACAGCTGTTCTACCTGAAAAGACTTAGAAAAATCAGGAAATATCTTCAGTGATGTTGTTTTCAGAAATAAAACCTGTCACTAGCAATGGTTAGCGGAAATAGAAGTAGAATTAAAAAGGCAAGAAAGATACAAAAAGACAAGGGAACAAATTGTAAGATAGCCTTACAGCAGTAAGTTGAAGCTGCTGGCCACATCAGTTCAACTGGCCTAGATCGGAGGCCCCTGCTGTCAGTGTAAATGCCAGTGCTCTTAAAACATAGCACATATTCAATACTGGAGATCTCGATGGCGCAGAGAGCATCCACGGGTTCATGTGCAATAAATGATAGTGTCGGGTCCTGTGAGTGGAGCATCCTGTATGGGATTCCTTCTCTCCTCAAGGGGTATCTCAGGAACCCCGACTGGAATCCTACACAAAGCTGCTCGTTGAAGATGGCCATCCACTGGACATTGGTTGGGATCTTGAGCTCTTTAAATTTTCTGTGAGAAATTTTCTTGCTCTGAAACAGCTCATAACAAAAGACTTGGCTTTTCCTCGCTACACAGAGGCACGTGTGGGCCCCTTGGCACACTGTTCCGGAAGTCATTGTCTGACACCCTTTTGTTTCTGCTAGTTGTGAGTGTCAGTCTTCGTCCATCCAAAGCTGGCATGGGAAACAGCTGCACGTGGCGACTTCTCCCGGAGATCACTGCAACCATCTGGCCATGGGGAATGAGCTCAATCTGATGAATCTTCTTCATGTCACCAACCCGAATAATTCCTACACAAATCAACAGGGTTATAAGCCATTGTCAAGTTCAGAATAATCTCTGTTTATTTTGAATGTTCTTTTCAGTTTTACGTAAAAACAATTGAAAAAGGTCAGTAAAAATGATCTCATAAATCTTTATGTTCTGTGAATAAATTCTTTACAAATAAAATGGCCAGTCACCTGCAAATTAGCAATGTAACTTGTTTTTTAAAAAATTTTAATGAGTTATAATTGAGGTATACCATTATATTGCAGGTGTACAATAGAATGATTCAGTATTTGTATAAACTGCAAAATGATCACCACAATAAGCCTAGTTAACATCCAGCACCATACATAGTTAACAAAATTTTTGTTCTTATGATGAGAAATGCTGAGATCTCTCAGCAACTTTCAAGTATACAGTAAACTGTTATTAACTGTAGTCATTGTGCTATACATCATACCTCCAAGACTTATTTATTTCAGAACTGGAAACCTGTACCTTTTGACCCCATTCATCCATTTTTCACCCTCCATTCCTCACCTCTAGCAACCACCAATCTGTTCTGTTACCCGTGAGCTGCTTTGTGTGTGTGTGTGTGTGTGTGTGTGTGTGTGTGGTTTCTTTGGCTTGTTTTTTAGATTCCACATAAAAGAGCCATCAAAATTGATCTTTGTCTGATTTATTTCATTTAGCATAATACCCTTGAGGTCCATCCATGTTGTCACAGAGGGAAAGATGTTCTTTTTACGGCTAAATAGTATTTCATTGTATAGAATACCACATTTTTTTAATCAATCCGTCCATTGATGGACACTTAGGTTGTTTCATATCTTGATTACTACAGATAATTCTGCAGTGACCATGAGGGTGTAGATCTCTTTTCTAGTTAGTATTTTTGTTTTCTTTGGATAAATCACCAGAACTAGAATGGCTAAGTCATACAGTAATTTGAGGAACTTCCATACTGTTTTCCACAGAGGCCGAACCAGATTACATCCCCAGCAATACAGTATATGAATTCTCTTTTTTCCACATTCTTGCCAACACTTGTTATTCCTTGTCTTTCTGATAATAGCCATTCCAACAGTTAAGAATGATATCTCATTGTAGTTTTTATTTGCATTTCCCTGATGATTCAGGGTGTTAAGAACCTTTTCATGTCATGTTGCTGTTGGCCATCTATATGTCTTTTTTGGGAAAAAAATGTCTATTCAAATCCTCTGACCATTTTTAAATTAGACTGGAGATTTGTTTTTTTGCTAGTGAGTTGTAGGATTTCTTTATATATTTTAGATATATACCCTTATCA
Source organism: Gulo gulo luscus (assembly GCA_024510155.1). NCBI lineage: Eukaryota > Metazoa > Chordata > Mammalia > Carnivora > Mustelidae > Gulo > Gulo gulo. The sequence goes on from JAJHUB010000234.1 coordinate 6,869, forward strand.
GATATGATTTTGCAAATATTCTCTCATATTCAGTAAATTGCCTTTTCATTTTCTTGAAAATGAAGCCTTTTGAAAAATGGTTCCTTTACTGTAAGGAGAATGTTTTCTTATTTTTAAATTCTCTCCCAATGACTATTCTAATGGGTCTAAGTCAGGCTCTGATACAATCACAGACATAATCTCAGGATAGATTTGAGAGGGATAGAAAAGGATAGGAAGGAAAGGATAAGAGATCAAAAATCATATAGGCTCAAAAAAGTAATTACTCCAAAGATGACAAAATTACCTTAATAATAAAGTTAACATAATAAAGCATAATAAATAAATAATTACTTATTTCTTTATCTTATTCAATAAATTAGCTTAATAAACTTAAACCCTGATATTCTAGGCAGCAGGCCAAACACCATTCAATGTCCAACAAATGCTAACATACTACTTTTTTAGGGGGGAAAAAGGTGGGTTTTTTTTTCTGGCACTACATTGAGTCGTTGATGACACAACTATGTGTCGAGTGGCTCCTGTGTGCCCAGCACTGTTCTAGGTGCATGGAGTGCATTGCCACACAAAAGGAGACCCGTTCCTGTTCTCATGCTGGACTCCTGCTTTCATGGCCCTCCTTGGCAGGACTGAGTCACCCACACAGCACGGGAGGCCTTCAACCCAGGACATAGTTGATGTCCTTCAAATGTGGGTTCTCCTCTAGCTAAGCCACCAGACAGGCACCAGACATTCACGGGGACAGCGGAATAGAACGGCTATAGAACGGCTGTTTGACTTCATCTAGACCTCCATGTCCCTTTCAAACAACCCTGAGCACCCAGACGAGGACAAAGAACTCTGCTGTCTTCTCCAAGAAATACCCAGTTATACGCTGTTGCTCATTGTGGTGCCACTGGGGGTGGGGCGGGGTAGCAAGCAGAACCATGTTTGTTTGTTTTTTTCAGGTGCCAATTTGAAGACAGTAAACTGAGTTCTTACAGTAGACTACTCACTGTATAAAATCACCCGTGAGGATACTTAGACTCTGGGAAGATTGTGGATCTCCAGATATTAGAAAAGTCATCATTTGAGTTGAAAACCTATCAAACCAGATTTGGAAGATTTCTTTTACAGAATGAAAGAAGAAATCTGATACTGTATTTTCAGGGTTATGGCAGAACAGTAAAGACTCTCCTTACCATCTATGGTAACGTGCACGACAAAGAACCCTTCTTCATTTCCCAGAGCGATTCTTTTGTGATCTGTATTTGACACATAAATATAACGTCAGGGGTTTTTTTTGGGGGGGGTGAACATTAAGCAAAGCTATTAGAATAAACTGGACAAATTTATCAATATGGAAAAAGTTTAAAAGTCAAATTAGATACATATTTAGCATATACAAAAATGAAAAACATAATTTGCACCATTTTTCTTTCAGCTTGTAGAAGTAAAAATAAAACACGACTTTTCTCAACAGAAAGATCATTACCTTCATGAATACTTGAAAAGATAGTATTTAAGTCATGGTATTTTTTTTTTAAAAGATTTGTATTTATTTGAGAGAGAGCATGAGAGGAGAAGGTCAGAGTGGGGAGAAGCAGACTCCCTGTGGAGCTAGGAGCCCATGCGGGACTCGATCCCGGTACTCCAGGATCATGACCTGAGCCGAAGGCAGTTGCTTAACCAACTTAGCCACCCAGGCGCCCAGTCATGGTATATTTTTAAATTTGCCCTCAATAAGTAACTGTCTCATGAATGAAAAAAACTGTGCATTTAATTTATCGGTGCTCCTGGCCTGAACTGTAACGCACCGGTGTGTGTCGGGACGTGGCTAGGACTAAGACTCAGAGTGGAAGGTCAGCACTTACTGAGCAACTGCCTTGAGGACAGAGCACAGAACTACACATTAGCTCACTTAATCCCCTTCATAGCTGGAAAGCAGGAACTGTGTGCACTTAACGCATGAGCACAGTAGTAACGGGTTCCCTCTTACACAGCAGTAAATAGCAAGGTGGCTCTAAGGCAAAAGAAATGTTTGGGTGATAAAAATATTCTTGTTTATTCAATATTGATCTTGGCAATTCGTTCATTTGCTCACTTATTTTTCATTTGTTTACTGAGTTCTGAGCACTGGGAATACGGACACGAAAGACGGTCTCTGCCCTCGAGGTAGGTGGTCATGCACAATTAGTACACAGGGTCACACTGTTGGTGTGTTGGAGCTAGATGGGTTTGGAAACTCAGAATTATTCAGACTCAGGAGAGGTATTACTGAATATTAAAGAGACATCATTTCGCACAGGGCCTGGGGAACCATCATAGAATCAAGTATACTAATGTTTTTGCAGAGTATTAACAGGCAGGTGGGCTGTGGGGAAGACCCCCACCAGCCTCAGCCGGGTTTGGCTGACACATGAGTTGTGAATAAAGTTACGGTTTTCAGATCTTGAGCTGGAGACAGGGGTGAGGCGCCTGTGTGGCAGGTCCGTACCTATGATCGCAGCTGTCTGGCTGGTTCTGATCAAGGGCAGGCTGCTGTCATAAGCCTCTTCCAGCACGTAGACCAAGCGGTCTCTGGAGGGGCTTTTTCTCAGCATCTTGTACAGGTCCCTCAGCACTCCCACCCACTCCCACTTGTCGTTCTCGCCGTCTGCTAGGTTGGCTACTGAGTACCAGTTACGAGGCGCCAAGAGCTGCGAAGCCGTGACCTGCAATGATTTAAGGAACATCTCAGTTATAAGAAAGCAGAACTTTTCATGCCAGCCCGTTCAGCATTTTTCATCAAAATCACCATTGGTAGATGTCACTTCTAATACTGTTACCCTCTCCCTGGTTAGTAGAATAAATGAAGTGAGCATCAGAACTCAGGCCAAAAGCAAAATGGCAGAATCACCTCTATTGTGATCCTCATAAGAACACTGGATACGGGACGCCTGGGTGGCTCAGTTGATTAATCAGCTGCCTTCGGCTCAGGTCATGATCCCAGCGTTCTGGGATCGAGTCCTACATCGGGCTCCTTGCTCGGCAGGGAGCCTGCTTCTCCCTCTGCCTCTGCCTACCACTCTGTCTGCCTGTGCTCGCTCGCTCTCTCTCTCTAACAAATAAATAAATTTTAAAAAAAAAATTTAAAAAAAAAAAGAACACTGGATACTCTGTCTAAATAATACTGAATTTCATCAGTGAAAATAGGTACCATTTATTGGGTGTTGACTCCACCGGGAACTGCTCTAAGAGACGCACACGTGTTCATTGATCTGACCCCCATGGAAAAACTCAGCAGGTAGACACCCCTGCTCTGCCCATTTTCCAGGTGAGAAGATAGGCACAGGGGGAAAACTGCTAGCAGTGTGATGCCAGAACCCCCACTCTGAGCCTCTCTGCTTCTTCACTCCAGACACAGCTTTGTACATTTTGGTGTCTTCTTAATTGCAGTCAGGCAATGTGTCTTAATCGCAGTCATCATAATCAACTTTGGTATTATGCAACTTTCAGGGGTTCTATGTTGTTAAGTCACAGATACTTAGCAGTGCTTATGCTTTCCTGGCTGCTGCATGCCTGTAGCGTACATCATTACTAGTGAATGGCAAATTAAATTTAAACTTAAAAATACATACTTAGCCTAGCAGCGCTCTAAATTTATATGTAAAACCTTCTTTTGTAAACATCAATTAAGCAGCAGTAGTGTCATAAATTCCTGCTTCCTAAGTCAGTGCCAATGGCCAGGTCATTGTAAGGTTTCTTGGTGGCTGGGTAGAGTCTGCATGGATGTCTATCCCGGGACTGAGGAGCCAGGAACACCTTTGTGCAGCCTTTGTTAAATACAAGAGTCGTGGATTGACTGTAACCTCCTGGGTCACAAGGGCACCGCAGTCCTTTGCTTTCTCTGTCACTTTATAGGTAAAGAATCACTTCCAAGATCACTTTAATTTTTTATATGAATTTTAAAGAGCAGAGTGTTCGCTTTTTAAGAGATTGCAAGGGTGCCTGGGCGGCACCGTCGGCTGAGCATTGGACTCTTGGTTTCGGCTCGGGTCATAATCTCGGGGTTGTGAGATGGAGCCCTGAGTCGGGCTCCGCGCTCAGCAGGGAATCTCCATGTCTCACTTCCTCTCCCGCTGCCCTCCCCCTGTGCAAGCACTTTCTCTCCCTCTAAAATCAATCTTTTTTAAAAAGAGAGATTGCAAAAATACATTCTTGCTTGATTTTTTATTTTGTACTCTTGGTTTGAATTTGAATGGACTTCAAAAGGTTGCCTCAAAGGAAACATTTTACAAAGTGCTTCTAGTTTCGGAAGCCGCACACTCACGCTGCTGCAGGTCCACGACGAACCACTGGTCATGATGACCTTGAAGGAGGTCCTCTCTCTTTCTCTGTCACCGTTTCCCCCTCTTCATTCGTACGTACTCTCAATTCCTCTCTGCTTAGTCAGCCTCTGTCTCAGCTACAGACCTGACACCAGTCCTATTGGCTTATACCGTAGAGTAAATGGGCCACCTCAGGATGTCTGCATTTTCCGGCTCAGATTTAACTGTGGAGTGAAACGCCGTGGCTCCTTAAAAAGCCCTTTCCGTTATCCCCAAATAGAAATAGGGGAATAGATTCACTGTGGCAAGTGGGAGGTAGGAAGGGGGACACCATCCCCCAGCACGTCTGAAACCTCAGCCTCCCAGGACCTTCCGAGCACACAGGCTGAAACAAGGGGCACCCCCCGGAGACCCGGGGCTGTGGGCCCGCTTACTGTAAACATGCGGGGCATTTCCTTTCTCCTCGCAGGAATAAAATCGGAGGGCCAGGCAGAGCTGACAGAAAATGCTCCATCCCTGAAGGAAAGTCAAGACACCAAAAGTGAGTAGAATCACCTGGAAGTAAGAATATATAGACATAATCATCCATTTTAATTTCGTTGATTTTTTTACTTTCTTTTCTGCAGTAACTGATCGCAATCAGAATGTTGCATCAACAGTGCTTGGCCAGAGAGTACTGGAAAACCCAAGTAGGGGCAGCCTGCGGCTCAGATGGTTGAGTGCTCTCTTTTGGGTTTGGTTTGGGTTGTGATCTCAGGCTCGTGAGATTAAGCCCCACAGCAGGCTCCCCTCTCAGCAGGGAGTCTTAGTTTCAATGTACAAGTCTTACACATCTTTTGTCAGATCGATTACTAACTTTTAATATTTTTTGGTGCTGTTGCAAATGCTCTTGCTTATTTAATTTCAGTTTCTGATTACTTGTCTTTGTACAAAGAAGTGCGTCCGTTTTTATATATTGATCATGCATCCTGCCAACTGGCTAAATTCGTCTATTAGTTCTAAGAGCTTTTTTATAGATGGGTTTGGATTTTCTTTGTAGATGTTCATTTTGTCTGTGAATAACTTTGCCTCCTTTTTTCCAACCTGGATGTACTTTATTTCTTTTTCTTCCCTGGCTGGGATTTCCAGTACAATGTTAAAGAAATCAGGGTGGTGAGAGTAAACATCGTTGTGGTGCTTCTGCTCTTAGAAAGCACTGAGTCTTTTGCCACTAATTATGATATTAACAAGATTTGCATAGATACTCTTAGCAGGATGAGGAAGCTCCCTTGTTAAGAGTTCATCAAGAATCAATGTGATTTTGTCCAACGCATTTACTGTATCTGTTGACATGACCCTTTTTCATTAGTTGAAGTAGTAAATTGATTTTGGAACATAATCCGGCCCTCCTGAGATACACCACGCTTGTTCTTCATGCGGTGTGATTTTTACGTAACACTGGATTCGACTTACTAACGTTTTGTAAAGACTTCTTGCACCTAAGTTTACAATCAAAGAATATTGGTTTGTGTTTTTTTAATATTTTATTTTATTTTATTTCGTCATGTAAGTGTACTCTTAAATCCCCTTCCCCCGTTTCCCCCACCCTCCCATTGTCCTCCCCTCTGGTAACCGTCAGTTCTTGGTAGTTAGGGTCTCGGTCTTGATTTCTCTCTCTCTCTCTCTTTCCCTTTGCTCATTAGTTTCTTAAATTCCGCATATAAGTGAGATCATATGGATTTGTCTTTCTCTGACTGACTTCGAGCTCTAACCATGTTGTTGCAAATGGCAAGGTTTCATTCTTTTTTATAGCTGAGCAGTGTGCGTGTGTGCATGTGTGCGCGTGCAACTCATCTTCCTTATCCATTCATCTATTTGGGCCGCTTTCATAGTTGGGCTATTGTAAATAATGTGGCAGTAAACATAGACATGCATGTATCCCTTTGAATAAGTGTTTTGGGTAAATACCCAGTAGTGCGATTACTGGATTGTAGGATAATTCTATTTTTAACTTTCCGAGGAAACTTCACGCTCTTTTCCACAGTGACTGTACCAGTCTGCATTCCCACCAACAGTGTAAGATGGGTCCTTTTTCTCCACATCCTTGACAACACTTGTGGTTTCTTGTGTTTTTTATTTTAGCCATTCGGACCAGTGTGAGGTAGGATCTTTTGATTTGCATTTTCCTGGTGATGGGTGATGTTGAGCATCTTTTCATGTGTCTGTTGGCCACCCGGATGTGTCTCTGGAGAAGTGGCTATTCATGTCTTCTGTCCATTTTTAAATTGGATTATTTGATTTTGAGGGGTTGAATTGTATTAGTTCTTTACATGTTTTGGATATTAACCCTTTATCACATGTGCCGGTTGCAGGTATCTTCTGTTCAGCAGATTGCCTTTCAGTTTTGTTGACGTTGCTTCTGCCTTGCGGAAACAATTTCTCTAACAGTTTGTTTTTGCTTTTACTTCCCTGGCCTCGGGAGAGGTAGCTAAAAAAGAGTAACTTCAGCTGACATCAGAGAAATAATTGCCTGTCCTCTCCTTGAGGATTTTTATGGCTTCAGGTCTCACGTTGAGGTCTTACGTCCATCTTGATTTTATTTTTACAGATGGTGAAAGAAAGCGGCTCAGTTTCATTCACTTTTCCCAACCCCATTTTTTGAACAGTCCTTTTCCTGTTGTATATTCTTTCCTACCTTGTCAGAGTTTAATTGGCCATATAATTATGGGTTTATTTCTGGGTTTTCTGTTCTGTTCCATTGATCTGTGTGCCTATTTTTATGCCAGTACCATACTGTTTTAATTACTACTATCTTGTAGTATAACTTAAATTCTGAAGTTGTGACACTTCCAATTTTTTTCTTTTTCAAGATTGCTTTGGCTATTCGAGGTCTTTTGTGGTTCCATACAAATTGTAAGATTGTTCTGGTTCTGTGAAAAATGCTGTTGGCATTTTGATAGGGATTGCGTTAAATCTGGATTGCTTTGGGTAGTATAGGCATTTTAACAATAGTTGTTCTTCAGTCCAAAAGCATGGAGTATCTTCCATTTCTTTGCATTGTCTTGAATTTCTTTCATCAGTGTTCTCAAAGAGTACAGGTCTTCTACTTCTTTGGATAAGCTTGTTCCTAGATATTTTCTTGTCTTTGGTGTAATTGTAAATGGGGTTATTTTTTTAATTTCACTTTCTACTGCTTCATTATTAGTGTATAAGAATGCAACAGATTTCTGTACATTGATTTTGTATCCTGTGACTTTACCGGATTCATTTTTGAACTCAACCAGTTTTTTGGTGGAGGCTTTAGGGCTTTCTATATATAGCATCATGTCTTGTGCAGATAGTGAGGGTTTCACTTCTTCCTTACCACCTTGGACAGCTTCTACGTCTTTATGCTGTCTAATCGCTGTGGCTGGGACTTGCGGTGCTGCGCGGAGTAGCAGTGGTGAGAATGGACGTCCTTGTCTTGCTCCGGGCCTTAGGGGAGAAGCTCTCTGTCTTTCACCATTGAGTGTGATGTTGGTCGTGAGTTTTCCATATAAGGCTTTTACTATGTTGCACTATGTTCCCTCTAGTCGTATTTTGCAGTGTTTTTTATCATGAATGGACATAGTACTTTGTCAGATGCTTTTTCCGCATCTATTGAAATGATCTTATGGTTTTTACCCTGTTAGTGATGTGACATATCATGTTGATTGTTTTGTGAATATTGAACCACAGTTGTGTCCCAGAAATAAATCCTACTTGATGTGTACTGTATGACTTTTTAATGTATTATTGGATTTGGTTTGCTAATATTTTGTTGAAGAATTTTACATCTATGTTCATGAGAGATATTGGCCTGAATTCTCTTTTTTTGTGGTGTCTTTATCTGGTTTTGGTATCAGGGTGGTACCGGCCTCACAGAATGAATTCGGAAGTTTTTCTTCCTCTTGTATTTTTTGGAACAGTTTGAGAAGAAGGGTTTGTACTTTTCTTGCAATGTCTTTGTCTGGCTTCAGTATCAAGGTGATGCAGGTCCCATAGAACGAGTTAGGAACCTGCTCCTCAGTTTCCTGGAAAATCTGATGTAGAGTTGGTATTGCATGTTCCTTAGACGGTCAATCATTAGGAAAAAAATACCTCGGCGAAACTATTTTGACTTGGAATTTTCTTTGTGGGATCATGTTTAATTAGAATTCCACTACCTCACAGATACGGAGTTACTCAGTCATCTCAAGGTTTGCGTTCCGGCTGGTTGGCACAGACACTCTTCCCTCTAACCTGGCTGGTTGGCACAGACACTCTTCCCTCTAACCTGGCTGGTTGGCACAGACACTCTTCTCTCCGACCCTTCAGGTGGTTCTCTCACTGGCCTCTGGCGGTTTCCTCACATACACATGCTGACCGGGCATCTGCTGATGCCTCAGACCCCCGGAGAGGTGTCTCTCTGACTCGGCGCCCTGTCTTCAACTCCAGGAGTCCACCTGGCTCTGCCTGGAATCCCACTTCTGCGTCATGTCCCTGAAACTCTCACAAGGCAGTAACTTGAGGCGAATATACAGATCACCTCATTTGTTTCCACCTTTTAGGGATCACTGCCTTTTATTATCTGATGTCCAGCACCTTAAATCAGCTTCTTGGTTGTTTCAGAGGAAAGGTTAAATATGGTCCCTGTTACTCCATGTTTTTAAAAAAAAAAAGTTTTTTTCTAATAATCTTTACACCCAATATAGGGCTCAAACTCACAACCCTGAGAGCGAGTCTGCTCTTCTGCCTGAGCCAGTGCTGCCCCCCGAGCCCCTGTTACTCCATTTTGGTTGAAAGTAGAAGTCTGTTTGATCCCGCTCACTGGGTGATTTTCTGCTTCTTCAACATCTAAAACACACTTATATCTCCCCCCGGTTTGCTGATTCTCCCTTACAACTTGACTGCTGTTCCCCTTTCTTAGTCTTCGTGACTTAAAACCTCAGTGCCTCCACCCTTGTTACGCTTTTCTTCATCTTCCCTTCTCTGGGAGATCACCTTAGGCAGGGTTTCTTCTCCCCATCTCTTCCTTTGTAATTCCCAGAGCCATCGCATGAGTGCAGACGCTCATTCAGTCTGGAGTGCACGACGGCCGGCGGGACGTGACTGCAGCGTTGCTTCCATTTCCTGTCCCCACCACCAAACACGCTCACTCTCTCCCTCTCTCTCGCATAACAAGAGGTCTACTGCCAGACTGATCTTTCAGAGTCCCCTCCAAGATGACCTGGTTTCCTGTGCCGGCTACTCAGGGCACCGTCACGTTTCTGACAAGGGTGACATTCACTAGTATGGGGAATATAGAGCAGAGTTTTGGGGCAACGTATCAAAATACAACAGGATGAACATGGAGACCCAAAAAATGTGTGATGGAACGTTTAGGCAGGGCACATCGTCGTGGTGCAGGGACACCCGGAGCCCCGGGAAACGACGGGATCCCACCGGGTGTGCAGAAGGGGGGAGTAAAAGGCCAAGCGCAGAGGCCCAGACGCGCCAGGAGGGCGCGAAGGGCTTGAAAGATTCGGGACAGGCAGGGAGGAGAGAACTTACTACTGCATTTCTTTTGATGAGATACACGTGCTCCAAGTTCACTGATTCAGTGTCACTTAATAATAAACACTTAGAGAGACGTCTGCAAACATGGCAGAGTAAGGACCTCTGAGGATTCTCTCCTTCATTAAAAAAAAAAAAAAAAAAGGGAAAAAAACGGTAAAATTCACCAAAATCAACATTTTAAGAACTGTACAAACTAACCAAAGTTTGTGGCAATCCAAGGAGGATTTATTCAGGAGAAACAGCTAAATCTTGGTAGGAATCATGAGCTCTGTGCTGGTCTAACTTGCCCTAGTTGCATGCTCCATTTTCTAACTCGACAGCCTCGAAAGTGGCAGCCTGCGTTACAGAGCGTCCGAGAAGCCGGGGGCCACGGGGGAGCGGGAGAGAGGAGGAGGTGCGGGAAAGAAACTGCCCTATCGGACTTAACTCAGCTCCCCCAAGCTTGAAAAATCTGACCCCAGGGGACACGTACAGAAAACAACCGCCTGGAAGCATCTCAGCGACACAGCTGCCTCGGCCGTGTTTAACAACTGCGGAAGAAAAGAGAGAAGTCAAAAATGTTGAAAAGATAAGATAGAAACGGGAGATGTCCACAGGGCCTTTGAGCAGCTCGGGCATGCTGCTAGGAATCGAGGAGTCGATGCACATGTACAGGCCTGTGAACATTCCTGGGGCTGTGCTATTCTCAGGAAAGACCTGAGAAGGCCCTAAGTGCTCCCTTCTTGCTGACATGGATGTGTAGATTAATGTTTTACATTAAATTGGGGAAGTTTCCAGCTATTACTTCTTCCCTTGTTCTTGAGGACTCACTTGCACGGGTAAAACGTAAGGCTAAGACAGTGTTGTCAGCTGCCTGGCTGAGTGCCGAAGGAGCGCCCCAATTTGCACACAAGCCTTTCAACAAAGACTGGGAGATATACCCCGTCCCGATGCTTTAAAAAAACCCTCTGTATGATCATTAGCTGGCCACTAAGCCAATGAAGTAGAGACTTCAGTGACCTCATAGGACCAAGAGTAAAGACTTTACAGATGAATTCAGAAAAGTCACCAAAGAAACAACAATTACAAGTAACAACATCAAATCCTGGAGAGGTAGTGGGATTTGATTACCAGAGCTGCCAGTTTCATTATTTGAAATGTCCAGGGTTTTTTGGGTTTTTTTTAAGATTTCATTTATTTATTTGACAGAGATCACAAGTAGGCAGAGAAGCAGGCAGAGAGAAGGGGGGAAGCAGGCTCCCCACTGAGCAGAGAGCCCGATGCAGGACTCGATCCCAGGACCCTGAGACCATGACCTGAGCTGAAGGCAGAGGCTTAACCCACGGAGTCACCCAGGTGCCCCAAAATGTCCACTTTTTAAGAAAAATTTGTAAGACATGGAAAGAAACACAAAAGTATGAAAAATACACAGGAAAAACATAGCCAGTAGAAACTGTTCCCCAGGAAACCCAGATGTTGAATTTATTGAACAAAGATTTAAATCATCCATTTTAAATATGTTTGAAGACCTAAAGGAAGCCATGGCTAAAGAACTAAAGAAGATTGTAAGGATGTGGGATGCCTGGGAGGCTCAGTCACTAAGCGTCTGTCTTTGACTCAGGTTATGATCCCAGCGTCCTGCGATCGAGCCCCGCATCTTGGGCTCTCTGCTCAGCGGGGAGCCTGCTTCCCCCTCTCCAGCTCCCCCTGCTTGTGTTCCCTCTTTCGCTGTGTCTCTGTCATAAATAAATAAAACTTTTTTAAGAAATTATAAGAATGATGTCTCACCAAATGGAAAGTATCAATAACGAACTTGAAATGGTAAAAAAGGAACCAAATAGGAATTCTGAAGGTGAAGAGTGAAATAATCGAAATGAATAATTCACGAGTGGGGCTCGAAAACAGTTTTGAGTAGGCAGAAGACCAAACCACTGACCTTGAAGACGGGCCGATTAGTATGATCCAGTCTGAGTAAAGGAAAGAAAGAACAACGAAGGGAAATGAACAGAGCCTCGGAGACCTGCGGGGCACCGTACACAAGCTAAGATACGCGTCATGGGAACCCTAAGCAAGGGAAAGGACAAAGGGGACAAAAGAAATACTTGAGGATCTCAACTCAGTAACGTAAGTCTCCACCTCAGTAACCTAGAAAACGAAGAGCAAACCAAGCCACATTAGCGGAAGGAAGGAAGTGACAAGGAGCGGAGCGCGGGGACCAAAGAAACAGAATGGAGAGAAAGAAGAGAGGAAAGAAAAGCAAACGTTGGTCCTTTAAGAAGAGTAACAAAATGGGTAAGCTTTAGCTAAGCCAAGGAAAAAATTAGAAAAGATTCAAATTACTAAAATCAGAAGTGAGAGAGGGCCCATAGCTAACCGGCCTCTCGGAAATCAGAAGACGTGTAAGGGAATATTATGAGCAATCATGTGCCAACAAAATTAGAAAATCTCAAAGAATAGAAATTTCCTAGGAAACACAAAATATTAAAGCTGACTCAGGAGGGCATGGAAATCTGAGTGGATTTATAACAAGTAGAGACTGAGACAGGAATCAGAAAACTTCCCGTTAATAGAAGTTCAAGACCAGACGGCTGTGTTGGTGAATTCTACCAAACACGTTTAATACCGACCCTTCAGAAACGCTTCCAAAGAAACAAGAGGGGAAAGAGCACTTTCCAACTCATTCTGAGGCCATTATTACTCTAACACCAAAGCCAGGCAAAAATACCTAATGAAAGAAAACTATAGACCGATATTCTGTATTAACACGGATGGAAAAATCCTCAGTAACCCCCAGCAAATCCAACGCAGCAGCAGGTAAAAAGGATACTCCTGGTTTCCCCCACACCGTAGCCAAGTGGGACTTCTCCCAGGGATGTAAGGGAGGTTCTGCGCTCTAATAAACCAGTGTACTACGACCTGCTAATGAACGGGGAACCGTATGGTCCCCTCAACAGACACAGCAAAAGAATTTGCCAAAACCCAACACCTGATAAAAACACTTTACAAACTAGAAATAGAAGGGAATTTCCTCAACCCGAAGAAGGGCATAAGCCATGAAAAGTAATGAAATGGGCGACAGGCGACATGGAGGAAGCTGGCAAACAGCTCGCTCCGTGCGGGAGGCCCGCGGCAGGCTGCCCATGGGACTGCAGCTACGCGCCCTAGCCGGGGCGGCGGGTCCAGACACGCAGAACCGGCTCCCCGCTTGCCCGGTGGCTTGGGACGAGGGAGAATGTAGAGAAGGCAAATATGGTCTGGTTTTGGCCTGCCGAAAATGTTCTAAGATTAGATTGTGGTGCTGGTTGTCCGAGCTTGTGAACATGGGAAAACCAGCGAACGGCACCCTTTAAAATGGTGCCATTTATGGTGTGTGAATGACATCTCACAGGAGGCGTCTGGTTCTGACGCCTGAGAGATGCTCTCTCTTCCCTTGCCACACGCGCGCACACACGCGCACACGAAGAAGATAACTTCTGAGTAAAAACCTTACAAATATCACACTGAATTATGATCCGTACCTTAGGGCTGGTGATGGAAACTTTGGGCCAAAATCTTCTGTTTGAAGTTTACATGGCAGTGGAGAAAATTAGGAACTTTAACATAAAGTTAAATGTGAATGACAACACGTTTTAAAGAAAATATCAGAAGCCATTTTTATTCCCATTTTTTTTAATTAAAAAATTCTCTCTTTCAAAGTTTACCTCATGTCAATCACTTCACTCACGACAACGTTGGGTTTGGAGTCTTTTTCTTCATCCATGTTGTACAGGAAGAGCTTGAAGTCACAGGCGACAGCCAGGGCTCTCTGCCATCCCTTCCTCGCCCCTGCCTTCTTTGGGATCTTCAGTTTGGATTAAAAAGCATCAACAAATAAAAACGGTATGAGCTGGGAAGGAGGAGTCAAGATGGCGGAGAAGTAGCAGGCTGAGACGACATCGGGTAGCAGGAGATCAGCTAGATAGCTTATCTAACCATTGTGAACACCTACAAATCCAACGGGAAATCGAAGAGAAGAAGATCAACAATTCTAGAAACAGAAAATCGATCACCTTCTCAAAGGTAGGACCTGCGGAGAAGTGAATCCAAAGCGACGGGAAGATAGACCCCGGGGGGAGGGGCCAGCTCCTGGCAAGCGGCGGAGAAACGGAGCACAAAATCGGGACTTTTAAAAGTCAGCTCCACTGGGAGACATCGCTCCAGAGGCTAAACCAGGGGGAAACCCAAGTGGGGTCAGCATAACCCCAGGTCCTGCGGGGTCACAGAAGGACTGGGGGTGTCTGAGGGCCGCAGAGCTCGCAGCTATTAGAGCGGGGAAGCCGGCTACAGCGACAAAGCCGAGGAGTGAGCTCTAAGCCCGGGGTTACCTTGTGCCGGCCGCAGGCTGGGTGGGCTCGGAGCGCGGCTGGAGGCCACGGAGACGGAAGCAACCGGGTGCTTTTCGCCAGGTTCCAGCAACCGACTGCTTTCCTACCGGCGTGACCGCAGGTCAGGGAGGCAGGGCGGTTGGGCGCTTTGCTCTGAGGGCGCACTGAGGAGTGGAACCCCAAGCTCTCGGCTCCTCCGGGCCGAGAGATTGGGAGGCCGCCATCTTCATCCCCGTCCTCCGGAACTCTACGGAAAGCGCTCAGGGAACAAAAGCTCCGGAAGCAAACCCCAGCGGATTACTTAGCCCGGCCCCTGGCAAGGGCGGTGCAATTCCGCCTGCGGCAAAGACACTTGAGAATCACTACAACAGGCCCCTCCCCCAGAAGATCAACAAGAAACCCAGCCAAGACCAATTTCGCTCACCAAGAACAGCGGAATTCCACAGCAGGAGAAAGCAAATCTTATCTGGACAAAATGACAAGGCGGAAAAACTCACCTCAAAAAAAAAGAACAAGAGGCCGTACCGAAGGCTGGAGACCTAATCAATACAGACATTGGAAACATGACAGATCTAGAGTTCAGAATGACAATTCTCAAGGTTCTAGCCGGGCTCGAAAAAGGCATAGAAGACATTAGAGAAACCCTCTCCGGAGAGATAAAAGCCCTTTCTGGAGAAATAAAAGAACTGAAATCTAACCAAGTGGAAATAAAAAAAGCTATTAATGAGGTGCAATCAAAAATGGAAGCTCTCACTGCTAGGATAAATGAGGCAGAAGAAAGAATTAGTGACATAGAAGACCAAATGACAGATAATAAAGAAGCTGAGCAAAAGAGAGACAAACAAATACTGGACCACGAGGAGAGAATTCGAGAGATAAGCGACACCATAAGACGACACAACATTAGAATAATTGGGATTCCAGAAGAAGAAGAAAGAGAGAGGGGAGCAGAAGGTATATTGGAGACAATTATTGGAGAGAATTTCCCTAATATGGCAAAGGGAACAAACATCAAAATCCAGGAGATGCTAAGAACGCCCCTCAAAATCAATAGAAATAGGTCCACACCTCGTCACCTGATAGTAAAATTTACAAGTCTTAGCGACAAAGAGAAAATTCTGAAAGCAGCCCGGGAAAAGAAGTCTGTAACATACAAGGGTAAAAACATTAGATTGGCAGTGGACCTATCCACAGAGACCTGGCAGGCCAGAAAGAACTGGCATGAGGTATTCAGAGCACTAAACGAGAAAAACATGCAGCCAAGAATACTATATCCTGCTAGGCTATCATTGAAAATAGAAGGAGAGATAAAGAGCTTCCAGGACAAACAAAAGCTGAAAGAATTTGCAAACACCAAACCAGCTCTACAGGAAATATTGAAAGGGGTCCTCTAAGCAAAGAGAGACCCTAAAAGTAGTAGATCAGAAAGAAACAGAGACAATATACAGTAACAGTCACTTACAGGCAATACAATGGCACTCAATTCATATCTCTCAATAGTTACCCTGAATGTTAATGGGCTAAATGCCCCAATCAAAAGACACAGGGTATCAGAATGGATAAAAAAACAAAACCCATCAATATGCTGCCTACAAGAAACTCATTTTAGACGCGAAGACACCTCCAGATTTAAAGTGAGGGGGTGGAAAACAATGTATCATGCTAATGGACATCAGAAGAAAGCTGGGGTGGCAATCCTTATATCAGATCAATTAGATTTTAAGCCAAAGACTATAATAAGAGATGAGGAAGGACACTATATCATACTCAAAGGGTCTGTTCAACAAGAAGACCTAACAATCTTAAATATCTATGCCCCTAACATGGGAGCAGCCAACTATATAAACCAATTAATAACAAAATCAAAGAAATACATCAACAGTAATACAATAATAGCAGGGGACTTTAACACCTCCCTCACTGAAATGGACAGATCATCTAAGCAGAAGATAAACAAGGAAATAAAGGCCTTAAATGACACACTGGACCAGATGGACATCACAGATATCTTCAGAACATTCCATCCCAAAGCAACAGAATATACATTCTTCTCTAGTGCACATGGAACATTCTCCAGAATAGACCACATCCTGGGTCATAAATCAGGTCTCAATCGGTACCAAAAGACTGAGATCATTCCCTGTATATTTTCAGACCAAAATGCTCTGAAGCTAGAACTCAACCACAACAGGAAATTTGGAAAGAACGTAAATACATGGAGACTAAACAGCATCCTTCTAAAAAATGAATGGGTCAACCAGGAAATTAAAGAAGAATTGAAAAAATTCATGGAAACAAATGATAATGAAAACACAACGGTTCAAAATCTGTGGGACACAACAAAGGCAGTCCTGAGAGGAAAATATATAGCGGTGCAAGCCTTTCTCAAGAAACAAGAAAGGTCTCAAATACACAACCTAACCCTACACCTAAAGGAGCTGGAGAGAGAACAACAAAGAAAGCCTAAACCCAGCAGGAGAAGAGAAATCATAAAGATCAGGGCAGAAATCAATGAAATAGAAACTAAAAAAACAATAGAACAAATCAACAAAACTAGGAGCTGGTTCTTTGAAAGAATTAATAAGATAGACAAACCCCTGGCCAGACTTATCAAAAAGAAAAGAGAAAGGACCCAAATAAATAAAATCATGAATGAAAGAGGAGAGATCACAACCAACACCAAAGAAATACAAACAATTATAAGAACATACTACGAGCAACTCTACGCCAACAAATTTGACAATCTGGAAGAAATGGATACATTTCTAGAGACATATAAACTACCACAACTGAACCAGGAAGAAATAGATAACCTGAACAGACCCATAACCAGTAAGGAGATTGAAACAGTCATCAAAAATCTCCAAACAAACAAAAGTCCAGGACCAGATGGCTTCCCAGAGGAATTCTACCAAACATTTAAAGAAGAATTAATTCCTATTCTCCTGAAACTGTTCCAAAAAATAGAAATGGAAGGAAAACTTCCAAACTCATTCTATGAGGCCAGCATCACCTTGATCCCAAAACCAGACAAGGATCCCACCAAAAAAGAGAATTACAGACCAATATCCTTGATGAACACAGATGCGAAAATTCTCACCAAAATACTGGCCAATAGGATCCAACAATACATTAAAAGGATTATTCACCATGACCAAGTGGGATTTATTCCAGGGCTGCAAGGTTGGTTCAACATCCGCAAATCCATCAATGTGATACAATACATTAATAAAAGAAAGAGTAAGAACCATATGATACTCTCAATAGATGCCGAAAAAGCATTTGACAAAGTGCAGCATCCCTTCCTGATTAAAACTCTTCAAAGTGTAGGGATAAAAGGCACATACCTCAATATTATCAAAGCCATCTATGAAAAACCCACCGCAAATATCATTCTCAATGGAGAAAAACTGAAAGCTTTTCCGCTAAGGTCAGGAACACGGCAGGGATGTCCGTTATCACCACTGCTGTTCAACATAGTACTAGAAGTCCTAGCCTCAGCAATCAGACAACAAAAAGAAATTAAAGGCATCCAAATTGGCAAAGAAGAAGTCAAACTATCACTCTTTGCAGATGATATGATACTATATGTGGAAAACCCAAAAGCCTCCACTCCAAAACTGCTAGAACTCATACAGGAATTCAGTAAAGTGTCAGGATATAAAGTCAATGCACAGAAATCAGTCGCATTTCTTTACACTAACAACAAGACAGAAGAAAGAGAAATTGAGGAGTCAGTCCCATTTACAATCACACCCAAAACCATAAGATACCTAGGAATAAATCTAACCAAAGAGGCAAAGAATCTATACTCAGAAAACTATAAATTCCTCATGAAAGAAATTGAGGAAGACACAAAGAAATGGAAAAATATTCCATGCTCATGGATTGGAAGAACAAATATTGTGAAAATGTCTATTCTACCTAAAGCAATCTACACATTTAATGCAATCCCTATCAAAATCCCATCCACTTTTTTTAAAGAAATAGAACAAATAATCCTAAAATTCATATGGAACCAGAAAAGACCTCGAATAGCCAAAGGAATATTGAAAAAGAAAGCCAAAGTCGGTGGCATCACAATTCCAGACTTCAAGCTCTATTACAAAGCTGTCATCATCAAGACAGTATGGTACTGGCACAAAAACAGACATATGGATCAATGGAACAGAATAGAGAGCCCAGAAATAGACCCTCAACTCTATGGTCAACTAATCTTTGACAAAGCAGGAAAGAATATCCAATGGAAAAAAGACAGCCTCTTCAACAAATGGTGCTGGGAAAACTGGACAGCCACATGCAGAAAAATGAAACTGGACTATTTCCTTACACCACACACGAAAATAGACTCAAAATGGATGAAGGACCTCAATGTGAGAAAGGAATCTATCAAAATCCTTGAGGAGAATGCAGGCAGCAACCTCTTTGACCTCAACCGCAGCAACTTCTTCCTAGGAACATCGCCAAAGGCAACAGAAGCAAGGGCAAAAATGAACTATTGGGATTTCATCAAGATCAAAAGCTTTTGCACAGCAAAGGAAACAGTTAATAAAACCAAAAGACAACTGACAGAATGGGAGAAGATATTTGCAAACGACATATCAGATAAAGGGCTAGTATCCAAAATCTATAAAGAGCTTATCAAACTCAATACCCAAAGAACAAATAATCCAGTCAAGAAATGGGCAGAGGACATGAACAGACATTTCTGCAAAGAAGACATCCAGATGGCCAACAGACACATGAAAAAATGCTCCACATCACTGGGCATCAGGGAAATACAAATCAAAACCACAATGAGATACCACCTCACACCAGTCAGAATGGCTAAAATTAACAAGTCAAGAAATGACAGATGCTGGAGAGGATGCGGAGAGAGGGGAACCCTCCTACACTGCTGGTGGGAATGCAAGCTGGTGCAACCACTCTGGAAAACAGTGTGGAGGTTCCTCAAAAAACTGAAAATAGAGCTACCCTATGACCCAGCAATTGCACTACTGGGTATATATCCTAAAGATACAAACGTGGTGCTCCGAAGGGGCACATGCACCCGAATGTTTATAGCAGCAATGTCCACAATAGCCAAACTGTGGAAAGAGCCTAGATGTCCATCAACAGATGAATGGATAAAGAAGATGTGGTATATATACACAATGGAATACTATGCAGCCATCAAAAGACATGAAATCTTGCCATTTGCGACGACGTGGATGGAACTAGAGGGTATCATGCTTAGCGAAATAAGTCAATCAGAGAAAGACAACTATCATATGATCTCTTTGATATGAGGAAGTGGAGATGCAATGCGGGGGGGGGAGTTGGGGGGAGGTAGGAAAAGAAAAGATGGGATTGGGAGGGAGACAAATCATAAAAGACTCAATCTCAAAAAACAGACTGAGGGTTGCTGGGGGGAGGGGGGACGGGAGAGGGTGGTGGGAAAATAAATAAATAAATAAATTTATTTAAAAGAATAAAAATTAAAAAAACGGTATGAGCTGAAGCATCACATGCTATCCAATTATTACACACACAATTAAAAGAATAAACATGTTATAAATATGTCACTTTTCTTATTAAAGGTGTGGGACAGAGCTGTATATTGAAATTTCAAAATAACAAGGAATTCCTTTGAAGACTGAGCATCTCTTCTAAAATAAGACTGGCACCATTTCAGTTTACACGAGCGATATAGTCAAATAATTTCTTTGTCCCTGGTAACATTAAATTCGAACTTGGTAACACCGTGCCTCAAATTCAACTAGATTTTAAATATTTATCAAAAAAGTTATTTTGCCTTTAGTCTTAAAATTTGTCATTGCGGACTGGATTTCAAAGTTCCATCACTAGTTTCCAACATTTATTCATCACAGGGTGAGGTTTGAACAGAAAACTTTGAGACATTTAAAAATATCCTACTGGGGACAACTGAATTTTGTTCTCAAACTGTCTTCTCGGGATGGAACTGATATGTTCATTTGCACATAATTTGCACTGCATAATCTGTTACAGATATTACATATATTTTTTTTACGAATGTGCTCACAGAGTGCGAGGTGATTGAGAAACTTAACGAGAGTTCGTCTAAAGCCCAAATACCGACACTCACCCAGACGCGGCCTTCATAGGCTGTCCCCGTGCCTGCCTGTGCGTCTACCCAGAGGGCACCGCTCTGCTGAGAAGGCGCTGGACAGGCTCTGGGAGCCTTTTCTACGCAGGTTGTGTGACGTGAGAACCCACACGCTTTTTGGAGGGAATAAAGAGACGTGACAGCGGGACACACCGTGGTTTCCCTCCCTCACCCTCCACTGCAGTTCGGTCTGCTCTTGGAGCGGTCAGGCCGAGTAAATCGGGCCTGGCTTTTATTTGGTCCAGTTGATCCTGAACCTTGCAACGATGCTCTCTCTACTGACAGACGCTGCCGTGGGCGGGTGAGGCTGCCTCTGCGTATACACTTGAATGAGGAGTAAGCAAGAGGGAACACGGTTTTTATACCTTCTGTGGAAGGAAAGAATAATTTCAGAATTTTCTCTCTAGCAAATCATGTGTTTCATTGTCTACCAATAAAAAAATCGTGAATTGGAGGGTGCAGTGAAGCAGGCTGTGTGGCTGTGGGACAGAGGCATCCTGAAACTCCGAACCGAAACCCCACCGAGGAGAGCTGCACGTGCCGTCACCATGAGCAGCAAATCGGTAACCCACCGAGGAGCGGCCAGTCCTTGATCAGTCCCCTTTGTCCTCCAAATTACTGTTCCCGTAAACGGGCAACATGGGAATCCTAACAGGCTCTGGCTTCTCCAAACACCGGTCGGCAAGTCTGCCGTCCTTTGTGTATCTCCTTCCTCGTCGTACAGTGGACAGAAGGGCAGAGTCTGCAGGCCCTGCCCTGGACACCGTGTGGGGTGGGGCTCCCCGCACCCCCTATTCAGGTCTTCGGTTTGCCCCTTCTGCAGAGCTGCACGGCACCCTTGCCTCCCGGGGGACCTGGTGTCTCCAGTCCGTGAGTGCTTCTAGGCTTCTAAGGGACCCGCTGCCTGGTGACTGCTCAGCAGGCGCCCCCGTCACTCCGCGTGAGGACCCCTCAGGTCTGCCCACCTCCCACCCGAAGCTGACGGCTGTGCCTTCTCCTCTTCTCCCTTTCTTGGCTTTCATTAGAAAGCAGAGGTGTATGCCTTTTCTAATGCACTGTGATGAACCGCAACAAAGGAAGGAAAACCAGAAAGAAGAAAATAAAATACTTTTGATACTCAGATTGATACTGCCTCGCATTCGTTTTGACAGAACACTCATGTTTTATTCTTCGTTGTCCTTAATGTGTATTTTTGTTGATCTTGGCCTAGAAATACCTTCTGTTTCTTTCCCGGATATTCATTGTATTACAGAGTTCACCCGTGTTATTTTATACATTTACCTTACTTTCAAATCACCTTATTAATTTTAGCAGGTTATTTTTCTAAACCAGAATCTCTTGGGTGTTGTGGGCAAACAATCATACCGACCTCGTGAAAGACCGTTATGTTCCAGTGTTTATTCCAGCCATTTTATTTTCATTTTTATTGCATTTCCTAGAAACTACTGAAGACTGATGGTGATATGGGGTAATTCTGTACTGTTCCTGGTTTTAATTGGAAAGATTTAGTGTTTCATCATTTATGATAGTATTTGCTATCAGGTTTGGGAAAACAGGTTTATTGTACTTATGAATTTCCTTTTTATTGCTATTTGTTACGGCTTCTGGTTACTTATTGCTAATAAAAAGGAAAGCTTTGAATATTTTGGTCATTTTTAATTATTTGTTAAATAGGCAGTACATTGATTCAAAAAATGAAAGCTTTCCTCCAAAATTATAAGACTTTCTAGTACATTTCTAATACGTGTTTCCAGTTTTACATTCGAATTATAGCTGAATTTGGAGTTTATCTGGGAGTAAGTTGTGAGATACAGGATACGGATCCCTTGAGTGGATTTCACGGCAAAACTCAGTTAATGAGTTTACCATCGTCTATGATTTCTAAATGAGACTTGACAGACACTGCAAACCCCGTTTAATGGAAAAGACATTCCCCTGAAATAGTCAAAATGTTTCACCCCTGTGCTGTAATCAAGCCTTAAGAAGATTTTTATAGTGGAATTTTCTGTTGTGTTAATTTTTAAATCTGACTGGAGGTTCGATGAATGTAACTGCGAAAAAATTTTTTGGTAAATTACAAGGCAGTAACAGCAAAACCAGTTTATTCTCATTTTGAAAGGAACCCGCTAAGCTTGTAATTAAATCAAGTACCTTAGTTGGAAGGAGGATGCTACTGTGATATTCCTTTCTCTTTACCGTTGGAGTGTGGACCAGAAGATGAGCAGAATCTACAACCTGAATCAAGGGAATGAACATAGACAAGGGCATGTTGCACAGATCTCCAGAACTGTAAGGGTTAAGTAATTCCTCAAGTGAGGCAAAAGGATTATACTGGTTAATAGACAAAAACATAGTAAAATTAAAATTCTTGCAGTGGGGAAAAGATATTTTAAGTGATTTAGTATATGTTTCCCTTTCCACAAAGTGTGTGTTTGTCTTATACAATGTGTTGCAGGTTGGCCATTTCAAATAATATGTCATAGCGTGTGGACTGAATTAAAAGAACACTCATCATAAGTGTACTTGGAAGGGACTTTTAATAAGTAGATATATGATCAGAGTCCTCAAAAGACTCTTTGAAATACCTGTTTTATAAGTGTGAATGAGAATTTAATGGCTGTACATATATGGAAATATATTAAAATCAATGACAGAGGGTTCAGCAAGATTGAGTACTAACTATCTAAAAATTTTCTTAGGTAATCTAGATCACCTTTATATAGTTAGACTTCAACAACTATATAAAACTTCGCTGTCTGTATGACATACAATATTTCTTCCCTGGGAACTCAGAAAATATTTCTTGAAATGGGAAGAATTGGATGCTTACGGGTGATACTGGGGAGCGCACTTAGTTGTAAGGAAGATAAATGGTTGAGTAGAACATGTAGGTATACAGACTTGAGGAATGTCCCTCCCTTCAGGATGGCACATACTGTGGAGAAAACCTACAAGTTTGGTAGTAAATGCAGGAGACATGAGACATTTGCCAAATTTACAAAAATACTTTTAAAAAGGCTCAAAAAAATGAAATCTTGCCATTTGCAATGTTGTGGATGGACCTAGAGGGCATTATGCTAAGTCAAATAAGTCAATCAGAGAAAGACAATTATCATATGATCTCCCTGATATGAGGAATTTGAGAAACAAGACAGAGGATCATAGGGGAAGGGAGGGGAAAGTGAAACAAGATGAAGCCAGAGAGGGAGAAAAAGCATGAGAGACTCTTAATCTCAGGAAACAAACTGGAGGTTGTTGGAGTGGGGGTGGGGTTGGTGGGATGGGGTGGCTGCAGGATGGACACTGGGGAGGGTGTGTGCTGTGGTGAGTGCTGTGAATTGTGTAAGACTGATGAATCACAGACCTGTACCCCTGAAACAAATAATACATTATATGTTAATAAAGTAAAAAAAAAAAATTGAGACATGTTAAAAAAATTGATGGAGATTCACTGTACTATTTACTGTGTGTCCCATTAAATAGACTTTTTCATATGAATTTATAAAAATGAATAAGATAAAGATTCCCTCATTAAAATATTAGATATTTATTGATGAATTACCCTTGTTTTCGTTTTCTTTTGTTTAAAAAGAGACTGTCTTCAGTCTAAAGAGGAGATACCACATCATACCAGTTGATGCAAAAAGCGTTAGACAAATTCAGCATCCATTCATGATTAAACTCTCAACAGACTAGGAATAGGAGGGACTTCCTTAACCCGATGAAAGGCATTTACATAAAAACAAAGGCAAGCATTACCACTCAGGGTGAAAAATCTAATGCTTCCACCTAAGAATGAAAACAAGGCAAGAATGACCACCACCACCACTTTAATTCAACATCGAGCTGAAAACCCTAGCTGGTGTTCTGGGCAGAACTGGGAAAGAGAGGTATACACGTGGGGAAGAAAGCAAACTGTCCTATTTGCAGAAGATATGATTGTGTGCATAGACAATTCCAAGGAATGTCAAAGGAAAAAAAGCTTGAACTGGTAAGTTTGGGAAAATCATAGGACACAGGTTTAACACAAATCAATCATATTTCTGTATAACACCAATAAATAATTGGAAACTGATGGTTTTTTACTAAGACAGTATTTCAGAACAGTTTAAGGTTCACAGAAAAATTGAGGGAAAGTACAGAGATTTCCCCACTATCCCCTGCCCCCACACATGCACAGCCTCCCCAATTATCGACATCTCCCACCAGAATTAGAATCAGTGAAATACTGACACATAATCCCTCAAAGTCCACAGTTTGCGTTAGGGTTCACCTTGGTGTTGTACGTTCTGTGGATTTGGACAAATGTGCCGACATGCGTCCACCAACACGGTACCGTACGGAGTATCTTCACGGCCTCGGAAATCCTCTGCGCGTCACCTGTTCACCCTTCTCCCCCAAACCACAGCGAGCACTGATCACTTCACTAGACCCGTGGTTTTGTCTTTTTCAAATGTCATGTGGTTTTACGTATGAATAAGGTCTCTTCATGTCTTTTCATGGCTTAATAATTTGTTTCTTTTAAATAGTGAGTAATGTCCCATTGTCTGGATGTACCATTTATCCGTCACCTGCTGAAGCACATCTTGGTTGCTTCCAAGTTGTGGCATTTACGAATAAAGCCGCTACAAACATCTGTGTACTTAATTCGATACAGGTATTAGTTTTCATTTTATTTAGGTAAGTATGGAGGAGTGCAGCAGGGTAGTGCAGGGTAGTATGTAAGAGTGTGCTTAGATTTGTTAGAAACTGCCAGACTGCCTTCCAGATGGCTGCGCCATTTTGCACTCTGAGAAGTGATGGTGTGAGTTGCTGTTGCCACACCGGCATGTGGTGGTGTCAGCGTTCCAGGTTTTGGCCAGGCTGACAGGTGTGGAGTGCTGTCTCGTTGTTGTTTTAAGTTTTGCACTTCTCCGATGACATCGGATAGGAAGTCTCTTTTCACGTGCTTATTTGTAATCCTTGTATCTTCTCTATTGAAGTACCTGTTTAGGTCTTTGGCTCATTTTTAGTTGTTTCATTTTTGTATTGTTGAGTTTTAAGAGTTCTTGTGTGTTTTGGATGGCAGTTTAAATTTGTCTTTACAAATATTTTCCCTCAATCTGTCAACTGTCTTTGCATTCTCTTGACATTGTCTTTACAGAGGAGTTTTTCATTTTAATACAGCCCAGCTTATCTTTGGATACTGTGTCTAAAAAGTCATTGCCAAATTCAAGATCATCTAGATTTTCTCCTATGATCTCTTCAATGAGTTTTATAGTTTTGCATTTTACAGTTAGGTCTGTGGTGCATTTTGAGTTAATTTTTGTGGAGAGTGTAAGCTCTGAGTCTAGATTCGTTCTTTTGCAGGTGGATGTCCTGCTGTCCCAGCACCATTTGTTGAAAAGCCCACCTTCTCTCTGTCGTTTTGCTTTTGCTCTCGTGCCAAGGATCAGTTGATTATATTCATGTGGGTCTATTTCTGGGCTTCCTGTTCTGTCCCATCGATCTATCTGTCTTGTCTTTTACCAATACCATGCTCTCTTGGTTACTGTAGTGTTATAGTAAGTATCGACATTGGGTAGCATCAGTCCTCCACCTTGGTTCTTCCCCTTTGATATTATGTTGATTACTCTTGGTCTTTTGTCTCTGTCTGTAAACTATAGTATCAGTTTGTCAACATTCACAAAATAACTTGCCAGAGTTTTGACTGGGATTGCATTGAATCTATAGGAAACTGATTTTAAAGTACTATTTAAGTACTATGCACAGTACCTCTAAAAATTTAAATACATATATATATATATATATATGCACATATATGTAACTAAATATGTAAATATATATTTATAAACATATGTAAATAAGCCTGACAAAACATGCACAGGCTCTGTTGCCTGACAGCTACCAAGCACTGATGAAAGCAATTAAGCCCTAAATACGTGGAATGACATACCATGTTCATGAACTGGAAGATGCTAAATAGTGAGTATATTAATTCTCATTAATCTATTCATTTAATGCAACACCAATCAAAATCCCAGAAAGAGTTTTTGTAGCTATAGATGAGGAGATTCTAATTTTTATATGAATCAAAGAAACATTCTGGCAAAATTATTTTTTAAAAACTTGTAAAAAAAGTCTCAGTAAAGAAATAGAAGCTGTAAAGAAGAACCAGTGGAATTCAAGAAATTTTAAAAATGTAGTAATCACTATTAAAAATTCAGTGGATGGCTCAATAGAAGAACAGAACAGAGGAGAGAATTCATGAACTTGATAGAACAATATAAATTATCCTGTATGAACATCATAGACAAAATAGACAGGAAAAATAGGACTATTACAAACGATCCAACATCAGAGTCCCAGAAGGAGAGTATAAAGGGTGAGGCTGAGAAAGTCCTCAGAAAAACAATGTCTGAAAATTTCCTGAGTGTGGCTAAAGACATAGGCAGTAGCTTCAAGAAGCTGACTGAGTTCTGAATAGGATAAACCCAAAGAAATACATTCAAGACACAATGTAGTAAAACTTCTGGAAACTAAAGGCAAAAAATTAAATAAAAAAATAACAATAATGAAAGCAGCCAGAGGGAAAGAATGCATTAAATGCACATTGCTAAATGAAAGACGCCAATCTGGAAAAGCTGTACGATTCCAGCTACATGACCGTGGAGAGAGCAAAGCTGTGAAGACAGTGGAAGGGCTGGTGGTTTCCAGGATTTGAGGTGGTGGAGGGAGGGAGGGAGGGAAGAACAGGTGGGGAACAGGCGCTGTTAAAACAGTGACGCTGGGGAACCTGGGTGGCTCAGTGGGTTAAAGCCTCTGCTTTCGGCTCAGGTCATGATCCCAGAGTCCTGGGATCGAGTCCCGCATCGGGCTCTCTGCTCAGCAGGGAGCCTGCTTCCTCCTCTCTCTCTGCCTGCCTCTCTGCCTACTTGTGATCTCTGTCTGTCAAATAAATAAATAAAAATCTTTAAAAAAAAAAAAAAAACAGTGACGCTGTGCGTATCTGATACCGCAGGGATCGATCATCCGTTACCCGTTTGTCATTTATCCGGTTGTACATCCATAAAGTGTGTAACCCAAAACGTGAACCTTAACAATAGACTTCAGTTAATAATAATAATGATAATGATAATAACGGCTCATAACTGTAACAAATGTACCAAACTAATGCAAGTGGTTAACAATGGAAATAACTGGGATGGGGGCAGGTGGGTGGCAGTGAGACAGGTAAGTAAGAACTTGTATTTGCCACTAAATTTTTCTATGAATGTAAAACTAGCCCCAAATAAAGTCCACTAAATTTTTCCGAAGATTTTATTTTTTTAAGAGGTTCCTTGGGAGGCCTGGGTGGCTCAGTTGGTTAATCATCTGCCTTCGGCTCAGGTCATGATCCCAGGGCCCTGGGATCGAGCCCCAGGAGCCCTGCTTGGTTCCCTTGCTCAGCGGGGAGCTTCCTTCTCTCTCTCCTCTGCCCCTCCCCCCTGCATGTTCCCTCTCACTTTTTCTCTGTCAAATAAATACATAAAATCTTTCTGAAAAAAGAAAAGATTTTATTTTTAAGTAATCTCTACACCTAATGTGCAGCTCAAACTTAAAATCCTGAGTCCAAGAGTTGCATGATCTGCAGACTGGGTCAGCAAGGTGTCCCTAAAGCCCACTAAATTTTTAAGTGATTTTTAAATCAAAACAGTCTCAAAAACTTGGAGAGTACTTGTCTGCAGTATACCTGGGATGGCTACAGTAAGTTCTCTACACAGGAGGGAAATGAAGGAACCAAAAGGAAGGAAGAACGTGGCAAGAGTGAAAATATGGGCAAATAGGATAGATTTTTTTTTTTTAGAAGCCTCTCAATGGGTGTCCCTTCCCTTGTACTCCCCCAGAGGAGGAGACAAATGACCGTCAGTGGCAAAGGGCAGCTGGAGAAGCGACGTCCAGACCCGGCTGCACGCTCGGGAAGGGCCCCTGCATCTCCTCCTCGTGGTTTCGGACGTTCTGCACATGGAGAGAAGCTTCTCTAGTAACAGACCATAGAAGTGATCCCTGAAAGTGTGGTCCTGGTAGAGTTTCTAAATTGTGTTGGCTGGTTGAAGCAAACATTGTCACACTGTCTAATATCCCTCAGTGCGTAGAGAGAGAGAGGTAGCACAATCTATGACACATGAGGAAGAGTACAATGATGTAAAGGGAGGTGAAGTTGCCACACTTCATTTGATCAGATAAAGCGTCAACACAATAGAGTAGTAAATTATATATCCATAATGAAATCTCTCAAATAAAATGGACCAGTTTCTCCAAAAGTACAAACTACCACAATTCACCCAACAGGAGGTAAGGAATTTGAATAACCTGAAAACTATTAAAGAAATCAAATTTTTAACTTAAAAACTCCCAAGAAGAAATCTCCAGATTAGCTTTATTTGAAAATTATAGCAAATGCTTAAAAAATAATTATCAATAATCTCCTATAATTTTTTTCACTAAATAAAAGAGAATACTCTCCGACACATCCTATGAAGCCTGTATTACTATGATGGCAAAATCAGACAAGCGCAGCACACACACGAAAACACTGCAGAAAAACATTCTGGGTTAATGTGGATACTAAAGTCTTAGCAGTGTATTAGCAAATAGAATGCCACGGTGTACACAAAGCATATACACCATGTGTTTATTCCAGGGAAGTAAAGCTGACCCAGTATTTGAAAATCAGTCAGTACTATCTATCATGTTAACAGGCTAACGAACAAAAGCTCATCATATAATACATTAATGCAGAAGTAACATTCCAAACATTTAAATTCATTTGTGATTAAAAAAAAAACAAAACAACTCTCTGCAACCTAGGAAGGAAGAAATTTCCTCAAATTGATAAAGAGCATCTACAAAAATCCTACATCTGCCATCATAATTAGTGATGAAAGATTGAGTTGTTTTCCCTTAACGTGAGTACAAGAGATGTCCATTCTTCTGTGATAGCAGTGGAAGTTCTAGCCAGGGCAGTAGGGCAAAAAAGGAAACAAAAGCCATACAGATTGGGAAGGAAGAAATAAAACTATACCAATTTTCGGATGAAATGATCATTGAAAATTCCAAGGAATCTACACGCACAAAGACGTCCTAGAAATTAATGAGCTTTGAGGTTCTCAAGTTACAAGATCAACATACAAAAATCAACTGTGCTTCGACAATACCAGCGACAAGTACATGTGAATCGAAGCTAAAAGTATAGTACCATCTACAATTGCTTAAAAAAAAAAAATGCTTAGCTATAAATCTCACAAAACACATCCAAGACTTGTGTGCTCAAAACAACAAACTGCTGCTGAATATGTGAGTCAGGGGAGAGGCATAGTGAGCGCATGAATGGGAAGACTCAACAGAGGAGCGCTGCCAGTTCTCTCTAGATTAAATACGGGTTTAATGCTGCTTCTCTCAAAATGCTAGTACTATAAGGCCTTGTTACAGATATAAACAGTATTATTCTAAAATTTATATGGGAAGAGGACCTGTGGATATTTATTCACAGATGACATGATCATACATTAAGAAAGTCCCATTTGTAACAACATGGAAAAGAAAAAAAAAAAATGCTTAGGAATAAACTTAACCATGGAGGCAAATAATCTGTACGCTGTAAGCTACAGAACATTGGAGAAGGAAACCCAGAGGACACCAATAAATGGAATAACATCCCATATTCATGTATTAGAAGAATTAATATTGTTAAGATGTCCATATTACCCAAAACGAGCCACAGTTTCAGTGCAGTTCTTATCAAAATCTCAGAGACACTTTTGCAGAAATAGGAAAATTTATCCCAAAATGCATATGGACTTTCAAGGGAACCAAATGGTCCAAACAGTATTGAAAAGAAGAACAGATGGCGTGCCTGGGTGGTTCAGTGGGTAAAGCCTCTGCCTTCGGCTCAGGTCACGA
Source organism: Gulo gulo luscus (assembly GCA_024510155.1). Classification (NCBI taxonomy): domain Eukaryota; kingdom Metazoa; phylum Chordata; class Mammalia; order Carnivora; family Mustelidae; genus Gulo; species Gulo gulo. The sequence goes on from JAJHUB010000234.1 coordinate 37,084, forward strand.
TCCCAGGGTCCTGGGATCGAGCCCCACATCAGGCTCTCTGCTCAGCAGGGAGCCTGCTTCCCCTCCTCTCTCTCTGCCTGCCTCTCTATGTACTTGTGATCTCTCTCTGTCAAATAAATAAATAAAATCTTTTAAAAAAGAAAAGAAGAACAGAGTTGGGGGGGGGGCTCTCACACTTAGAAAGCTAAGTGTGGTACTGACATACAGACAGTTACATATACCAATGGAAAGCCCAGAAATTAACCCTCACTTATACGATCAACTGATTTTCAACAAGGGTGCCAAGACCATTCAGTAAGAAAAGGATGGTACAGATGGGGTTGGGAAAACTGGACATGCAAAAGAATGAAACTGGACCACTTTCTTACACAAAAATAAACTCAAGATGGGTTAAAGACCTAAATGTGAGACCTGAAACCATAAAAACCCTAATATAGGCAGTAAGCTCTTGGACATCCCCCTCTGCTACATATTTATGGACATGTCTCCTTAGGGAAGAGAAACAAAGCAAGCATGAACTATTGAGAGTAGACCAAAATTTTAAAAAACTTGCACAACAAAGGTAACGATCAACAAAATGAAAAGGCAACGTACTGAATGGGAGAAGATACTTGCATATACTATATCCAGTAAGGGTTAATATCCAAAATATACAAAGAACTTAAACAACTCAACACCAAAAAGCCAAATAATATGACTTTAAAATGGGCAAAGGACCTGAATAGACTTTTTTTTTTTCCAAAGAGACACACAGATGGCAACAGACACATGAAAAGATCCTCGACATCACTCATCAGGGAAATGCGAGTCAAAATCCCAGTGCGCTCCCACCTCACACCTGTCAGAATGGTTATTATCAAAAAGGCAGGAAATAAGTGTGGACAAGGATAGGGAGAGAGGGGAACCCGGATCCACGGTGGTGGGAATGCAGACTGGTGCAGCCACTATGGAAAGCAATATGGAGCTTTCTCCACAATTTAAAACTAGAAGTACCATAGGGTCCAGCAACTCCACTGCTGGGTATTTACCCAAAGAAAGTGCAAATACTGATTTGAAAAGGTATGTGCCCTCCTCTGCTGATTGCAGCGTTATTTACGGTAGCCGGGACATGGAAGCAACACAAGTAAGGGATAAAGAAGACGTGAGTATAAATATCTCCGAATAAATACAGAGAACACAGCGGTGGTTGCCAGAAGGGAGGGGTGCGGGGGGACGGGTGAAGTGGGTGAAGGGGACCAAGAAATACAAACTCCCAGTTACAGCGACCGATGAGTCATTGGACCCTAGTTACATCAGAAACTACGGATGTGCTAGACGTGGGCTCATTGAATTCAAGTTAAAAAATAATAAACAATAAAAACTCCCGGTTATAAGTCAGTCGTGCCGATGAAGAGTGCGACGTAGGGATACAGTCGGTAGTTTCGTGGCGGTGTATTACCAGCAGGCTGGGAAACTACGTCCTACCGTTCCTGCCGAGCGTCCGCGAGACCCGTGACTTCCCCGACGACCGAAGCACTGCGTTGCCAAACTGTTCCACCGAAGGTGCGCCTGCTGTGGTCGCGAACGAGCTGTGCGCGCGGAAGCGGACCCCCAGTGGGTGCCGGGAGCGCGCGCTCTCCAACGCCCGTGCGCCGCGCGCCGGTGAGGAGTGTGTGCGCCCGGGGCGGCGACGGATGAACAGCCGCGACCAACCCGCCCCGCTGGGACAGCACCGTGGTGAACGCTGCCTGAATGCGGCCTCCCTCCCGTTCGTCTTGTGACACGGGGGATGCTGAAGCGCCCGCGGGCTGCGGTGACGCGAGCTGGGGGCCCTGGGCTCCGGGCCTGGGGGCCTCCTGAGCACCTGTCGCGGGGGGCGCCACCGGCTCGGGGGCCTGGGTGGCCGCGGACGGCGGAGGCCCTGGGCCGGGGAGAGGGGCCGCCGCAGAAGCCGCAGGGCGCCGACAGGCTCACTGTGGCGGAGAGACCGCGGTGCTGAGGCGGGCAGGGACCCGGCCGCGCGTCCGGAGCCGGACCGTCCGGTAGACCCAAGCGCGCGGGCACGGGGCCGCGCGGCGCCCGGAGCGAGGGAGGCGTCTCAGCACGGCCCGCGGTGCGGGCGCGGGGACCCCGTGTGCGCGCCTCGCGCCGGCCGAGCCGTCCGCGGCCGGGAGCGCGCGTGCGTGGGACGCCGAGCGCAGGAAGGGGGCGGGGGCGCCCGGGGGCAGCGCCCTCCGTTGCGTCGTCGAGTCTCTGTCCGGCGCGAGACTGGCTGCCTCCGCGCGCGGTGGACGCGGGGCTTCGCGGACGGCTACTCCTCCGTGACGGGAGCGCTCAGCTTCTAAGCCGGTAAGAGGAGCGGTCAGACTGCGGAGGCCCCGGGCGGAGCCGAATTCGCCGGCGGGGCCTGGCACGGCTGCGAGCCGCCCCCCGGAGCCTTCCCGACCGAGCCGCCCGTCCCCGCGGCTTGCGGCCCGGCCCCTGGCCCCAGCGCCGGCGGCCGAGAACCCCCGCCCGGACCAACCGGGAGCCGGGGCGCGGCGCTCGAGCGGGCGCGAGCGGAGAGGCAGCGGCCCCTTCGCCTTCCGCGGGCAACGTCTTCTCTCGCAGAGGCTCGCTCCCTGGCCTCTGAGGAACGTGAGGGAAGCGCCGAAGAGACGACGCTTCGCGCACCGCCGTCTGGAGGGGGGCGCTTCCGCCTCAACAGGCGCCGCGGCGGACTCACGGCGCCTGTAGCCCGGGCCGGGCGCCCCGGGGCAGGCTCCCGCGCTGCGCCGGCTCCCGAGGGCCCGGAGCGGGCGCGCTCGTGAGGCGGTGTCGCCTGTCACGGGCTTCGAGGAACGGAGCTCCCCCGTGAGCGCCGCAGCCCAGCGCCGCCCGTTAACCTGAGGGCCCGCGAAGGGCCCAGGGACCGCGCCCGCCCGCAGTGCATTCCGCGAGGACCGGCGCGGCGCCGTCTGTCCGACCGGCTCGGGCGCCCTTTCCGCGCCGCAGGCCGACAGGGCGGGACCCAGCTCCCCCGGGACGCACCTTACGGGCCGGCTTCGTGGCCACCGCGTGCGGACGGGGTGCGGGTCCGGAACTGACGGAGAACCTGACCTCCAGGCTCTGTCCAGACGGGTTCTCAGCCGGATCCGTCCGGAAAGAACGAAAAGCCGGAGCCCGGAGTTCAGAGTTCACGGCTCCTAATGTCGCCGTGAACGCTACGGTGTGTCTCACTGAGCGGCTGTAACTCTAGCATTTTTTAATTTTTTTAAGATTATTTATTTGACGACAGAGACCACAAGTAGGCAGAGAGGCGGGGGGGGGGGGAAGCAGGCTCCCCGCGGAGCAGAGAGCCCGACGCGGGGCTCGATCCCAGGACCCCGAGACCACGACCCGAGCCGCAGGCAGCGGCTTCGCCCACGGAGCCCCCAGGCGCCCCAGATTCTAGCATTTTTGTCAGACGTGTTTGAACACACGAGGCTGCTGCCGTCACGCCGCCACCCGGAGCGATCTGCTCCCGCCCGGCGCCGCACACGGCTCGGCTCGCTCCCGCCTGGCCTTCCCCTGGGGTCGCGATCTCGGGGTCCCGGGATCCAGTCCGGCATCCGGCTCCCTGCTCAGCGGGCAGCCTGCTTCTCCCTCTGCCGCTGCCCTCCCTGCTCGTGCTCACTCGCTCTCAAATAAGTAAAATCTTCAAAAGGAAGGAACAAAAAGAAAAGAAAGTGCTAAGAAGTCGAAAAAAAGGTGGATTCCATCCAGAGTGGGTAGCCGAGACGTGGACTAGAAACTAAGGAGGAGGATTCTGCCCGTGGCCACCTACTGAAGCTGTCCCACTCGGGCATGCGGACGCTTCGAATTAAAGGCACTGGACAGGGGCGCCCGGGGGGCTCCGTGGGTGAAGCCTCTGCCTTCGGCTCGGGTCATGATCCCGGGGTCCTGGGATCGAGCCCCGCATCGGGCTCCCTGCTCAGCGGGGAGCCTGCTTCCCCCTCTCTCTCCGCCTGCCTCTGCCTGCTTGTGATCTCTGCCTGTCAAATACATAAATAAAAATTAAAAAAAAAAAAGACATAGTTTAAAGGCACTGGAGAAAGAGTCGGTGCAAGCAGGACACTCTGACCCTCCTTTGTCCTCCTGAAAGCAGGCGATCTTCTCCCTGTGAAAGGTGCCCTCCTGTCCCAGGAGGAGGGAGGACATTCCTGTCACCAGAGAGGGGACATCTGGGGCCAGGAAGGCGGTGCAAACCAGCCTCGTCGCACTAGCCCGTGTCTTCCCGTTACTTCTTCCCCGTTCGCTGCCTGTAGCCCCAACCCTTTATCGTGTCCAGTCTCCGCGCACGATCTGTTTCCTTGTCGAAAAGCTGTAAGAGCTTCCTGCTCCGGCCCTTCCTCTCACGGAGACTCTCGCACACGAGCGAACATTCAGTTAAGATGTGTGTGGTTTCCTGTCAAGCTCTTCTGTCAGGCTGATTCTCGGGCCCTGCCAGAGACGCAGAGAGAGGAGGGGAGAGTTGCTCGTCCCAGGCGCTGCCTTAGGCATTCAGTCAAAGTACGAGAAGCCCATCGGCCTCAGGCCTTACGGTACGGACACAAACACGGATGCTCAGGGGCAGCGCCCTTTATGTCAGTAAGAAATTTTTAAAATTGATTTGGGAAGATCTTATCATACGTGATTGAGTGACTCCCAAAGTTATAAAATGTCTTCAACAAAATGCAGAGGCAGCCCCAGGGTTTCTGTATGGGAGAGGATCGGCCCGAAGACGGGAGCCTTCTCGGGGCTTCGTGCACACAGTGTTTTGTGTGACACTAGGCAAGAAAAAAACAGTCTGTTTTGCGATTTTCATACACTTACTGTTTAATGCTGTTAAAAAGAAACAATATACGCAGGACGGAGTCACTCGTGGGAAGCCCCGGCAAGGCTTCACCCCGCGGAAGTGCGACCTCAGCCTCTCCCAGCTGTGGAACCGTGAGCCGGTCTGGAATTTCCTCTCCACGCTGAGGCCCGTCGTCCCCAGGGAAGGTGACCTGCCTGAGACCACCCTTTCTCTCTTTTGCTAACAACGCCCCGGTCCCAGCGGTTCTGCCTCGGGAAGCCGCGCTTTTGCATCACCCAGCAGGCCCCTTCGTCTGTCCCAGGAGAGGCACCCCCATTCCTAAGCTGCTGAACGAAGCCCAGTCGCCTTTACGTTTGCTCAGTTGGATTCTCTCTTAATGCGACACATAAGATTATGCTCGTGGTAGTTGTGATGAAGTTCTAGAGCCTGGGTGAGGTTCGGTGGGCTGAGGTCCGGAGCCGATGACCAAGAAGGAATTCTTGAGACGTCTTTGGTGCAAAATGGTGGTTTATTAAAGCAGGGGGACAGGACCCGGGGGCAGAAGAGCTGCGGCCCCGGGGTGTGAGGGGTGGCAGGTTATGCACCCTGCGGTTGGGGGGAGGTGAGGGAAGGGAGGTTTCAACGGAGCTTTCATATGCTAAAGGAGGCCTACGAGGTGCTGGATCGGGCTACCGGAGGGCTCCAGCTTGATTAACGTTGTCTTTCAGCACGCCACTAACATCAAGAGAGTTGGGAGACTCCTGTCTTGCAGGATTGTGATCTCTGCAAGTTAGCTATTTGTTTCTCGTCTATGGCGGTCAGGGGTGCCTGAGGAACGCTACACATATGACCGAGGGGAGCGGGTGGAGAGGGGGTGCAAGGTGCCAGCTTTTGCTTTGTCCTCAGTCAGCCTCCTGCTCCCTCATCAGTTGCGCGGCGGCAGCTGTGACTGGGAATGTAGGGGTTCTGGGGGAGTGGGAGACCGTATTACGGGGAGGCGTACACAGCCCGAGCGGCCCTTAGTCTTGGAGCCCTCGCTGACGAAAACGAAACCTGGGGCTTCGTGTGAACATGTTCTTGGGCAGCAGACCACAAGCTCTTCGGCCAGGACGAGTAATTAGAAGCAGAGATCGACGATGCGCAAAGCAAAGCTCTCTGCTTAGTGAATTACTTCTGAACCCGTTTTCAGTTCAGGGCCGCTTCAGATACATGGCTTAGATCCCCAGATGTCCTGGTTTTTTCACTTCTCAAGTTGGAGACAGCATCTTCTGCCATTAATTCGTGTGACCCTTTTTGTGAAATAGGAGACACTATTCACGCGGTACTTGATGGGTGCCTTTTTGGTGTGGGGAATCCAGAAGTCTGCATGTGGATTAGTTCCTATTCGTTAATTCCGTTTTCTCTGTGGCTGATAGTGAAGAAACCAGCAAGGCTCCCAACAACGTCCTTGGGCTTGTTGCTGAAGGCTGCAACTCAAAGCCCAGCAACGCCTGGCAGGGCCCCTCGTGCGGTGCTCATCCGGCGGTCATCACAGGGGCACACAGGAATCTCAGGGCCTCCCCCCTCGCTCTCGGCCGGCCCTGCGTCCCCCCTCCCAGCCTCTGATCCCAGCCGCAGGGGTTCACCCTCTGCCTCACCGGCCGTTCTGTCCACACTGGCTTTCTCTTTGTTCAGAGAATTGTGTTTTCAGCGTGAGATGTAGCAAATACAGGAAAAGGGCCCGAGTTATAGAATGTTAATCACTGCGACGCACACATCCAGGAGTGTGCCACCGGACATCCGAAACGGGGACACTGGCGCCCCCGGAAGCCCCTCCTGTGGCCCACTCACAACCTCCCTCCTCCCTAAAGGAAACCATCTCGGGCACAATAGTCACCTCTTTGCATTTGTTTAGAAGTTTGCCACATTAAGTATGCATCGCTGAACACGGCTGGAGGTCAGTGCCTGCCTGGAGACCTCTGACCCTAATTTAAATGCTTGAATTCCGCCCCAGACGGCGGAGGCCTCCATTTCGAAAGTCATCTACCCCGAATAATCATACCTCCAGCTGGAGCACACAGCGAGGAGCCACACAAGCAGGAATTAGGCTGTCCCCCCGGCGTCAGGGTAGGGCTTCTCTTTCAGAAAGCCCTGGGTAGCCTGGACACCCGACCGCTTGGGTGACCCCGCTTCTCCCTCCCTACACCCTAATTCCTAGGCTTGTGCTTTAAATTCGCCAATAAAAAGTGGCTCTGGGCACGTGTGTGTTCTCCGGGGCTTTCGGTGATCAGTCGCAGTCCCCAGAGGTCTCTGGAGGTTGGTGCGGAGATGAGTCTCACAGTCCTAATGAGAAGAACCTCGAAGGCAGGTCCGACCAGCACTGGCTGTGGGAAGTGGCCGCGGGCTCTCTGCTGGTGGTGCGGCCCGGCTAAGTGCCCCAGGCTGAATGCCCCAGGCCAGAGGAGCACAGGGCACCCCTGCTGATGGGCTGATGGGGGCTGTAGTCTCATTTGTTCCCGGCCTGTGCTCCTGTGTGCCTGGCTTTTTTTCACTCAATGCCATGGGGTTTTTTAAATTTTAGTTTAGTTTAATTAAATTCAACTACTTAACATACAGTGCATTATTAGAGTTCAGTGACTCACTGATGCTCATTCCATCACGGGCCCTCCTTAAGCCCGTCACCCAGTGGCCCGTCCCTCAATACCAGGTGGTGAGACTCGTCCGTGGGGTGCGCGCCTCTGTGGCTCAGTGGTCTGTACTGCTCGGCAGGATTTCACCGTACGAAGACCCCACCGTTCCTCAACTCGCTGCCCAGCGGCCGAGCGACTGGGTTTGTCGGTCTTGAAGCTCCTGTACTCCTGGCACGGAGGAGCAAGGCGGCTGCCGCGTAAGGTAGGGTAGCCGGCGGCCTCGGCCCCCACGGGCCCCCCAGCGCTTGCCCGCCCAGTGTTCACGAGCCCTGCAGTCACGTGTCTCAGGGGGTCTAGCACTTTTCACGTGTTTATTGTCTTTGGATTTCTGTTTTTGTGAATTGCCTGGGAAGCGTCCTGCCCCTCCCGTGCTGAGCGGACCGACATTCTCTCGGGGCGCAGGTTCTTCCCACACTCTGCACACGAGCCTTCCTGGTTGTCCAGCAGCAAGTCTCTTTCTCCACCCTGAGCCTTGTGTGTCCGTCGTCCTTGCCGCTGCTCTGCGGTCCTGGCTTTGTAAGTCAAGTGTCCACTGACGCCTTTGTACCTTTTTCTCTGGATATTGTTCTGTTCCGTTGGTCTGTGTGTCTGTGCGCTTGCCAGTACCCTACTGTTTCAACTACCGTGGTTCTTTTTCAAGATCTTTTTTATTTAAGAGAGAGAGAGGAGGAGCTGTGGGGAGGGGCATAGGGAGAGGGAGAAGCTAACTCCCCGCTGAGCAGGGAGCCCGATGCGGGGCTCGATCCCAGGACCCCGACATCATGACCTGAGCTGAAGGCAGAGGCTTAACCCCCTCAGCCTTCCAGGCGCCCCGCATTACTGTCGTTCTTTAACATCTTGACATTTTATAGAGCACGTTCAGCCAATTTCATCTTCAAAAACATTCTTTCTCTCTTGCTCTTTTGCATTTCCGTGTACATTTCGAGTTCCACGGGGAGGGAATTGGGATTTTTATCAGGATTATATTGAATCTTGATCTAGTCTGTCGAATCTTCAATCTTCATAGAATGTTGGTTGAACTGACACACGATCGGTTAAGGGGAATTTAGATCTTTATAGTGTCAAGTCTTTCAGTCTAGGACTATAGCACTGCCCTATTTCATTCAGGCCTTTTCAGATGCCCCTTTACAATTTTATAATATTTTTTCCCAGAGGTCTTGTAGCTGCTATTAGATTTATTTCTAAATACTCGATATCTTATGCTATTGTTAATGATGTCTGTTCCTAAAAAGGGTAGTTACATGATATTTCTCAGCTGATATAGAAATCCATTCGATTTCTGTATATCAACATGGTAGTCACAGTATATTCTATACTTAAAATTTATTCCACATACTGACTTTTGTATATTGATTTCTGTATTTCTGTATATGTATATATATTAGCAAATCAACCGTCTTGCTAAACTTTTTTTACTAATTCTAATAATACATTGAAAAGTCCCTCCATATTACATCGAATAGAAACAGTCACAGCGGGCATCTTTATCTTGTTCCTAAATGCTGTTAAAAGTTGTGTGGCTGCAGCAAAAAAAAAAAAAAAGTTGTGTGGCTGGGGGCTGCTGGGTGGCTCAGTGGGTTAAGCCTCTGCCTTCGGCTCAGGTCATGATCCCAGGGTCCTGGGATCGAGCCCCGTATCAGGCTCTCTGCTCAGCTGCTCGTTTTATAGTTACCGTCTCCGGTCCCCCAAAATTCACATCCTCACATACAGAATTCTCGCATTTCCCCCCAACATCCCTGGAAGCCTTTGCTCAGCACCACCTCTAAGTCAGAAGTCCGAGGTCCTGTCTCAGAATCACCTAAATCGGGTCTGGGAGGGACCGGAAGTAGATTCGTCTCGAGGCAAGTTCCTCTCCAGCGGGGAATCTTTCAAAGTACACGTTACTGCTTCCAAAATACACTGGTGGGGCAGGCCCAGGGGGAGACCTTGCCACTCCAAAAGGGGAGAAACGGGGAAGAAGGAAGGAGTGGCAGGTCCCGGGCAAGTCCAAACAGGCAAATACCAGCCCACCTTAAGGCTGGAGGATCAACCTGTTCGGCTGCATGACCTCCCGTCCAGGCCCACCTGGTGCTCTGTAGCTGTTCTGCCTCTGAAACCAAGGACAGACACAGCCTTGCCCCTGAGCTCGCGGTGAGAGGGTCAGCCCTTATGGTCTCTGTTTGTTTGCTTGTTTGTTTTTAAAGATTTTATTTATTTATTTGTTTGAGAAAGAAACAGAAATAGTGACCGAGAGCTCGAGCCAGGGAGAAGAGGGAGAAGCAGGCTTCCCGCTGAGCAGGGAGCCCGACTCCGAGCTCGATCCCAGGACCCTGAAATCAAGACCCAAGCCGAAGGCAAACACTTAACTGACTGAGCCCCCCAGGCGCCCCAGCCCTGAGGGTCTCTGAATTGCCCTCAGGGTCATTCGTCCCTTTGCTAAGGAACAGGGCACATTCACAGCCTGGTGGCTCTGTGGTCCAGCCCTGTACAATCCAGTCCTCCCTTCCCGCGGCGGCTCTGTCCCTTTCCCTCCAAACCCGCAGCCTCTCTGCGGCTTTCATGCGTCTCTGCTCCTGGCCCCTGCCGACAGGGCTGCTTCAATCCCTGAGTCACAGCCCCGATGTCTTTATCGAACGGTGACGCAGGCACGCCCTCCGTGTTCTCAGAAAAAGCTTTCTCCTTTTTAGCGATATGGACGGGCTTGAGAATTTTCTAAAGTTCTAGTTTCTGATTCCTTTTCTTTTGTAATGTGAAAAGTGTTTTATTTCCGTTTGCAGAAGCACAGTCTATTAAATCCAGGGTGAGAGGTGGATCAAGAAGAAAGGCTTTTCTATCTACTCAGCAAAACACGACAGAGAACAGGCGGCGGCGACAGCGTCCGCCGTAACCGAAGACGTGGCGGTGACGAGGTTCCCTTCGCGCTTCGCTCCCTTCCCAGTCAGGCCTCACTCCCCGCGCGCTCGGGCAGAGCGCGGGCTGCTCCCGGGAGTCTGTTTCTCGGCTGATACAGTCTTCGTTTCCACGGGGCCTGGACACTGTCCTTCCCTGTCCAGGACTCCGCTTGTCTGTCGTGTGCGGCAGGGCCTCGGACAAGCCTGCAGGGACAGTGGAAGCAACCCGTGGACGACGGGAGAAGTTCCGGAGGCTGGAGGCGCGCAGGCAGGGCCAGGCTCCCTCCGAGGCCCCTGGGAGGATCCTTCCTTGTCTCCCCCCACCCCCGCTACCGTGGCCCCAGGCAACCCGGGCTCCCCACAGCACAGCTCCAGCATCTGGTCTGTCTTCCTGGCCTCCTCCTCCGTTGGAGTCTCTGCCCCTCCGCAGGGTGCTCTCCCCTCTGGCTCCCGGCGGCTGGACGAGTCCTTCTTTCAACTCATTCCTCTCCTCTCGTGGCGATGAGGACCCAAGCCAGACCTCCCGCACTTGGCCTCCAAGTCCCCTCTGCCGAACAGGGCACGTTCTGCCCCCCCAAAACCCTAGAACACAGCTCAGCCACGTTCTTTGCTCCTTTACAACAAAGTTTGTCTTCCTGTGGCTTTCCAGTAAGCTTTCCCTCCTTTCCGTCTGAGAACTGTCTAGAACTGTCTAGAACAGCCCTTCATGTCCGTATCCTACCAGCACTCTGCCGTGATGATTTATGTTCTCCAAGAAGGTGGAGGCCTCCTACCCAGCTCCCCGTGTTCCCTCCCGGCTCCCATCAGAATCACCCGGAACGCCTATCATCTACTCACAGACCCTTCCGGGCAGTCTGGGCTTTTTCTGGCTGTGCTGCAAGCCTCTCCCGGCCTCGCCCATCACCCAGCTCCAAAGCCACTTCCTCATTTCTAAGTATTTGTTGAGGGAGACTTCACTTCTGGACACCCAAATCCTTCCTGGTCAGAGCTGTCCAGAGGAACAGATCCGACAGGGGAAGTACATCTAGATCTGTCTCTTGTCGGTTCTTTGCCATAACCATGTGAGCTGCTTCCTCGTAATAAATAAATAGACAAATTATTTGTTTATATATCTTTATATGTTTATATGTGTCACCCTAACTTTGTAGACACACAAAGATTTATTGGAAGGAATTAGTTCACATGCTTATGGAGGCTGCAGAGTCCCGAGGTCTGCAGTCAGCAAACTGGAGGTCTCAGACAGCTATAAGGTGTCAGTCCCGGACCAAAGGCCGGCAGGCTTAAGACCAAAGAAAAGACAGTGTTTCTATTCAAGTCCAAGAAACGACCAATGCCCTGCCCATTCGGTCAAGCAGAAGGCGTTCCCTCTTATTCACAGGAGGGTCAGTGTATGCCATCTATCCAGGCCTTCAACTGATTGGATGAGGCCCACCCACACTGGGTAGAGCAGTCTTTTCTATTCAACTGCTATCTCATCCCAAACACCCTCACAGACTCGTCTGGGCACTCTGTGGCCCAGTAAAGTTGACTCACAAAACTAACCATCACAGGAAGTATTTCCTCCTTTTCTGTTCTCTGGAAGATTTCAAGAAGATTGGAATTATTTCTTCTTGAATGGTTGATAGAAGCTATCTGGGCCTAGAATTTTATTGTGGGAAGATAATTAACAACAGATTCAGTTTCTTTAATAATTACAGGAATATTCAGGTTTTTCACATTTTGGAGTTGATTTGAATAATTGATATTTTCTAATTTGTCCAAATTTTTCTTACATAGTTTTCATATTTTTTGAAATGGTCCAAAGTTAGTATGTACTACATTATCTTTAACTATCTGCCTCAGATATGATGTCCTTTTTATCATTTTTTTATATTGGCCTTATGTACCTTTTCTTCCCATTTTTGTTTCTCAATGAACCATCACATGCTTTTGTCACTTTTATTGGTTTTATCAAAGTTGAAACTGTTGGCTTTACTGTTCCTTTCTATTTTGGTACTTTCTCTATATCATGAAGTTTTGCTTCTAAGTTACTACTTTTTTGCCTTTTGCCCTCTTCAAGTTTAAATTGCTATTTTTCTATAACTTCTAAAAACGGATGCTTAGCTCATTAATTTTTCAGGCTTCTTTATATTTTATGTACAGAAGGCTATGTATGTGTTTTAAATACTGCTTTAGCTGCGTTCCACAAATACTGAAGTGTGCTGTTTTTGTTATTAGTCTAAACTGTCCTCTAATTTCCATTAGAATTTCTCCTTTGACTCCTGGTTTACTTAAAAATGTATTTCTTAATTTGCATATAGGAGTTTAACATATATTTTTAAAGATTTTATTTATTTGACAGACACAGATCACAAGTAGGCAGAGAGAAAGGAAGCAGGCTCCCTGCTTAGCAGAGAGCCCGATGCGGGGCTCGATCCCAGGATCCTTGAATCATGACCTGAGCCAGAGGCAGAGGCTTTAATCCACTGAGCCACCCAGGCGCCCCTATTTTACTTTATTTTTTAAAGATTTATTTATTTATTCTCTCCCTCAGAAAGAGGGAGAGAGCGAGTGAGCACAAGCTGGGGGAGGGGCAGAGGGAGATGCAGGTTCTCCGTTGAGCAGGGAGCCTGATGGGGGATCCCAGAACCCCGGGATCATGACCTGAGCCGAAGGCAGAGGCTTAACCCACTGAGCCACTCAGGCACCCCTAACATATATCTTTAAAATACTTAACTCTAACTTTGTTCTTTCACCATCAGAGAACATACACTCTCCATGAGTCCAACCCACTGATGTTTGTTGAGACTGTTTGTAGTCCGTCTGCCCATTTAAAAAAAAAAATCTGCAACTTTAAGAAGAAAGTGCTTTCAGCATTTGTTGTGTGTCCTGTATTTTTCCAGTAGGTCAGTTTTGTTAACATTTTATTCAAATATTTCCTATAAATTACTGAGTAATTCCCTGTCATTGAGGATTTGTCTATTTCTTCTTACTATATGTATCTAAGGCACACTGCTGGTCCATATATATTTAAAACTGGTATGACTTCTAGGTAAAAGTAGCTTTTCGTTATATAATTACCTGACTTTCTTTACTGCCAATAATACTTTTTGTGTTAGGTTTTATGATTATTTATATAGTGATCTCAGCCTCCCTTCAGTTAATGTCTAATTGACATTAAAACCTTCTTTAGCTTAAGTTCAGAGGTTTCCCTCATGAACAGTATGGAGGATGTGTTAGAGTTTATTGTATCTATTCTGACAGTATTTATTTTGTCCCTGGAGTGTTTCTGTCCCTTGTAATCAGTTTGGTTGGTGGTTACCGTGATGTCTTTCCACCATCTTGGTTCTTGATCACCATCTGTCACCTCTGCTCACGGTTTCCTCGCCTCTCCTGTCTCGTCTTGTTAGATTAGCTGACTCCGTGAGTGCTCCTTCTGCCTTTGAACCTCGTCAGACTGTTCCTGTTCTATTTGTAGTTTCCCTGGGAATTAAGACGTGCCCTGCTAACTCCGCAAATCCGAATGTGATCAAACCTTTCCCCTCCTTCCTGGGCAATGCCCAGATGTTAGACTGTTGTAGATTTGCTTACCTCTCTCCTGAATTAAATGTTACGGTCTCCAGGTTAAGCCCGTCTTGTTTTGTTCTTCAGTCCTCTAGACACTGTGTCCACTGTTGTAGTCAGGCAGTGTAGTTTACATCTGCTCATGTGGTCACCTTCTTTGTTCTCGACTCTTTCATCCCAGACCCATCCTTCCGGACCGCTTTCTTTCTGCCCGAAGCAGCTCCTCGAGAACGTCCCTCAGTGGGATTGTGTCGCTGACAGAGTCTCTTCTCTTAGTTCTCATTTGTCTGTACATGAGAGAAATTCACCCTCCTTCTTGAAAGGTACTTCTGCTGTGTTTCTAGGTCGCCAGCGATGCCCTTACGGCGCTTGAGTATGTCTTTCTTCTCCAAGTCTCTGATGATTCTGTCACCGTGCCACCTGCCGTCGTGTTTAGGCAATCTCTCTTTTCGCACTCAGGATGACCTAAGATGCACGTGTCTGGGTGTGACCTGTTCTCATTGGTCACGCCTGGGATCTGCTAAGCTTCTCGAGTCTGCGGATCTGCCCCTGCGTCTGAGGACGTCTCCCTGCTCTGTTTTCAACAGTCGCTCCGTTCCCTCCGCCCACTCCTCAGAGCTTGGACCGAATGCTGGTTGGAACTTCTCCCCTCACGCCTGCTATGTTCATCCTCTCTGCTGTATTTTCTAGAATTTTCTCTCTCCATCCTGTTCTGATGCGTCTTACAATTCATTAATTCTCCCTCTGTTCTCTTCTCCTCATTTTTCCTGCCAGGGATGTCCCTATAGCTTTCCTTTCCGGAAGATCTGTTTGGTTATGTTCTGGGTACGGCATGCCGCACTTTCCCTGCAGTTATTTTCAGGGTTGTCATTAGCCGTATTTTATAAACTATAATTTGTACTTGTTTTTTTTTTTTACATTTTAACATCTCTGAAATAGATATATGTATGGAAACTAATGTTGTGTTATAATTCCTACCAGCCAAAAAGCAGCTATAGGGATCATTAATATGTGTACAAAACGGAAATTAGCAATAAGTGTAAAAGGGGAAAAAGCATCTGTAAGGTGGGTAGCTAAGAAGCAGGTGTGCGAACTCTTCTTCTCCTGTAGCGGCACCAGATGTGCAGTAGCAGCTGCCGCTGAAGTCACCATGTGATGAAGTTTCGGTAAACCGTCGCACCGTGCGTGGCCTGTGCGCTGCTGCACTGAGCAGACGGGCAGTGCAGGACCCTGGAGACGAGCCGCCCGGCCTTGGTCGGGTGTTCGCCCTGCGCGCTGCGCCTGTTCCTGGACGCGGTACTCCCTGGGCGCTACGGCTTGTCTCCGCTTCCCCTCGCTGACTCACAGCAGCACAGCTGGCCCATGCCGCTCCCTCGAACAGTACCCGTCCGTTAGCTCCCAGTGCTGGGCGTCCAGGAGTCTGGAGGCACGGCAGAGCCGGGTCCTCCGCCGAGGGTCTCCTAAGGCTGGAATCAAGGTGTTGGAAAGGGTCGGGGTGTCACCTGAGGCTTGGGCTCCTCTCGTAGCCCTCCTGGTTGTTAGCAGAATTCCTTTCCTTGCAGCTGTCGAACTCACAGGGGCTGCATCTTCAAGGTCAAGGGGAACGTCTCTCTGACACGAACTTCGTGGAGAGGGTTCGCTTGATGAGGTCGGGTCCGCCGAGGGCAGTCCCCCTTCTCATTCACTCGGAGCCAGCGGATGAGTCACCCAGCGGAGGGCACGGCAGCCCCTCCCCTTCTCTCTCCTCCTGCGCAGACTCAGGGGATTTCCCCGCATCTGTGCAGCAGGTGGCAGGGATCTCCGGGATCTCTTGGAATCCCACCTGAGACTTTCCCACAAGGAGCTGCCCCAGGCCTGGGGGCCATGCATGGCTCATATAGTTTTTGAGTGTGTTTATTCCTATCGTGCACTCAGTGACCGTGGACCTCACCACAGGTTAGACGCAGGGACCCCTGGGTCTCCTGAGAGAGAGTCCCAGGCTGTCATTTGCCACGGTGTGCCCCAGCTCTGCGCTGACTACCATGGTGGGGGGACCAGAGTGACCCCCAGGCATTAGCGTCGACGATCTCTGACTTTGGGTGTTTGCTCTGCCTGGGGCGCGATGATTCTAGAATCGCCCGCAGAGCTCTGCCTCCCAGGGTCACTGGCCCAGTCTGCAGCTCCCTTCCGCACTCGGTGACTGTGAACCAGCCTGGCTTCCAGGCTTCTGGGTTCTGAACCCCAGCCCCGTCCGTTTGCCTCGCAAGCCCCAGAGGTGGTAACTTCTGCCTGCAGTTCCTACCTCGGTGTTGCCTCGCTGTTTGCTTTTTGCTTTAGTCCTCTGATGCCTGTTTCATCAGGTCTCTGTTGTAGAACGACTTTACCACATGGATGAACCCGGAGGACGTGCGGAGTAGAATAAGCCCATCACAGAAGAACAAACACTGCACGATTCCACTTAGATGAGGAATCTGCGACGGTCACCCTCGCAGAAGCGCACAGCGGGATATGGTCGCCGGAGCTCGGCGGGGGAGGAGGAATGGGGACACGTCAGTCAATGGCATAAAGCTTCAGTTTTGCAGGATGGGTAAGTTCTAGAGATTTGCCACACAGCACGTGCCTGTAGTTAATGACACTGTATTGTGCACCTAAAACTTGTGAAGAGGGCTTCTCATGTTACTGTTTTTACCACAACGAAAAAGAGGCATCAGGAAGCTTCTGGAGGTGATGGGTACGTCTGTTGCCCTGGTGTGGCCTCCCAGTCACGTGTGTCAGATCACATACGTTAAATACGCGCATCGGCTGTATATCAATCAATTACACCTAAATCAGGCTGTTTAAGATAAATTAATAAAATAAAGTGTCTTTCGAAATAACTGATACATGGTGTGCCTGGCTGGCTCAGTTGGTTAAATGTCCAACTCTTGATTTTGGCTCAGGTCATGATCTCAGGGTCGTGACATCGAGGCCAGCGTGGGGCTGTACACGGGGCATGGAGTCTGCTTAAGGTTCTCTGTCTCCCTCTGCCTCTGCCCTCCCCACCACCTGTGCACACGTGCTCACGCTCTTTCTCTCCTTTTAATAAATCCTTAAAACAGAACAAAACAACAGACACAGCTCCTGGTTTCCTGACTGGAGCCAGACACATGCCCAGAGTTTTCTGCACAATGGAACGGGGCCGCGAGCTCCACCATCTTTGTATGATGGACCCCTGAGCGGAAAGACAGCTGGACACACTGTGCTCCATGTGGGTGACACTCACAAACCAGCGCTGCGGCCCACAGCAAGGCCCCACTGCCTGCGTTCTGAAGGAGGACCCTACGCGGGCTGTGACCACGTCGCAGGAGGTGAGGAAGTCGGTTCCCGAGCAGCAGGACGCCCCGCGGGGAGGGAGGGCTTGCCACGCGGCAGCCAGAGTCCCCGGTGTCAGCCAAACCTCCACGTGCACCCGGGCGCGGGCCACACAGCTGTCCGGTGCCCTTCTCTGTGCGCGTGGCACAGTTCAGCACGTGAAATGTTTTGTTGGTTATTTTACTCGAACGACGAAAACGACTTTCGTCCTACGTGAACTTGCAGCCTTGTTGCCCACCACACCCGGGTCTCTCCCGCGCGCTTGCGGAAGCCCTTGGGCCTCTCACTGGGCAGGTGCGACAGCGGTTTCAGGGCGGCAGCACAGGGCGATTCGGAGAACGTCAGGAACTTCTAGAAGGCCGCGGAGCCGGCTCTGGGGGCTTCGTGCTTACCTGGCGCAGAGCCGTAGCATCGGCGGGCGGGGCACCGAGGGCCACGGAGGGTGACCCCGCGTCCTGTCGCAGACTCCCTGGAAGACAGCGGCAGACGTGCTTTACACAGCGAACTAAAACTAACCTTCATGCCTTTTTTGGTCTTAATCTATTTAAAATTCTTCTCAGCCTATATTTTTCAGAAATGGTCTGATTTCTCATGTATTCATATTTAAATCAGAATGTTTCTATTTATTCATCTGAATTAAACACATTTACTCTATCTTAGAACTCTGTATCTCAAATGGAACTATTTTTAGCAAATTATCAGGAAAGTACAGAAATAAATTATCTAAGTTTTTACGAATTTAATTCCCTTGTGTCATACCTTTGCTTTCTTTTTCCCGAAAATATTACATTTAAATAAAATGTAACACATTTTTGAAAGACCCGAGGGGATTTCAGAAACACAGTCATGCAAACGATGGCTGCTTTTTCTGTGTTAGCCTGTCCCCTCTCCAGGAATCAATGCCACACTGCACGCCACCCCCCAGGGAACCTGGTGTGCACTTTTTAACCTGTGTTAGCCGTCAAAAGAACATACGCAGGTGCAGAACAATTAGTTATACTTAAAACTTCTATCATAGATCCAGATATTATTTCTGTAGACAGAATACAGTATCCAACTATGAGGTTTTTTCCTCAAAGTTTTTTTTTTTTTTAAAGGAGGCTCTACACCCAGTGTGGGGCTTGAACTCACAACCCTGAGATCAAGAGTCGCATGGTCTACCGACGGAGCCGGCCGGGCGCCTCTCTGCAAAGGAATTTTAAAGAAATCCCATACTTTATCGTCTACCAATTGTACCAATTTGAAATATACTGTATTCAAAATGAAGTCTTGAAGTATGATTATAATTCCACTTAAATATCAGAGATGGAAAAGCACAGACTGAGACTAACAGGCATGCCTTCAGCACGTGACAGAGCTAGCAGTGGGTTTTCCACTATAAACCCTTGACACGTTCGCTTAATAGTCCGATAAGGAAGTGCGTTCAGAAATGTCACAGAACACTGAACAAGGACTTTATTGCTCCGCAGCATTCAGAGACAAAATAATGGTAAAAATAAAACTCTAGGTTAAAATATTAACTTCATAAAGCATGGTGATAATATGCGGCCTTTCTTTTTTTAGGTTCCTTCTTAAACATGTCAAGCCCGCCAGGACTCCCGCCAATCCGTGTTTTGGCACCCGACGTAACCATCCAATGGTGATCTGCAGCAGGCAAGACCGCGGCCTTGACTTTGGAGCAGCCACGCCGGGCCGGCCTCCACCCGAATGCTCTGCGTTGCTTCTCCCACGTTCAGTGCCTCCTTACGTCTCTTGAATTAGAAGCCATCCTGGTCCTCCCCTTCACAAGGGCACTCGCGTTCTCTTTAACTGTTTCATCTACTGTCCACAAAAAAGTCAGTCCACACGTATTTCTTTGAGAGCCACTCTGCTTTCCAGAGTTTGCCTGTCTCAAGTTCCTTATTAGCCTGCTCTCTGCCCTCCAGAATATTCATCCGCTGGAGCAAGCCCCCCATGACCCAGTCCAGTGTGAGCCACAGAACCGTGCAGTGAACGGAAAGGAGAGCTCGGACACACGAAGGTCCTCTAACTGACTTGCACGAGAAATGGCCTCGGTTAGGAACACAGACTATCCCCTCATTGAAAGGTAACATTCACTGCTTATTTTTATTAAATTCTCGTATCAAGAATACTATCTTGGTGGAAGAAAATTTAAGGAATTCATATATTAAGGAGTATGACAATTCTTAGCTTCCAGATTCATGGGGAATTGTCCAGGAAACCTTAATGAAAGGCAGGGGAAAAGGAGTTAATAAATTGGGGCGCCTGGGTGGCTCAGTGGGTTAAGCCTCTGCCTTCGGCTCAGGTCATTATCTCAGGATCCTGGGATCGAGCCCCGTATCGGGCTCTCTGCTCAGCTGCTCAGCGGGGAGCCTGCTTCTCTCTCTCTCTCTCTCTGCCTGCCTCTCTGCCTACTTGTGATTTCTCTCTCTGTGTCTAATAAATAAATTAATTAATTTAAAAAAAAGGAGTTAATAAATTGTTGGAAATGGCTGAAAGCAGGTGCTCCAAAAACCAGAAGTGGAGGACAGTCACTAGCATCCCAGGGCGAGTCTGGGTGTCTCCCTGGTGTCCCCCCAGCTGTGCACTGTCTCCCCACACCGCCTCAGACAGCTCGGAGCACACAGACATGTGATGCCCCAGCCCTACCCAGCCTGACCCGTAGCCGACTCAAGACGGCCAGAGCGCCCTCGCCTCTCGTCTCAGCCTGCGACAGATGGCAGCGTTCCAAAATCAGGCAGTGACTGGCGCAACATAAGAAAATTGTATTGATGACAAAAACATTCTTATGAACTATTTCATGGTACTGAAAAAAGGTCGTTCCACTTAAAGCTTTTACAGTGATAGAGAAATCTCCAAATTGTATTAAATTAGACCAAAGAAAATGGCTCTTTGAACGTTTTATCAAGAGTACACACACACACACACACAAACTAACCTGGGATTTCAGGCTGCTCCCACCTGAGCAGGAAGCTGGATCTTACATGGCCACACGGACCCACGGGAGCGGGGGGCAGCAGGTCCTGACCTAGGCAACAACTAGCCCCGTCCCCTTTGAGATCTGAGCTCCTCACCCTTAGTCAGGTGCTCAGTTTCTAACCACACGTCAGATTGGTACTGCTCTTTGGCTTTCATTTTACTAAAAGAGGCAGAAAGAAAGAAAGATGTCATTAAGCACTGAGTGCTGGAGACGACTTACAATTGGATCCTATAGAACTGGGGGTGGGGCTGTTAGGAGCCTCAGTCAAGCCCAAGTTTGTGCTCGAAACATTTCAGATGAAAGAGATTTGACAATTGCATCAGGGTTGTTTAATAGGGAACCAAAATAATGGAGCAAATAATGAATAATGAACACTCACACACACACACACGCGTATATGTATGTATATCTGTATACACTACTTTATACACTGTACACACTACTTTCCATCACACACACACGTGTATGTACATATACCTGTACACACTGCTTTCCATCACACACATACACATGTATGTACATATATCTGTACATGCTACTTTCCATCACACATACATGTGTATGTACATGTATCTGTCTACACCACTTTCCATCTGACTCCCATGCTTGCTTTTGAGCAGAGGTATGAATTGAGACGCCCTGGGGGCGCCTGGGCGGCTCAGTGGGTTAAAGCCTCTGCCTTTGGCTCAGGTCATGATCCCAGGGTCTTGGGATTGAGCCCCGCATCCGGTTCTCTGCTCAGCGGGGAACCTGCTTCCCCCTCTCTCTGCCTGCCTCTCTGCCTACTTGGGATCTCTCTCATCCTGTCAAATAAATAAATAAAATCTTAAAAAAAAAAAAAAAACAGTATGAATTGAGATGCCCTGGGCGTGAGTTGAAATACCACGTTTATTCTGAAACAAATAAATAGCAGTAACAGATGGTATTGACCGTTCTGAGCTGTCTCCTTCTCGTACTGAGACCTGTCTTCTCCCTTTCACCTTTAAGTAAAGGATACTGGTCTTATAACCGAATCATTTGTAGCGTGTGAAGCTTTTAGCTCTCAGTAACTCCCCTCCTCGCCCTGAACCTGACCCAGAGCTGATGCGCACCGTCACGTGCAGAAGGCTTTAGGCACAGGGTGGCCCTCGGAGGCATGTCTCTCCTCCCCCTCACCCAGTGACTCTGTCAGAGCACGTTTATGTAGGAAACAGAGGTCATATGTGTATTTTTACACTGGCTCGAATTTGGGTTTTTCCCCCTTTTACGCTGCACTGTTCCACCATCGCACCTACACTGATGTATCGTGAGCTACGACTCTTGTCTGTTTGTATGATTGTTACGACTGTCATTCACCTTGCTGGGGGTTAATTCGCCCTATGTTTGTGTTAAGAAGGGAACAGAATTCTCCACTAGCCAGAAAGGGGAGAGGCACCTTTTAAAACATACAGGTATTGGAGTAGACAAGCCAAATCATAAGCTGCAGTTAAAAATAGGTGGAAACCAGCACCAGTGGGCCCTTCAGAAATTAAGGATCTGTGGGAAATGGGCAAGAATTGTTAGCTTCCCTCATTCTATGCTCATTAACGGGTGTTTTTCTGCATAGACAGGGTATTGCTTACAAGAGGATTTAGGTGCTTGTGAATCAGGAACTTGTACAAATAAGAAGGAATAAACAGCAGAAACCTTCATCACAGATGTGTCAGTTTCCAGAAGCATTGACAGCATTTTGTGGAGATGCCCCCATCAACGAGAGCCTGTTGAAAGTACCTAACTGCTTTCAACTTTTTCTTAACTTTCCGTTTCATAGAAGAAATCTTCTCTCTCTCTCTTTTTTTTTTTTTTAGCTGAACTCTATGTCACAGGAAGAGACTGAACGTGGCAGCGCACAGCGAGGACTTTGCGACCTGACTTCACGTCGTTCTGAGAGTGGCGCGGTGGGGCTCACCCGTCTGCAGGGCAGGGAGCAGCCTCGGGGAGCACCCGTCGGGAAGCTCGCTCTCCGTCCAGAGCCGACCCCGGCTGGAGCGCGGCCGACTCGCCCCGCGTCTCAAACTGCTCCATCGCCCTGGCGTCTTCTACAAAATCAGTTAAGTATGCTTTCATCTGTCTTCTATTTAGGATGTTTTAAATCCCATCCAGAAAAGTTTAGGTGCTCAGGACTGTTACTTGTCTTGAATAGTAAATAGGAAAGTTACTCTTTACTACATTGGGCGTAGTATTAACGATTCCTAAGAACAGCCTCATTTGTATATGTACCGACATGGTAGCTGTCCCCGCCCCCACCGCTGCTGCCAATGGCAAAGAACAGGGCCGGTTTCTTAGGAAGAGGCTCTTGGTGGGTTGAGACCCGTATATATTGACATAGTTCAGCGACCCCATCATCATGGTTTCCAGCATCTGTCTTTTCCACCCTGTGCGCTTTGCTGGACTGAGTGACGCCCTTGGTCCTGGAGCGGAGGGGGAACTTCTGGAAGACTCCACTCCTTTGGTTATTTCTGAGGTCAAGCCCTGAGGATCCCTTTCGTCCCTGATGCTGGAAGGTAGAAAGTAGAAGATACGAAATGCTAATGTGGAAAAAGTAAATCAACGTAGATAAGGGCAGAAGCCAAGATACGTGACAGTAGGTCACATGAGACTACTGAAGGAGGCCTAAAGAACTCTTTTTACTACCAGCAAAAAAGAGAAAAAGCCTCCAGATGCTACCAGTGCAAACACAGAGCCCTAGATCCTGACACAGCTCCTAGGAAGTGCAGCGGCCGCCTCAACTTAACACACACTGGGCAGGAGCAGCCACTTCCCGCACTCAGAGTGCGCGTCTGGTTGGAGAAACCATTCCTTCTCCCAGGGGGAAGACACACTGATGGACCTGATTAAGAAAGGGCACTATTCCAAACATTTTACTCTTAGAGATTAACTTAGATACTGGCACAGGCACTGAAATTCTAGTCTGCCCATCCGTGAAGCAGCCGCCCGCCCAGGGGTGTGTACAGTGCACACCGCTCAGTGTTGTCACAGCGTTAGGCCTCTGTTCCAGAAGGATCGCCCGTCGCTGGACAGGCCCGTCCCGCGGCAGCTGAGGCTGGCACAGGCCAGTCAGGGTGTGAAAGAAATGAAAGGCGTTTGTACACACAGGGATTTACCACGCACAGACTGTTCTGAAATTCCCCCAGGCCGCTCTCTGGTGCAAAGCAAACTCTGACTCCAGGAAAGTAGGAAACAAAGGACCCAAGAAGAGTGGCCCAGCCGGTCACTTCCTGTTAAGTCTACAGGACTGTGCGTGAGGAAGATCTGCCTCCGACGCCCAGGTAGTTCAGCGCTGGGACTGGAGCGGACGTGTCAACGCTCCTGAGCCAACACAGGCGGAGTGCAGCCCTCTCAGCACCTCCCACGGCCCCATGGTTTCCGGACACCGCAGTCCCCACGGATCCCTGCTCCTGCTGGATCCCAGGACACAGGCGCCCGGGACATAGGCGCCTTCCCTCAAGGCCCTGGGGGAAGCTGTGCCCTACAGAAACCAGCCGAACAACGGAGAATATTTTTCTTGCTAATGAGATCAAGAGCATCTCGTATCCTTACCGTGGAGGAACTGTCACAGCTGCTCGTGTCACTGAGCTTGATGTGCCTGCAGAGTCTGTTTCTTCAGATCTGATCTGTAGAGACTTTGTTGGGCTCCGCTACGAAGCCTTTATAGGACATGGAACCGTACTGGAATGTGTGGGAACCGGCTGCATCTCAAGTATTCTCACATGGGACACGTGATATGAAAGCCATTTAGGAGAAAAAATATTTCTCTCCTGTGTGTTAATAATCTGAGAAGCAAACCGGGCATAACATGTGACCAAATTCTTATGGGAAGTAAAAGGAAATAAGTGCCCTTGAGCAAATCACAACTGAAAGAGGTGAGACGATTCCGACACAAACCAGGATCTGTGCAGGGAAGAAACATAGCAGCGACAATTGTAAGGCCTTAGGCAGCATGGCCCTGAGCACCCGCTGGGTCTGGCTCCAAGGACTTAGAGCCTAGACGTGGTACAAAACATCTCCGAACCGAAAGCATGAAATGAGGTAGTAATGTGCATATGATGCGTGTTGTTATTAGAAACATCCGAAATGCAGACGTTTCTGTATGTCTTCTGAGCGTCTGGAGACTGAACATGGTGGGCACACAGCTCTTACTCATTAAATACAGCCCAAAAAAGAGTTGGCTTACAGAAATGGTAATTAATTTCTGTAGACTGAAGGACTGAGGAAAGTGACCTGAAGAATGTTTAAGAATTATAAATTCAGTGAATTTCCAAATTCGTTAATTTCATGAGGTATTTTAACCTAGGGTTACCCGCATTTCCAAGCACCTTTTCCTGGAGCACTTTGTAAGAGAAGCAAATAGAAATGGATCGTAAAAAGAGAAACAGACACTGTTTATTAGATGTCTAGGAAGGTGTGCTGAGCTCCCAGCTGGTGAGTTGACAGGGCAGGAGCGAGGGCCGTGGGCCACGCACCTTCCTGAGGCATCCCACAGGGGCCTGTCACCTTTCATCCTGCAGGAGGACGGAGTTCTCTCTTTGCTCGTAGTGATGTGAACATGCCCAGGTTTCCCCTCCTGGAGATCTTGCCGGACAAGGGCGTCCTGAAAGCCTGGTTCCCGGCCCTCCAGCCGCCCAAAGGAGCCACTGCCGGCAGGCCAACTGCTGCTCCCTGGGGGTTCCGAGGCCGGCTCCTGCCCCTGTGGCAGTTACCGGTGATGGCTCAGCCGTGCAGACCGGACGGGCACCCGTGGGTAATGGTCCAGCCTGGGAGGAAGGAGCTCTTCCTTCCCTGGGGGGTTAGGGTGGGAGGAATCGGGAGGGCACTCAGGAGATGACACTGTGATCCTGGACTGTTTGACACGGTCTGAATTACGAATGTTCAGATACGTACGTACACGAAGCTGCGTATGCGGACAGACGGCCGTACACGTGAAGCTGCGTATGCGGACAGACGGCCGTACACGTGAAGCTGCGTATGCGGACAGACGGCCGTACACATGAAGATATGCATATATGAACGTGTGTGTATATACAGGATAATAGGAATCGCAAGTTCTTTCATAAGTTTTGTTTTACTGTGACATTTTCCTTGGTAACCTTTAATTCTGACATGATTTCAAACTTGCAGAACAGTATAAGAGTAGACAAAGAGCGCCTATAAATTCTTTATTAAATTTACCATTTTAAACGTTTCGCCCCATTTGCTTTCTCTCTCTCTTTCTCCTGCATGTGTAATATGGACAAGTCTTTTCTGAACCATTTGAAGATACGGTGCAGACACTGAATATCAGACTAAGGACGCCGCCGGGGCGCCTGGTGGTTCAGTTGGTTGAGCGTCCGACTCCTGGTTTCGGCTCAGCCCGTGATCTCGGGGTCACGGGATCAAGCCCCATGCTGGGCTTGCTGCTCGTGGGGAGTCTGCTTCAGGATTCTCTCTCCCTCTCCCTCTGCCCCCCACCGCCGCTCACTCAGGCGCTCCCTCTCTGTCTCTAAAATTAATAATCTTAAAAAAAAATAAAGAGGGCACCACCTGCCTAACCACCGCACCAGGATAAAAACCTGGAAATTCAGCGTTGACACACCACTGATTAAACTACTGACAGGGAGGGGGAATGACATTTTACCTTCAAAGGAATAACAGATTTTGTTCACAAACATTACGAATCTGAGAAAATGCATAACGGAACAGCATCTTCGAAGCGCCTGGTGAAAACAGCCGCCAGTTGGCAGCTCTGCAGCCGGTTGGGGACAGACTTCCCGCACGGAGGGGGCCTGCCGCCCCGCATCGACGGGTGACCGCAGCGGCTCTGCCGGAGGACGTGGAAGTGGTGGGGGGCAGGTCCCGAGACTCGTCATCACAGGGAAGAGGCGCCTCCCGTCCGCGCGAGGTGACGGGTGCGGACGGACCGGCCGTGGCCGCCGTCACCCCCTCCCCGTGAGGCCCTCGTGCCAGACACCGGGGCTTGGACGGTGCTGTCCGCCGGGGGACCGTGGTCCGACTGGGAACCGGGGGCCAGAATGTCCCCCGCACGGACGGAACCGCAGGACGTCCTTCCGCAGACCACACTGGAAGAAACGCCACAGGGGAGTTTTGAGTCCCAAGGGAGGGCCCTGCAGATGGCGGGACGGGGACGGACGCAGGAAGGAGGGACGCAGGACGGCTGTGGTGCGGGGGACTCTGCACCGGCACTAAGGAAGCGGGGGCCAGCGCAGGCTCCACGTCGCGCGGGGCCTGGCATGAACGGCCGCGCGGGAGCCAGACGGGGTTGGGCTTCGAGGTCCCACACGGGCCGTCCGTTCTAAAGTCCACGCAGATGGGGAATCCAGACGTGAAATGTGAAGCAACGGAACGTTTACAAGAAACATCATGACATTCTGATGACAAGCGCGGTCGTGACAGATACTCTGCCGGCAAGAGTTCTCTCCGCGAGCGCGTTCTCGGGAAGAGCCACCCCCAGCCCTCCTGAGACGAGCGCACAGGAGGCACGTGTCCGTGCGCCCGACCTGGAGGCCGAGCCCCTGCCGCCCGCGTTCGCGTCTAGGTGACCGGGAGCGATGGCGCCCAGGCCCAGCTGCTCCTTTTCCGCTCGGGTTGCAGAGAGGCGGCCACCTCCGGAGAAACGTCACCGCGCAGGAAGCCCTGGAAAGCTCTCGCATCGAAAAGCAGACCGCAGACATCCCCAGACGTCCATGCCCTCCCTTGTAACTTGCATAAACTGTCTCCTGGGAAGAGAATTGTCCAGCCTTGTGGCCTCCCCGAGAGACAGCTTATCCGATCTACCTTTTCCGTGACGAAGGACGGATGGTTACAGCACAGATGGCCGGAAGGCCTGTCCGGCAAAGCAGTGTCTTCCAATGGTGCGCTGCACACCAGGCAGGCTTGAGTCCCCTTAACAGAATCCCAGACCGTTGTCAGGGGAGCTGCAGCCACACTGGGCTACAGCCCTGGCCTCTGGCCTCCAGTCCCCAGCACCCCCACAGGCCCCGACACACCTGTCCAGGCTCTCCTCCTCTGTGGCCTTGTCCCAGCCGACCTATTTGCTTATGTCTGTCCCCTTCCACTTTGTTTGTCCCTGTTCACGCCCTCCTGTCCCTGGCACTCCCCCCTGTCCCCCTGCTTCCTTCCCACAGAGCTTCCCGTCCTTCCGTTCTCTTCTAAACAGTTGTTTTCTGTTCCTCTGGGCCTGCTACTCACCCGCTCATCGACGAAAGAACATGTATTGAGAAAGGTAATAACGAATGTTGGCAAGGACGTGGAGAAATTGGGACACTCGTACACAGCCGGTGGGGACGCTCCAGACACCACCTGCTGAAGAAGAAGGCCTGGCAGGGGAGGCCTTGGGGAAGACCGGGGGGTAGGAGCCCCGGGAGTCTGTCCCCCAACCTAGATGATACTTGCACTGGCAGAACCTGTCCGGGGTAACCCCTTTGGAAATCTGGTGTCTATTGAAGGCTTGCAACTTCCAGGAGAAGGCTTGGGTGGTAAATTGCATTCAATTTTGAGCAATTTCGGCTCTTAACACAGTAGCAACTCTCCATTCCCTACCCCCAGCCATGTGGCAGGCAGCTGTGTGTGTGTTCCTGAAGCAGCACACAGTTTGGGGGACATAGAGCAAGCAGAAAGGGCTCCGTCCTCCAAATACTGCGGATCTGTGCTGTGACCACTGATGGCTGCTTCTCCTCACAGAGGCGCCGACAAAGAACTCTTGTTTTTCTTCCCCCAGTGTTGCAAACCCCCTCCCCTCGGGCTCAAGAGACCTCCCGCGGATTTCAAGGACCAGTTCCGTTTTATTCCCCTTTTGTTTTTTTGCTCTTCCCCCTCAGGAGCCAGATACTCAAGACTAGGACATTCCAAAAGAAATGCACATACAGGGGAAAGTAGAACACGACTGTGTCTGCCCGGGGACAGGCTCACAGAAGACCCAAGAAGATGTTATGTTTATGCTGCAAGCTGATCCTTGGCACAGAGAAGCTACAATTTAAAAAAAATTTTTTAATTAAAAATAGCAAACCCTGGGGAAAGAGGAAATTCTAATTTTCAGACTTACCACGTTGTTAAATTCACATGTCTGGTGCTCAACAACAATAAAACCCAGCAGACGCACAAACCCAGGAGAGTGTGCCCCGCTCCAAGGGAAAAGGTACGTCAGCAGAGTCTGTTCCTGAAAAGTAGTACCTGTTAGACAAGGACTTCAAAATCATGCTCTTACGGCTCTTACGGCTGCTCAAGAAGCTACAAGAAGACTTGCGTGAAGTCAAGGAAGCTACGTGTGGGTGAAATGGAAGCATCCAGGCAGAGACAGAAAATGTACAGAGAAACCAAAAAGAAACAGCAGAGCTGAAAAGTACAGTCACTGAGATGCAAAACGCAGAAGCATAGGGAGACCGTGTCAGGCCGGCAGGAAAAGAGTCTGTGAACCTGAAGACGACAGTCGGCATCAGGAAGGCTGAGAAACAAAGGAGAAAAGATCGAAGAAAAACGAGCAGAACCCAGAAGAAATTTGGCACCTTCAAAAGGACTGACCCACGTGTCTCGGAAATCCCAGAAACAGGAGAGAAAAGAGAAAGGGGCAGAGAGAGTACTCGAAGAAATCATGGCTGAAAAATTGAGAATTTGAAGAAAGACATGCACACAAGCATCAAAGAAGCTCAGTGAACCTCCTAGTAAGATGAACTGAGAAAGACCCAAACGAGACACATTGTAATCAAACTTCCAGCAGCTGCCAACAGAAGTCAACACAGGGCAAGGGGTCCCCAGTAAGGCCGCAAGCAGATTTCTCATCAGAAACCCGGGAGGCCGGAAGACCGCGGGCTGATAACTCCACGTGAGAATAGGAAAACCATCATCAAGAAATCCCGTATCTGGTTCAAGTGTTCTTTGTAAGGGAAGGACAGATCAAGACTTTCTGAAAGAAACAGCAGCTGGGGGCTGCGACGAGACCTTCCCCACAAAAAAAAAAAGGTCAGCAGAGTCCTGCAAGGTGCATGAAGGGTCAACCAGTAACTCAAAGCCACGTAGAGAAATAAAGATTTCAATAAAGGCAACGTATGGGCGATTATAAAAGCTGGTGACGTTCATCGTCCCGGGACACAGGCTCACCGAAAGCCTGGGACCTAATCCCGGGGCTAGAGAACGCCTCCCCTCCCCCCCCACCTCACGACCACATTACTAAAGCCTGTTTCTGGGTGTTCCTTCTGTCCAGCGCATCATGCCGGCTATCTAGAAAAAACCGCAAGCCTTACAGAAAGGCAGAACACACAGTGTGAAGAGACAGGGAGGCCTCAGAACCGGACTCGGGTATGGCAGGGCTGTTGGAAGGATCAGGCGGGGGAATTTAAAACAACTCAGGTAATATACGAAGGACTTTAATAGAAAAAGTAGACAGTATGCAAGAACATGTACGGGCAGTGTCAGCAGAGAGGTGGAAATTCTAAGAAAGGTTAAAAAGAAAAGCCAGAGATCAAAAACATTTTGACAGAACTGGGCTCGCTTTTGACAGGCTCGTTGTCAACTGGACACGGCCGAGGAGGGAATCTGTCTCTGAGTTGGGAGTGTGACCGTAGCGACTCCCAAACCGAAAATCAAAGGTAGAAAAGACTGAAAAAAAATACAGAAGGACATGCAAGGACCGTGGGACAGCCACAGAGCTGTGACACACGTGTCATGGGGACATCAGGAGGAGGAAGAGACAAGGGAACAGCAGCAAAATCTGAGGCCGTCATGACGGAAACACTCCCCAGATTATCACCAGGCTCCGAAGCGCAGATCAGGAAGCTGGGAAACCAGTAGACAAATGTCCAGAACGACGACACTTACACGTGTGAGAACGGGGAGGAGATAAAGACTTTCTCCAACACACGGAAACTGAGGGAGCGTGTTGCACGCCACCCTGCGTCCTGAGAGACATTAAGGAAGTTTTCAGGGAGCAGGAAAACGAAATAGGTCAGAACCTCAGATCTGCATAAAGAAAAGAAGGGCATCAAAGAAGGAATAAGTGAAGGTGAAGCAAAAACTTCTATTTTTCTTATTCTTTTTTTAAGGATTTTATTCATTTGGCAGAGAGGGAGAGAGAGCACAAGCAGGGGAAGCAGCGGGCAGAGGGAGAAGCGGACTCCCTGCCCAGCAGAGAGCCCGACACGGGGCCCCATCCCAGGACCCCGGATCAGGACCGGAGCCGAAGGCAGACGCGAAACGACGGAGCCACCAGGCGCCCCTGCTCTTCTGATCCCTAACTGATGTAACGGGTAGGATTTTGTTCAAAATAATAACACCCACTCTGTATTTGACTCTGTATTTCTGGATGTTTATGGAGGGGCATAGAGTAGAAATACTCTTAACCATGCAACCCAAGAATCATGCTCCTTGGTATTTACTCAAATTATTTAAAAATTTGTGACCCCAAAACCTACATATGGATGTTCATAGCAGCTTTATGCATAATTACCAAACCTTGGAATCGACCAAGTAGGTGAGCGGATAGATAAGCTCCGTTGCATCCAGACAATGCAATGTTATTCAACGCTAAGAGGAAACGCGCCGTCAAGCTACAAAAGGACAAACAGGAAACTTACACGTGTATCACCACGCGACGGAAGCCAGTCTGAAAGGGGGACGTACTGTATGATTCCAACCCTATGACATTCTGGAACAGGGAGAACTGTGGAGACAGTAAACAGGCCAGTGGTTGCCAGGAGGGGACGGGGGCACGATAGGCAGAGCCCAGAGAATTTTTAGGGCAGTGAAACTATTCTGCGTGGCACTGCTACTGCAGGGGTAGAACCTGTCACCGCACATTGGTCTGAAGCCGTAGGAAGACTGTGGACGTGGGGTGACTATGACGTGTCACTGTAGGTTCCCCGAATGTGATGACCGTACCACTCTGCGGGGATGTTTGTGGTCGGGGAGCACAGGGGCATCTGGGAAGTACCTGTACGTTCTCCTCGGTATTCGCCGTAAACCTAAAACGGCTCCCAAAAATAGTTCATTAATTTAAAGAAAACACAAGCACAGGGAACACAGACATGAGCAGTCATCCCTGTGGCGATTCCACGGCTGGTTTTCCCTATCAGGAGGGAGGAGCACGTGTTTTAGGGTTAAGGTTAGTCAGTACGTTCCTAACCGCCTTCCAGCTTCCTCAGGGACTCTAAAAGGTGTCAGAACTTGTGTGTCAACAAGCATGGTTTGGCTGGGAAAACCTCTTACCGCCCCTAGAAATGCAGTTCCAGGATTCAGATCCACATTTAATCAGAGGAGTGAACAGGGAACCGAGTGTTCAAACAGGCAGCCGTGCAGGCCTCGTCAGTGCTGTTGTGCAAACCTGCTGTTGAGAAAGCCAGCCTAGAGGCGTCCGGCAGAGGAGGACGTGATGTTGTCAAACTTGTCCTGCTCCTTGCAGATCCAGAATGTTTGACCCCAGAAACCCGGCACTTAATTCTCATCGAGATACCCGGGAAGGCGCGGGACACTCCCACCTCCCCGGCTCCTCACCCTTTCCCACCCAAACGAGATGCACTCTGGGCTCGAGATGGCCTTGCCACACGCCTGGCACACACGTTTGGAATGAAGAAAGAGTGGTTCTTAATTTCCTTCAGTCTGTGACAGTCTGTTTGACAGCTTGAGGTTGCAGAAAACCCAGCAGAGTTTCACATTAATGGAACCCAGCTCAGTCCGGATTTGCGAGGAAGGAGCGACTTCAAGGCTCCCCTCTGGGAGGGTCTGGGCCTCGCCTGTGTAAGGCAGTTCGTGCACGATGGGGAAGGAGCTGGCTTTCCAAGTGGAGAAAACGTGGGCATGGGGAGGGGAACGGACAGGGCCTGCGAGGAGCTCAGAGCCCCCTCGGGTCGCCCGCAGCGTTTCCCTGGTCCCACCACCACTTCTCGGGGCTCCTCCCCGGCACCGACGGATCAGGCCAGTTCGCATTCCAGTCGGCTAACACGGGGTGACGCTAGTTTCAAGGGTTCGATCCAGTGACTCAGCACTTCCACACGGAACCCCGCACTGCTCACGACAAGCACACGCCCGGGACGCGAGTCGTTTTGAGACAGATGGTCGTGCTCCGTTTCCAGAGCTGCTTCCTGAAGGACACCTGCCAGTCGCCCATCTCGGCCGCAGCGTGGGCCTGGCTGCCACGTGGGTACGGAGCGTGGGCGACCCCCCGGCGGGATCCGAGCAGCCCCGCCTTCTCCTCTTCCCCGTCACCAGGGACGGTGACTGCGTGTGCCAGGAGGACAGCGCCCATCCCTCGGCCCACGCTCTGTCCTCCCCGAGAGCCTTTCTCCCCACCCCGGGTCGCCTCCCTTGCTTCCGCCGCCGCCTCTGCCCCGCCAGCCGTCCAGCTCACGCCTCCTCCGGGAGGGGCTCCCAGCAGCGCGAGCTCAGTTCCACGTTCCTCATCTGAAACCCTGCAGGCCCCGGCGTGGACCCTCTGCTGGGGCTGCTGAGGCGGCTGAGTGGCTCCGAAAGCTCCTGGCGCCGAGTCGGAAGCATGCCGGGTGCTCAGAAAGGAGCAGTCAGACTGGGTTTTGAAAATAACACAGAACACGAAGCTAAATAAAAGGAAAATGTAAGGTTTGGGGTAGAAATTTTTCATTTCAAACACCAGGTTTTTCCAGATACGGTCACACCAGGAGGTGACTGCCCGACGGATGAGGAAAGCAGGCACAGGGCTTTGGCAACTAGCCCGACTTCACACGGCAGCGCGGGGGCCCTTGGGGCTGGACCCCGTCCCTGTCAGCCACTCCACGCCCCTGCTGTCGTGACACGACGCCCACATCTTGGAGGGTAAGGAGGGTCCCCAGTTAAACATCACTCTCTGCTCTAGGCCCAGGGCCAGTGGTGATTTCCAGCTCACCGTACGGTCTTGTTGCCGAAGCGCTCCCGGGGCTCCCCCCAGCAGCCGAGCGCGAGGACAGAGCCCTGGCCCGCCGCACGCACGTCCTCTCCCGTGTTCACACACCAGCGGTTCTGACTCATTGTCCTGCTTGACGACTCGGACCCCAGCGGCTCTCTTCTCGTTTTTAACTTTCTAGGAAATCAGACTCCATATTGGTTTTTTCCTGTATTGTTTTGTTTTGGAAATTCTATCTCAATTACATTTTGTTCCCTTTGGAAGAACAGAGAGAGTCCACTTCGAGAAGCAGGTACCGTTCTCAGGAGGCAGAGGGAAGTCAGGGCGGGTCCCAGGTCCGAGTCTGGCCGGACTCAGGAGCGGCCCGCCCCAGGCAGCACTTCACGCGGAGGAGGAAAATCCCAGGACTCCCACCTCGGTGAGGCCCCGTCGGCCCAGCACTGTGCCCCGTGCCCCCACCGGCACATTCCGGGGCCACAAAGGGCTCCTTGGGAACCTCACGTGGCTCGGTGAACCTTCAGGAGACGTTAGGCCCTCGGAGCATTTTCCACATTCCAGATGCTTCTCCGATAAGGCCCTGGGGCCCTTCGTAAATAACTCACCCTAGGTGCACAGTAGCGACATTAAAGGTCACTGATAAAGACTCTCAACTAAAACCAGTGCAGTCATTTGACCGAGCCTTTACATTCTGCCTGGTGTAGGGAACAGAGAGATTGGTTGAGGATCTGGGACTTCTGGCCCTGGGGCCGCACGGGGCCTCAGACCGGGGTAGCTTCTGCCCCAGGCCCCCAGCGCCGGCCTGTCCCTCGCACAGCAGCTGTCCTCCGCAGAGACCAGAGAAGACTCATCGTCCGTGACCGGCCACCCAAAGGCCAGTGACGGGTTAGGGGTCCTGGCTCACGGGCCCCATTTCTCCCTGCTTCTCCGTGCCTCGCTGGGTCACAGCAGGACCTTGGGAAAGACCCGCTGATAGAAAAGGCTATTGCGTCAGAGCACAAGGTAAACACAAGCAAACAAAGCGCGTCCCCCTACAACCCAGTCTCCTCTTTCACACGCCGGGTACCCTGTTCTCCGAACAGCTGGGAGACGTTCAGCAAGTCCCTCTGTCCCTCCTCCTGGTGCTGAGGAGTTTCATCGGGAAAATGACTGAACGTGAACCCAAAGGCCCGTCGTGCCCCTCCGTCTGGGGTGCGCCGGCCTGCCGGTGGCCCAGGGGCCAGGCGAGGACAGTCCCGTGGGCTGAGTGCTTAGAGCCACCCATGACCTCATTTAACGCCAGTTCCCGAGGGAGATACTAATGACCCCATTACGCAGATGAGAGTACAGAGGTTTAGAGGTGAGGCCTAGAGCCGGGGAAGTGGAGTGTGGCTCCAGCTGAACCCCATGCTCCAGGCGACCTGTGCCGAGAGCTGACGGCTGTGCTAGACGCTGGAGCACCAGCCACGGTGGGACGGCACCTGCCGGGCCCCGGCCACTCTTGTCAGTGCTCTGCAGGTGCCACCTGGCCTGCTTCTCACGACGGCACATTCCCCTTTAACCACTGAGGAAACTGGGGCACAGAGATGTTAAGCAACTCACCCATGGTCCATGTAGGAGGGGGACATCCATAAGGAGAGTCATCTAAAACTCGAAAGATGGATAGGATTCTGTCCTATCTTTAAACATTATTTGTGGTATCCCGAACTGAGACAAAGTGCACCAAGCATAAAGTAAACTCCTAAGTGAGCAAAATGGAACTCACCACGTGGACAATTTCAGAGTACCCTGTTGAAGTTTTTCAGGATTTAGGATCCAAAATAACTTCTTAAAAATGCTTTCAGTACTGACACAGCACCAGCGTAAGGCGGTGTGGGAGAAGGTGAGGAGGAATCCCCGTTGTTCAGACATTTACTAGCTACTCACTGAGTTGTGGTTACTTGTGAGCATGGCGAGAGGAACGGCCACAGCTCACGTCTTTGGAGACGTGAAGGCAGACATTCATCCGGACACGCACACCTCCGTAATTTGGTTTTATTACACGAAACCGAGGAATGCAGAGTTCGAAGACAGCATGGAACCCAGCGGGCAGCTCCGAGAAAGTGGTGTCTGAGCCGCCACCTGAAGCGTGCAAATCCCAGACGTCGGCTGGAAGGACCATGCCAGGGACAGAGCGTACCTCCCGGGTGCATAAGCCAAGACGCACGGAGGGGAGGAAGGGAACAGCCGGGGGAATGGGGCTCAGAACACAGGCCTGGCTAAGGACTGGGCTTGATCTAATGGGGTGGCAGACACTACGGCACATCCCGTCCCACCCCCTCTCTGCAAAACAGAACCCCAGCTGATTCAGACAGTGGGCAGAGACCCCTCGATCTCGGTGAGGACAGACCATAGACCCAGAAGATGAATCGTGACTGGTTGGCTAGTTCTAATCCCAATGAAGCATAAAGGAAAGACTGCTAGAGAACTTCTGGGGAAATCCGGTTTCCAGATGGAACCTCGGCGCTCAAGAGACGAGGACTTCTGCCCGGCCTCTCTCGTCCTGATTGCTTGTGACTATGTGGGACCGAGGTCATCTGGACCTCATTGGCCACCTTGATGCAGATGGCTCCATGGGAAAGAGAGTCCGGGTCACTGATCAAATCCTGGAACTGCCTCCCCCAGGCTCCCTGTATTGCGGGGTCATCACGTGCCTTCGTGGGAGTCATGGACAGCCAGGTACGCTCTTCCTCACACCTGAATGCAGCTTAAACCAATTTACGTGGGAGGCATTCATCTCTGGGATGCGCTCTTAAGTCACAGCCCACCCTGGAGCTTAATGACATGAACACCTGCGTGTCGTTCTCTCTCACGGCTCGGTGGGTTCAGTGCCCACCTTGCAGGATGTTGCAGTCACAGGGAAACTGGGGCTGCGATGTCCTGAAGGCTCACTTGGGCTGGATGCCTAAGGCAGCTCACTGGCAGGCTGCTGGCGGGATCTGAGCCGGCGCGGTCCACCGTCGTCCCCACACTTGGCCTCCTAAGTGTCTTCGGTGTCTCACAGTGTGGTGGCCGGTTTCCTGGAGCGAGCACTCCAAAAAAGAGTATTCCTAGAGGCGCAGGCACAAACAGCAAAATTTTTATGAGGCACTTTCAGAAGTCCCACAGCATCGTTGGTCAAAAGCAAACGACAGAGAAAAGCCAGACTCAAGGTGAGACCAGCAGGAGGTGTAATTCCATGCAGTGGCCATCTCTGAAGACGCGCTACCGCACCACCACAGCATTTGAAGTGACGGGTGCCGTGGTCAGATGATTGCTGTGTCGACTGGGTTGGAAGAGAAACCAAATAAAGATAAAATGGAGGGACGAGCAAGCTGGATTTAGAGGGTCGTGATTAGCTCCCAATGTCCGTTCCGTCCCTCTGCTGTGTAGCCGTGAGTGTCCCTTCTCTGCTCTACACTGATTGAGTCAGGAATGGGCAGACCTAAGCCGCTGGGGGCCAGGGAGACTTGGGCAGAGCTCTCAGGATCCCAAGAGAGCTGGTTCCTTGCTGTTAAGAAAAAATACCAGGAAACCCATCTCTCTTCACCCAGACACGAACATGGGATCATTCGGAACGGATTACATTGACTGAGGTCTTATGCCAGCGAGGAGTCGAGTAGTGGTCTTCACATGACCTTGCCGTTGGTCTTAAAAAGAGAATCTGTGGGTGCTGGAGCGGAGCTCTCAGAAGGACCGGTCTCTGGCGGCTTTGTCGTTCCACAGAACCGGAGCTCTCCGGGGACAACCTGAACCACACTTTTAAAATTCTTCACAAATGATTTGAGTGGAGAGCGTCACTGCATAAATTCTGCAAGGCTACAAGTATCCTTAGAGACACGAGAGCAGGTATCCAGAAGGTCAAGGGACGGGAGTGGATGTGGGGACCGGGGGCAGAGAGGGGGAAGTGAACAGAGGGACGGACTACACGTGGTCTGTAAACTAGCGGTCTGGGTGACTCGACTTAGAGCCGCGATACGGCCGTGATGAGTCGAAAGCCCTTAAGAAACTCTCTAAAGGAAGGGTTGCAGGAGTGGACTCCAGAGTGTGTGCGCAGGGGCATTTGGGGGGGCTCAGCTGGGTGTCTGCCTTGGGCTCGGGTCATGATCCCAGGGTCCTGGGGTGCAGTCCTGCGTCAGACCCCCTGCCCAGCGGTGTGTCTGTGCCTCCCTCTGCCTCTGATCTCTCTCATTTTGCTCTCTCTCAAATAAATAAATAAAAGCTTAAAAAAAAACTGTGTATACCAAACTACACGTCTGACATGCTGTTGGGTTATGGGAGGATTAAGGGATTTTCAGTTAATTTTATTATGCCACAAATCTTTTTGATTGTAGATCTAAATTGAAATCTCTCCATGGTACTTCACTGGTTCCTACACATAAATCACTAGTAACAGTGACCGACACACAGCACGAACCAAGTTGGGTGAGGAATTATAAAGGACAATGAAAAATACACTTTGGTTTAATTTTTATTTTCTCCAAGTAGTACAGACATTATAGCTTAAGAACTCAACTAAAAGGGCGCCTGGGTGGCTCAGTTGGTTGAGCAACTGCCTTTGGCTCGGGTCATGATCCTGGAGTCCCGGGATTGAGTCCCGCATCGGGCTCCCTGCTCAGCAGGGGGTCTGCTTCTCCCTCTGACCCTCCCCCTTCTCATGCTCTCTCTCTCTCTCTCTCAAATAAATTAAAAAAAAAAAAAATCTTCAAGAACTCAACTAAAAGCACAAGGTTTATAACAAAAAACATCAGCCCTGGCCCCCCTTCCCCACCCCAGATTCCCAATCCAAAAGCCCACCGTTTCTTCCTGTCACTTCTCGCGCAGCCCTCCGTGTTTCGTCGGCGCGCTACCCGCCACCGTGACGCTTTCAGTTCCCTCTCGCCTGCCGCCCCCCACCGCGGGCGGCGAGGGTCCCGGGGTCTCGCCTCACTCCGTGCACACACTGCGCCAGCTCCCATCTTCTGTGCCATTTGGACCCGTTTTCTAAAGGCCATTCTGCATTTTTTCATGACTACATGACTTTAAATGGGATTCACTGCTAAACCAAACAGTGATTGATTTCTGTAACGTTTTTCTTCTGGGCAAGCATAATTGCCTTTTTCCCTTCAATTTGCGGGGTGACAGACCCACCCAAGTGCATTCCCCTTCATCCAGCCTGACGTGGTCGCGTGGCAGGGAGGCCTGCCCCTGGCTGCCTGGGCGATCTCCTCCCCTTCTTTTCCGAATGAGCTGTCCCACACCGACTCCTTGCTTGTCTGCTCTCATTTGGGAGCTGCATATCACGCAGCAGCGTCTTGAGAAATCCTGCCTCAGTAGATCAGGACGCCCGAAGGCAGAGGCCCTCGCCTCTTCTCCCCCGTGTCTGCACTCATTCCCCGGAGCTTCAGAATCTCTTCCAGACACTAGACCGTCAGCCGGGCCGTTCAATTCCTGGCTTCTGCTCCGGCCACAGACCCGAACACCCACCTGCCCCTGGCATGTATCCACATGGGGGTCCAGTGCCCACTCCCGAGGCTGCTCTCCTCCCGTCTTCTCCTTTTTAGAAGCAGGGACACCAGTCACATAGTGTCATTCAGGCGGGAGATCTTGGGGCATCCCTGATCCCCTTTCTCTCCCACCTCACAGCAGCAAATCCTATCGGCTCCACCTTCAAACCGTGTCAGGCACGAGAACCTCCCACCTCACCCACCCCTGCTGCCAGGCCCGAACAGGAGCCATGCCCACCCCACACCAGCCACACTCTGGGGCTTCGTGAACCTTCTGAGCATCTCCCCATTATTCCCTCTGCCTGTATCACTCCCTCACAAAACACTCCTGGGTCTCCTTCTCTCGCTTTAGAGTTCTGTCCAAATGGTATGTCTTCGGAGAGGCCTGTCCTGTCCACTCTCTGTAATTCCTTATCTCCGTCCACATACCATTTCATGACCTTAAGCCACATCTTTAGTTGTGTACGTTTAGGGCCTGTCTTCCCATGACCCAGGAGGTTGGGACATCACCTGTCTGGGGTCCAGTGACTCCAGTGCTGAAGGGAGTGCTCAGGAAATACCTGTTGATGAATGCATGATGTGAATTCTACTTAACATTCCTAGAAACGATCACTGAAACTCAAGTTCAAACCACTGATCCGACAGGCTGCATGGATACAAGAGAGAATTAGTGGGCTGGAATGGAATGCTGACTATAGCAATTTTTTTACCATGATGAAGCATAAAAGGACGAAAGTTGGAAATTTTGAAAAAAAAAAAAGTTAATTTACATAAAAGATAAATATATAAAGAAATAGTAGGGATTTTGTTTTTGCTTTTTACTGTGATAAAACACTTACCTGACAAAATTTACTTCTTTAACCACTTTTAAGTGTATGATTCAGGGACATTAATCACCCTTTCGTGTGCTTAGTGACTACTTGCATATTTGCTTTGGAAAAATGTCTGTTCGAGTCCTTTGCCCATTATTTACTTGGGTTGTTTCGGTTTTTGTTACTGAGTTGCAGTTCTTCATGTATTCTGGATATTAAGCTCTCATCAGACACACAGTTTGCAAGTATTAGGGAATTAGGGTGTGGAGAGGGAGAAGCGGAGTCACCCAAGTGGTCAGGTCTCTCCAGGGCTTTCTGAGAAGCCCTAACCCTAATCCGCAGGGACAGCCTAATTCCTGCTTGGTGTGGCTCGTCGCTGTGTGATGCAGCTGGAGGTATGATTATTCGGGATGGATGACTTTTGAAACGGATGCTTCCACAATCCGTGGCTGCATATCAGGCACTCGTAGTATGTACATCCTATATTGTATGTATAGGTATATAATGTTGGCTATGTGATATACAATATTCTATATAGTATTATACAATAACTCTATAATATTATGCAATATTAGTTGAGTGGTCGAATCAGGAAGAGAGGGAGGTTGTTGTGTAATTAAGGATTCCAAGATTAGATCATCTTAGACTATCTTCGGGGGCCCTAAATCTGATGACAAGTGTCCTTATAGGAGACACATAGAGAAAGAGGAAAAGATCCTGTGAAGGTGGAAGCAGAGACGGGAGCGATGGAGCCGCAAGCCGAGGGACCCACGGAGCCCCCAGAACTAGAAGGGGGAGCGAGGGAAGTCTCTTTCCTGGAGTCTTCGGAGGGAAGGCAGCCCTGCGGACCTCTGGATTTTGAACTGCTCACGTGCAGAACTCCAAGAGAATAAATTCTCTTGATTTAAGCACCCCAGTGTGTGATAATTTGTTGTGGCCACCCTAGGAAACGCCCGCAGATTTTGGTCCTGGGAAGCCGAGTGCTGCCGTACCAAATGCCTCACACCGTGGAGGTGGCTTTGGAATTAGGTGACCGGGTGGAAGTTGGGAGAATTTTGAGCTTCACGGGAGGTAAAGCCTGGACTTCCTGAAGAGACTATCGGTAAACTATGGGCTTTAAAGGCAGCCTGGCGAGGCCCCAGAAGGAAACGAAGAGCGCGGGAGAGGAGGTGCCTCTCGGAACGCACAGCGCATCGCGAACGGCGCGTCACGGAATGTGGATGTGACCCGTGCGCGGCGGGCTCGGAAGGAGACGAGGAACGTGTTGTTGGGGACTGGAGGGAAGGGGATGCTTGCGCTGTGCCGGCAAAGAACTGGGCGGAACCGTGTCCCGCGGTCCTGGGGAAAGAAGACCCCATCGGTGAAGACCTCGAAGACTGAGCTGAGCTTTCTCAGCAAAGCGTGGAAGGTGCGGGTGGGTCCCTTCCTGCTGATTCTAGTGAAATGCGGGAAAAAGAGGTAAGTTGAAGCAGGCACGGTTGAGCAAAACCCAAATCAGCCTCACGACTCGGGAGAATCTCGACTTACCCATAGGGAAGGGACGAAAAATGAGTGGCTTCGCTGCTGAGGGAGGGCCCTCCACAGACGGAGACAGGCCAGGATGTGGTGGACAACGACGAGCCGAAGGTCCGAGGAGGGACGGAAGGGGCCACTCGAGGACCGCAGCGGAGCCGGACGGCACACGGAACGCAGCCGGTAAAGGCTCGTGTGCGCCGCAGCGGCTGACGCAGGCTCGGGAGGACCGCGCGGGAGGCCCCTTGCCAGCGGGGTGTGAACGCAGAGGCGGTCAGGGACAGTGTCACACGTGACATGCGGTCCAACACGTCAGTGTGACAGAGACCGCATGAACCGCCAGAAACTGCGCAAAAATGTCGCCTAGGAAACGGGGAAAATGCGCCGTACGCAGCCTGCGGGAAGAGCTCGCGCCCCACGAGATGAAAATCACCAAAGAAAAACGGGCAAAGAAGGTAAACTGGGGACTCCTGGCAGGGCTGCAGGCGCCGAGAGAAGTCGCCGAATGTCACGGACAGCCAGGAGCATCAAGACGCGAGGTCAGCGAGGCGCCCTTTAGTCGCCGCTAAGCTGGGGAAAGTTCCAGAAAGACGGAGTATCCCCGCCGTGGGCCAGAGCCCGGCCGCGCTTCCCGCCGCGCCAAGGCCGCGCCGCCCCGGGGCCGCCCGCCGCACTGGCCCGGGAGCGCGGGGCGCCGCGGCCGAGGGCAGGGTGGGGGCAGGAGCCCCGCACGCGGCTGCGGGCCGAGGGGCCGCGGGGACAGCGCGGGGCGCGTGGGGCGTCCGGGCACCGGCACGGGACGCAGGCGGGACGCGGCGCTCCGGGCAGGGCCGGCCCGGGGTCAGACAGGCGCGGCCGAGGGGCCCGCGCAGGAAGGCCCGGGGCGGTCGCGGACGCGTCCGGCCGCAGACCCCGCAGACCGCGGCCGCCGGCGCGGGTGGAGCAGAAACGCGCACGGGCCCAGGCGAGGCCGCTGTCTCCGGGCACTTCGGTGGTTTTCAGGGAAGTGCGTTCGCGGGCTCCGTCTGTGCCGGAGAAGGGACGAGCAGGCCTGCGAGCGCAGGGCAGGCTGTACGGTCAGCCGCCCTCCCGGGAGCCCGGCCCGGGTCACCTGCCCCCGCCTGTCCCGGCCTCCGGGGAGACCCCAAGCTCGACTCCCACCGCCTCGCGGCCGAGGCCCTCCGCTTTCCTCCAGCGCGCAGGCGCCGGGAGGCGGAGCCCCCCCCCCCCGCCCCACCGCTCGCCAGCCCCGCCCCCGGGCCTTACGTTACCGGGCTGCGCCGCGCGCCGCGTGACGTCGCTGCGACCCGCCTTCCGGAAGGAAGCGCCGGTGGCTGACCATGGCGACCGCCGCGGAGCAGTGGGTTCTGGTGGAGATGGTCCAGGCGCTCTACGAGGTGAGCCCGAGCGCCCGCGCGGCTCGCGACCGCGCCGGGCCCTGCGGGGGGCGACGGGTCCTGGGCGAGGCCGGCTGCGTCGCGCGCCGACCCCGGCGTCCCCGGCTGGTCGGGCTCGCGGGGAGACTCGGGCGGGCGCGGGAGCCGAGGGTCGCCTTCGGCGCCGGGAGGGAAGCGGGCGGCGGGCGCGGGGCCGAGGCTGCTGTCGGCGCTCCGGAGCGGGGACGGGCGGCGTGGGCGAGCTCGGTCCGGCGGCCGCGGGACGGGATGCGGAGTCGTCGCCGCGCTCCCCGCGTGTCCGCTTCTGCCCCGTGAACGCGCCCTCCCGCGGGCTCCGGGGCGCGGCGCGCTCGCCTTCCCGAAGGGCCGGCCGCTGCAGGAGCGCCGGGCGGCGGCGGAACCGCGGCCGGGAGCGAGCGTTCGCGCCACCGGCGTCCGCGGGGCCCCGCCGCCCGGGCCGGGAGCGCTTCCCGCGCGCGCTGTCCCCGCGGGGTCGGTGCGGCGGCCGCCCGCCAGCTTCGCGGCTGGAGCTAGTGAGGGGCCCGGAACGCGGGACGTGTTTGCCAGCCTCCTGCGCGCGGTGGCTGTGCGGGGACGGCGTCGGCGCGGGGGAGGGCGGCGGGGACTCCCGGGCCGGGGCCGCGAGCCCCGGGTCTCCTCGACGCGGCTGCGGGGGACGCCGCCGCCTTCCCTGCGGGGCCTCTCGGAGCCTCCGAACACCGGTTCACGGAACGGACGCGAGGCGCGCGGGGGCCGGTGCGGGCCGCGTTACAGTCACGGAGATAAAAGCCGCTGACGTGGGCGTTTTTTAAAAAAAGTTTAAAACAAATGAACAATTTAGTGTTCTGTGCTGCTGCTTCCCTCGTGAGGACCGCACAGCGGGTCAGGAGCGAGGCGTCCCCTTGGACGGGGCGTTTCCAGGAAAAGAAGCCGCATTTGTGATTTGGATGAATCCACTAGACAGTATTTCGGTTTTTCTTACGACGACTTCTTTGTAGAGTGAGATGCTTGCCTGCTGGAGTACAGGTGCGGAGAAAACCAAAAGAATGGGTTTTTTCTTAAAGATTTTATTTACTTGTCAGAGAGAGAGAGCGCGCGCGCGCGCCAGCAGGAGCAGGGGGAGCATCGGGGGAAGCAGGCTCCCCGCTGAGCAAGGACCCCCCCCCGCCCCCCAACACACACAGGCCCGGATCCCGGGACCCTGGGAGCATGACCCCGAGCCAAAGGAAGACGCCGGAGTGACTGAGCCACCCAGATGTCCCAAGAAGACCAGATGAATGTTGAGACTAGAGTCCTTACTCTCAAACGAATGATACTCAGGGGGAATCCGTACATTTAAAAATCTTCTCAGAGAGAGATTTCCGTTCTCGCCCCCAGTTTTGTTACAGCTGGTGTAGGGAAGCGGAGGGGTCCTGCACCCAAGAGAAACACGAGTGTGTGCCTGTAACATATGTGTGTAGTTAGAAAAAGAATTGTGTATCGACTGAGGCGTTAACCGATCAGTGTGTCTGCACTTTTCCCGTCTCCACATTCTGGGTTTTTGTTTTTAACTGCGGTGGATCGTCTTCA
This sequence comes from Gulo gulo luscus, assembly GCA_024510155.1. Classification (NCBI taxonomy): domain Eukaryota; kingdom Metazoa; phylum Chordata; class Mammalia; order Carnivora; family Mustelidae; genus Gulo; species Gulo gulo. The sequence continues at coordinate 80,876 of JAJHUB010000234.1, forward strand.
CTTTCTTTTTGTCTGATGTTCGCACAGAACGTGTATTTACTGTCCTAAATACCTCTTTTAAACGGCTTTCCCGGACAGCTTACTGGAGTAGGTCACTCTGCAGCTGACTGGGGTTTAGTCACTGCCTGGAATCTTCCACAGGCACTTAGTGTGTCTAGTTGTAGAAAACACGGAAGTCAGCCCAGCCTTCATCCTGGAGAGGTGCAGTGCAAGGAGGACCTGGCGTGGATCATTTCAGTGAGGAGTCTCCATGCCGTTGACGTGGAACACGCTGCGTACTTTGGAGAACGGCTGTAGGAAAGAAACCTGCCATTCCTTTAGGCATTTATGAAGTCTTTTTCTCTCAGTCGTGTTCCAAGAAGGATTTAAAGAGCCTTATCAGGGCTACAGAAAATAGAGTAAGATGTGCAAAACGCCACGAACGGTGCAAACTGAATGTCAGGGAACTCTCCTGACTCATCCGTGGCTCACTGGGGTGGAAGAAGGCTAGCAGAGCTGTGACGGGCCGGCTGCTGTCCTTTCCCACCAGCAGAAACGAACGTTATCCCACTCATCTGGTAGTTGATATCATTCCACGTGTTGGGCTTCTACATCCGATTTTATTGTAAGAAATTTCTTTCCTATGGAGGTTTTAAAGCTGTGCTATCAGAGATTTTTCATGTGAAGGAGAAATTGCTGACTTTTAGAAATGGGGAGAGGAATGAGTAGAGATGAAAGGAATTTTGAAAATAAATCTTTTTTTTTTTAAGATTTTATTTATTTATTTGACAGACAGAGATCACAAGTAGGCAGAGAGGCAGGCAGAGAGAGAGGAGGAAGCAGGTTCCCCGCTGAGCAGGGAGCCCGATGCGGGGCTCGATCCCAGGACCCTGGGATCATGACCTGAGCCGAAGGCAGAGGCTTAACCCACTGAGCCACCCAGGTGCCCTGAAAATAAATCTTAAGAAGCAATAGCTTTAAGGTCATGGGAAGCGATATATGAATGCATCACAATTTATGTGCAGATTTTGTAAGTGTTTATTTCATTTCTTTTTTGGTTTTTGACTCATTCTTAGGCTCCTGCTTACCACCTTATTTTGGAAGGCATTCTAATTCTTTGGATAATCAGACTTCTGTTCTCTAAAACATACAAATTACAAGAACGATCTGATCTTACAGTCAAGGTAAGAAATTAAATCTTTCATTACTCACTGTATGATTACAGTTGGTACATCTTTCCAAAAAGTACGGGTGGTGGCTCACTTATATATGGTAAAATATTTTCTGTCATGTAAACAATGAAGGGAAAGGAAATATCAGGAAGCAGAACGTGGAGAAGCCAGGGATAAAGTAGCCACCCAGAGGGGCCCCGCGCCACGGAACGCTGCACTGTGTTAGGGAAGCAGCAGCGTTAGGGCGGACGGTAGGAGGGAAGCCTGGGCAGCGACAGGATTTTGATGATCAACGCCCAGAGTGACGTGAGCTGCTCAGGAAGACCACTGGTTCTGAAACCCAAACCGTTTTCCCTGGGTTCTCCGTGAAGGAGATTCAGAGCAGGAACAGTCCTCCCACCTCCCCAGCCCAGACTGCATTTCTCTGTGTGAAGGGACCCAGCCCAAGCCCAAGCCAGGCGAACCTTAGGAAGCAGAAGTGCCTAGGGGACTGTGGCACCGCCCACGTGGCGTCCCGTTCCCCGGAGGGATGGGGCTTGTGGAAAAGAAGCTTGTCCTCTCACTTGAGTGGGAACACCTAGGAAAGGCGCCCCAGTGCGGGAGGGAAGGGCAGCTCTGACCTCACCGTGGTTTCCGTCCCTTGGGCCCTTTCCCTGTCCAGCCCCTGTAGCGTTGGGCCAGGGTGCTCAGAGAGACCCGCGACTGTGAGAAAGGTTTTTCCATGAAAATCTCTACAACTCTGGTTCACAAGGCAGCACTGGGTGCAGCAGGGAGACGGGCGGAATTAAGGCAGCAGCGCGGTGATCGCTTCCCACGCTATGCTGACCGGCTGCCGCCGTCCTGATCGTCCATGTTCGTTGTAGGACAGTCAGGCAGTGTCCCCCAGAGGACATGGAGCCTACGGTTCTTAGGGCAAATATATTTGGGCAACCTGGCGAAAGCAGAGTAGGGCATGTCTTATCACATGATTTCATGTAGCCTTCACTAGGCTAGTGGGTAGTTGACCCTCTGTCTGGAGAGATGCCCTCACCTTGACCCTAGAGCCTTCCCTCCCCCACTGTTTTGTTCCGACTGCCTTGTGGGATTAGCGTGCCGTGGAACACTCTGGATGGCACTGCAGTAGGATTGGGCCATCCGGGGCAGAGGTCCTGTCTCTGCTTGTTCCCTTGGCATTTCAGAACTTGGGAACGATCAGGTGGCTGGTTCCTAGCTCAGCTTTGTAAGCAGTTGGTCATTCCTGTATTTTGAGTTTTTGTGGATAAAGCTGGAGTCCACACATACCTACATTTTTTCGAGAATGACTAGTCATAACTTCAGAGTCGTCCTCTGAAAGCTGAACTTAGCAAGATTTAGTAATCACGAACATCTTACCCTAAAAGCTGTGGAAGAAAAAAAAACTGTTTTTAAAGCTTAACTTCTGGCAACATAGATGCAGTGTCCTTCGGTTTTACGGATCTGCAGTCTCTTGAATACAAGGGGATCCTGAGAGGCATCTGACATCTGGCCCCGGGTCACAGGTGGACAGTGTGCGTGACGTGGCCTCGCGGGCTGCTGTTCAGGGACAGACAAGGAACTTACTGGTTGCTTTTAACAGAAGTGTGGGAACAGAACAGTCGCTGTCCAGTGACCAGCACTTACTGTATTTTGTTTCCTTCTCTCCCATAGGAAAAGGAAGAATTGATTGAAGAGTGGCAGCCGGAACCTCTTGTTCCTCCCGTCTCGAAAGACCATCCTGCCCTCAACTACAACATCGTTTCAGGGTAAAGTGCTTTGCTTCTCGAAGGATGTGTATTTGCTCTCCTGTAGGTGTACTCGCCAAAGCATACAGAGGTTTATGTAGTGTTTCTAGCAGAAATACAACAGTGAGAAATCTCAGAAGCTCAGAGACCGTTGTAGTGCCCGATGTATGACTCTGCTAAGGACGTACGGACAGTTTTACGGTCTCTAGTTCGGGCATTGCAGTTTGTCCCTTTCTTCCATTAAAAAAACAAAACCCAAAAACCTTGTTTTGCGAAATTGTACGTGCTCCTGGTAACACTTCAAATAGTGAGGCAGACTTGAAATGAAAAGCAGTGCTCCTGCTTTTTCTCAGCTTCATTGCTTCTGATTTTAGATCTGTTGTAGGTTACCTTCGTGGCAGACGTGAGTAGTGTGCTCACACTTCTGCTTAGCGAGGCAGCCACAGACAGCAGCACTTGACTTCGACAGTTCGAGTTCTGCAACTGACCTTCCTTGGGCTGCCTCTCTCCCTGCTTGTTCCAAGGTCTGATCTGTCTTTGTGTTTAGTTCTTCTGTTCCTTGTCTTTACCACGTCTGCTTTCTTAAATCAAGAAGTATTTTAAGTTTATAGGAAATGTCCGACCCATGTATACACACCATCCAGGATAAATAGGCATTCACGTTTTGCTATCTTTATTTCAAATCTACCTTAAGAAAGAAATAAAATGTTCCGGTTATAGCTAAGAAACGCCTTCCCATCTACCCCTTACTCTTGTCACCCACAGAGGACAACCGTTTCCATGAAGTTGGTGGATGTCTTTCACTTACATTTAAACCTTTTACAAAAAAGATTCATTTCTTTATTTTAGAGAGGGAGAGAGAGAGAGCGTGCCCAAGAACAGAGAGGGACAGAGGGAGACAGAGAGCCCTCAATAGGTTCCACGCTGAGCACACAGCCTGATGTGGGACTTGAACTCAAGACCCAGTGATCAGGACCTGAGCCAAAATCAAGAGTCGTACACTTGACCAACTGAGCCACCCAGGTGCCCCTCTATTTATACTGTTAACACATATCCTTGACGCCATGAAATTATTGAGTGTTTTGTCTGAAAGTGTGACGCAGCATATTTCTCTGAGTGTGTCCTTCCGCTCCTGCGCTGATGGGAGGTTTGCGTCCTTCACTCTGTGCATTGCTGTGGTCGTGCAGAATTTTTAGGCGTTCTGAACGCGGACTTACTCATCAGCAGTGCCGTGCTTAAGAAGTCCTTCCCTGCCCCCCGAGGTCGAACGTGCCTGTGTCTGTACACTGGTCAGCTGTCCCAGCATGCGCTGACTTGTCCATCGTTTACCTACTGAGTAGAAATTTCCCTTTTTCTGTATAGCGCCTGCCCTTCTAACAGGTCTGTTTCTGGCTTTGTTTCTCCTCTGCCGGCGCGTCTGTCTCTCCCGGTGCCAGAACTTCACCTGATAGCACAGCTCAAGAGTGGGCCGTGACTAGAGCGAGCCCTTCCCCTCCTTGTCCTTCTGAACCGCCTGGCTATTTGCAGTTGTTCCTCGGTGTAAGCTTGTTTAACTGATCACGTTTGACTGACAGATGAGGTCGGCTTGTGACCGGCAGTGCGCTGATGTGGACTTGTGGGAAAACCACCGTGTGCCTGGTGTGTCACTCTGGTCTTTCATGTCCTACAGTGAAGCCGTGTGATTTTCTTCATAAACACTGCTTGTCTTGGGGCACCTGGGTGGCTCCGTGGGTTAAGCCTCTGCCTTCGGCTCGGGTCATGATCTCGGGGTCCTGGGATCGAGCCCCGCATCGGGCTCTCTGCTCAGCGGGGAGCCTGCTTCCCTTCCTCTCTCTCTCTGCCTGCCTCTCTGCCTATTTGTGATCTCTGTCAAATAAATAAAATCTTTAGAAAAAAAAAAATGTAGCTGCTTTTCAGTGAACACACTAGTGCTGTTCATTCAGTACTGGGTTAACACAAGAGTAAGTGAATTTACTTAACTTGGAGAGGTTTTTTTTCTTTCAGTAATAGCCGCATTGACATAATCCACAGACCATGAAATTCAGTCTTTTAATTCACCACAATTGAGTGGGATTTAGTATGTTCACAGAGTTGTGCAACCATTGCCACCAACTCATTTCAGAATATATTTTTTTAAGATTTTACTAGAGAGAGAGTGCACGCCCGAGCCGGGGAGGGACAGAGGGAGGCAGAGAAGCGACTCCACACTGAGCAGGAAGCCTGACGCCAGGGGCTTAGTCCCAGGACCCCGGGGTCAGGGCCTGAGCCCAAGGCAGACGCTGCGCCGACGGAGCCACCCTGGCGCCTCTGTGGACACATTTGTTCTGCGGACAAACGTTTTTGTTTCTCCTGAATATACACCTGAGAATGAAATTGTTGAGGTTTGTGGGAACTTACTTAGAGGAACCACCAGTCTGTTTTCCAGAGTGGCTGAACCATTTTCCATTCCCACCAACAGCACGTGAGAGTTGTGATTTCTCCCTGTCTTGGCCAACACTGTCTTTCATTGTGACCGTCCTGCTGGGTGGGGAGTGGCACCCTCCGTGGCTGGGATTCGCATTTCCCGATGACCAGTGACGCTGATCGGCCATTTACATGTCTGTTCTGGAGAATAACCTACTGAAGTCATTTGCCCATTTTCTAATTGGCTTATTTGTCTTTTTATCGTTGAGTCACAAGAGCACTTTGTGTATTTTGGATACCAGTCCCTTATCAAAAACACTACATGCAGGTGTTTCGCCCATCCTGTGGGTTTGTCGCTTCTCTGCCCGTGTGCTTGGAAGCACGGATGGTTCTGACTGGGATGAAGTCCAGTTGTCGGTTCTGTTCCTCTGTTGCTTGTGCTTTCGTGTTGGTTTCACAGTCCTTCCCTGACCCGAGGTTTTGCAGGTTTCCTCCTCTGTGTCCAGGAGGAGGGCTCGGCGTCCCATTTCTCATCATGTGGATTTGTACTCGATTCCCGTGTTGGGCACGGCGCCGTGCCGCAGCCGTCCGGAGGACTCACGGTTACCCTCGGGCTTTTCCAGGGAGGAAGTCTGTCTTTCCGCAGAGTAGGAGGGGATCTGAGCAAGCGGCTGCTGCTTACCAGATTTCCAGCTGCCCTCGTGCTCCCCAGGAACTGTGGGGGGGTCGTGTTCCGGGAGCCGCGGCTGAGCCGCTCACTGCTGGCCCACGTGCAGCTCGCTCTCTGGTCTCTGACGTCTCACGGACAAGCTGTCCGTTTGCCGGGAGTCGTCCCTCCCTGGGTCCCGGTCTTGGCAGCGTCAGATAGTTAGACCTTGGCGGCATCTTACGTCCCGTTAGAAGGGATCGCAGGCTGGCAGGTTTCGTTCGTTCTGTTCTGTTTACCGGAGGCCACTGGTAGGTCTTCCTATTCATGAATAATTCTTAAATTCCTGGAATAAGGCTGTTTGGTTGGTTCTTACACGTCGCTGGTTTGTTTTGCTCATGTTTGGGGTTCTTGACCTGCATGTCGAAATGTGAGTTTTGTTTCTTCGTTTCCCTTCCTGTTGCCGGTCCGGGTCAGGCATCAGTTAGGATCGGCCTCGCCCTCCTCTTAGTCGTCAAGCGGTGGGCACGCTCACGACCCTGACTCCGTCTCCGGCCCGTGCAGAGGCCTCGCCAGGGCTCCGTGGTCTGGGCCCCGTGGAGGGTAACGTATGCCCCGACCAGAAGGGGGGAGGCTCGTTCCGGTCTTCCCCGAGGAAGACCCCGTAGCTAACTGGCCGGGATCACCGGCCCGCAGAAGGCGCCACCTTAGAGGACCGCCCCGTGACCGTGCCCCCGTGCCCTGTGCTCCCGAGGAGCCAGGGCGAGGGTCGCCTGGACGGGGTGCAGAGCGGCTGCGCCCGCCCGCCCCGGCTCCCCGTCGGTAAGTCACCCCGCAGCCCCGTCGCACGATGGGCGCCGCCTTCAGCTTTCAGTCGCGCAGGGGCTGCGCAGCCCAGAGGACGCATGACTGACCCTCCGCCGCCTCGAACGGGTCTGCGTGGGTCGCGCCGTTGGTTGTCTTGAGCCTGGATTTTTAGTCCCAAACTCCCTGTCTTCGGTGAGTTCTTCAAACTGAGTGAGTTGTGGTTATCGTCCGTGAGCGATTGTCCTTACCGTTTCGGAGGGAATTGGCCTGAACAGCTTCTCGGGTTGCGTCGACCGCACGCCTTTAGGTGCACATGCGTGTGGCACGCGCGTGCGGGCTCGTGTGTCCCCCGCGCGTAGGCTCGTGTGTCCCCCACGCGCGGTGTCTGCTTGGCTCCGCTTCGCACTCAGCTCGGCCCGAGGCGCGTCTTCCGACACGGCGGAGGCTCCGTCTGAGTTTCTCCGCGTGGGGCCTCGCGGACGCAGGTGCCGGCCTGTCCTGCGCCCCACTCTGGTCACTGCTGTACGCCTCGTCCCCTTTCGCCTCCCCCCGGCCCCCACTCGGCCGCCCCGAGACACTTCCACTGAACTTCCAGTCGTCGCTTGACGTCCTGTGTGTCTGGATTACTAAAGTGACGCGTTTTATTTTTGTTATGCATGTATGATTAACCTTAAAAATAGTTACTTTTACCAATAAAAATGGGTTGATTTGGGAATAAAAAGGACAATTTGGGACCAGCAAGTTAGGGCTAAACGTAGGCAAGTCCAACAAACAAGGGAGCGGAATGCCGTTTCCTGAGGGAGGAGGCTGCTGACAACGGCTGTTTAATGCAGCTTTGTTGGGGGCAAGCAGGAGTGCAGGGGTGACGGCTTCTCCCTGGCTGAGCCGCAGGGCTGGCGGGTCTCTTGTGGGAGACGCGGCGCCCCTCTCTCCCGGTTAGGGGCCGCAGTTGAAGATCGCTTCCTCGGGGGGGGGCCTGGAATCCCCAGTCCTTCTTGTGACTGGCATTGAGCCGTGCTGCTCCCCCGCCCCAGCCTCCCCCCAGCCCCCCAAGTCTGCTTCCGTGCAGTTTCCCAGTGTTAATTGTCACACTACCTTTGGAAATACATCTTAATGTTTTATGAACGCGTGTTTTTCATTTTGTGCCCCGGGCTTCTTTCTGATTCTTACTTACTCACACTCACTGTTTTGAACATCTGTTTGGGTGCCCGTCGTGTCCCAGGAGTGTGCTGAGCACGTACAGTGGATCAGAAGCGCAGCTCTTCTGGGGCAGACGAACCAGCAGTGCCACAGACATTAGCTGGCGTTAGGGGGTGATGGAGAGACCTCGCGCGGCGCAGGCGGGATGTGCTGCTCGCTCCCTCCTTCCGCCTGCTGTGTCGGCCTCCGTTGCGTCCTTCGCCGCTTTGCTCAAGTTGGGTCCCTCAGCTGCGCCCACTCCCCGCCGCCACACAAGATCTGGTGGTGACCGGCCCCTTGTGCAGCTGCGTGCGTCTCTGGGGCCCGCAGTCGGTCCGGACGCACGCCTGTCTCATCCCGTGGGGCTTCCCTCCCTGGTGGTGCACCCGTCTCCGCTCCCCTGAGTTGGGATATGGGGGCTCTGGTCCCCACAGCCCTGCTGGGCAACATTGTTTTATTTTGTTTTTTTCTGAGTATTTGGGCCTTTGAGTATCACGTCATCTGCTTCGGAGCTGCCGGGTTTTCCCGTCCTGTGAACGCCTCTTCGTGTCGTCACCGGCTCTCGCTGCGCTCCGGCGCGCGTCTCGATGAGCCCGAAGCCCGTGTGCCTCGCGGACTTCCCTCCGCGGCCCGCTCTCAGCGTGGAGCTCTGTGTGTCCGCGTCTAGTCCACGTCCCGCGTCCTTCCCGTCGTCAGATCTCTGAGCTGGGGTGAACCTCGGGGCCCCGGAGAGCTGTTGTCGGCGGGGCCTCCTCGCCTCTGTGCCTGCGAACCGGTCCTGGCCGCGCTTACCGCGGCTCCTCGTAGGGCTGTGAGCGCCGCCGGCAGGGAGCCCCGCAGCCGGCGGGGAGGGGCCCGGACTCCTCCCGGCCAGTGAGCAGCGGCTGCGGTGACGGAGGCTTGAGCCTCCCTCCGCCAGATTCCTGCCGGGGAGTGGTTGCGGCTGGCGTTTAGAAACGCGATCCCATCGGGGGAAGGATGAGTTCAGTCCAGGGAGAGAGTCGGCATCAGAACTTGAGGTGTGGGAGACACTAAGCTGTCGGGTGAGCTCGGCCGTGATGCGGGAGCGCCCTGCACGACACGGGGCTCCTGGCCGCAGAGAGGAGTGCTGTCGGCGCGCCCGTGCGGCCCGTGACCCACGGCGCGAGCGAACAGTGGGGCTCGGGTGGAGAGGTTAGGGATGTGTTGACGGATTTCTGTTACGTTTCTGCTTTGTCGCGCAGACGTAGTGCGACAGAAGTCTGTGTGTGAGATGCCTAATAGAAGTGCTCGTTCGATGTAAACTCAGAAATTGTAAGATCACAAGAAAACATCCCCCCATTTTCATCAGCACAGTTTTCCTTCCTTTAAAAATGGCGATGGCATCTTCGGTTCGGCGACGTGCGGTAAGTGTTGCCCATCTGTGACCTTTGTCTGTGGTGTCGTCACTGAACCAGAGTCTCTCCCTCTCTCTCTCTCTAAATAGGCTCCACACACAGCGCAGAGCCCAACACCAGGCCTGAACTCACGACTCTGAGACCAAGACCTGAGCTGAGACCAAGGTTCAGACGCCTAACTGACTGAGGCCCCCCGGCTCCCCAGCTAAATTCTTAATTTTGACTCCGATTCATCCGTTTTGGTCTCACTCTGTGTGGGAGGACTTGTCCATACTCCACGGTATCGCAAGGACATTCTTCCACATTTTCTTTTGTTACTTCTTCCAAAGCATCTTCTAGGTTTTTAATATGCCTAGAATTCACCTTTGTGTGTGTTTATCCCACTCTGTTTTGCTCCACAGAAAGAGAAATGTGTGTGATTTGGCAGTTTGTGGTGCATCTGCCGTCATTCGCCGGGCGCTTGTATACACGCAGTTCTCCTGGGCTCTGGAGTCTCTCGTGGCTCTAGGTAGCCGCTCTCACGCTGCTCCCCAGCCCATTGTCCGTGTGGTTCTGTAATCCTGGTCTCCTTCTGTTAAAACACTGTTCTCCGTGTCTCTAAGTTCACTTTCTAATTCCTGACTCTCACTGACAGTGAGGCTGTGGCTTTTGGGTGGGAAGGGTTTTATTTCCCACCTTCTGTCCTCTGATGCCTTCATCGTGGAGCTGTCTTTCTAGCTTGGCCGTGTTTCATCAGCGAGAGGTCCTGAAGGGTCCCGTCCTGGTGTTCTGTGGTGAGGGCCGGGTGTGACATCCCTGCAAAGCTGCGCGGAGCACGGTGGGAACCTCCCGTTTCTGCCCGCAGCTGCTCTCCTTCCCTGCGCCGGGTGCCGGCAGGAACAAGGTCCCAGGCTCCTACGTCATGCTGCCTCCTGACAGCTTCTCAGCTGTGCTCAGCGGTTTGGGGTGTACTTTTCCTGGATGGTTTGATTTCTCTGTTAGTGTTTTTGTTTCATTTTGTTTTGTTTTTGCTTATTAGTTTTTGTGGAACAGCCTTGACTTTCCCAGCAGCAGCCTTGACTACAGCCTCGTCCCCATAGGGGCTCCGCTTTTCTCTTTTGAGCGCCAGCGCCCCCGTGCCAGCAGGAGCGGGAAACCTGAGAGGGCGCGGAAGGACACGGCGGGTTCAGAGTCAGAGCAGGTGTTTGGAGGGAGGAGCCCTTGAGGCCGCAGGGAAGGAGGGGGGAATACTTAGAGAGCAGCTCTTATGGACCAGGCACTTTTAGAGCCGTTCTCCGGAGAGGCGGGTTCTCTCCCGACGTCGTGGATGAAGGAGCAGAGACTCACGGGTCTGGGGAGCTTCCCTGCGCCCCAGAAGCCAGGAGCAGCCGGAATGCAGGTGCGCCCCATGTTCTTTTCCCAGAGGCCTCCTGCCTGCTGCACGGGTCCACCTGCTTCCGGCGGTCATTCTCTTCCTTCCCAGGTTGCCCAGCATCGTCCGCTTCTCTCCTCAAAAACCAGCTCTTTGAACCTGGCCCGAGAGCAGGGTTTCCCGGTCTTCCTGTGGAAGTGTCTTAGCAGAGCCCTTGTGGTCGTCTCAAGAGCCCGTCTCCGGTCCCAGCCCAGCTGAGACCTGGGCTGCTGGGCAAGGGGCCACCCTGTTGCTTTATTTCTCCCCGGGGCCGGGCGGGATCCTTGTGACGCGGTCTTCCAGCGCTAACTGTAGAGCTGGGCAACCTAGCCTGACTGCTGTTGTGACTTTCTGTAGTTAACGTGTATCTTCAAATGATTTAACGGTAAAGCCAAACCTTTTCTGCCCATTCTTGCTTTTGATTTTGATGTTTTTAGATTTCCTTCATCTTTGTCTTACTCCAAATTTTTTCCCAAGGTACTTCATTTCATTTAGCTACTTCTTTCTTAATGAGTTTTAAAATCAAAGGTTTGCCATTTATCTGTGTTGGAATTATAGTGCACTTGTTTGTTGTTTTTTTTTTAAGTACTACAAATTAGCCTGATAATAAAACTAGTGGCTGATTCATAAATACCACTTCCTAATTTTACACTTCAAAAATAATGAGAAGAGGGCACCTGGGTGGCTCCGTCCGCGAAGCGGCTGACTCTTGATTAAGGCTCGGGTCATGGTTTTAGGGTCATGAGGCCAAGCTCTGCATCAGGCTCCGCGCTCAGCTCCGAGTCTGCTGGGGATTCTCTCTCTCCCTCTGCCTCTCCCCCATTCCCGCGTGTGTACTCACACTCTCTCTAGAAATAAATAAATCTGAAATGATTCATCGGTTAGGTTGAGCAGAGAGCTAGGAGACCGGTGGGCAGCCAGGGTAGAGTGCCATCAGTTCTGTGTCTCGTGTGGCCCCAGGGTGATGTGACAGCACGTGCCCTGGAGCGTGAGTATCTGCTCAAATCTACCTCTGTCCTCTCTTTTCCCAGCCCCCCCAGCCACAACATTGTGGTGAATGGAAAGAAATGCGTCAACTTTGCCTCCTTTAATTTCCTGGGATTGTTGGAGAACGCTCGGGTCAAGGTAAGTAGGTCCTGTGCGGAACCGCCGATCACGTACAGAACTGGGCAGGAGAGGAGAGGCCACGCAGAACATGGGAGGGGGCTGCCTCTGCTGGCCATTGGCCGTCGCTCTTTCCTGGCAGAGCTGTGACCGGGCTTCCGCAGAGGGTGGGCAGGCAGGGTGTGTGCTGCGGCTTGGCGGCCGTGACATCCGGGAGCCCTGTGAGCCAGCCCCCAGGTCACAGTCGGAGGTGTGCCTCGGAAATGGCTCTGGGTCCCGGAGGACGGTGAGCCGTTCGGAGGAAAGACTTCTGCCCGGAAGTGCCCAAAATCGTAAAGGCCTTGAGTCAACCGTGTCTGGATGATCAGACGAACGCCGCTTTCCCACGTGTGACGGTCTGTCCCTCCATCTCCGCGTGTGTCTGCTGTTCGTGTCCCGACGGAACGGCCACGCTCCGAAGAGAGCAAGGAGCAGAGTCGGCGGCGGGGGGCGCTGGGAGGGGGCTGAAGAGTAGGGAGCGTCGGTTTTGAGCCCTGGAGATAAGCACTAAGACCGGACTTTTCTCCCACAAAGGCGGCAGCTTTGGCGTCTCTCAAGAAGTACGGCGTGGGGACTTGCGGACCTAGAGGATTCTATGGCACGTTTGGTACGTACCGCTGTCCGCGTCACACCACGCACCTGCGTCTAACGGCGGGCTCAGCTTCGTTTCAGAACTCCTCGGAAAAGAGGCCCGTGATTGACTGGCGTTGAGTGGCTGAGTCTGTGCAGGAGGGGCCCTGGTCCTCGTGGAGGAAAGGACCTGCTGCCCAGGGCCAGCTCGTCAGCCCGGCGGAGCCCGAGCGGCTCTTGTAGGCGCCCCGAGGACCGTGGCACGAGGAGACCCGGTTTGTTTCCGTCGCGCTTGCCTGTTGGAAGGGGACGGGTCCTGCTCAGATGGCCCTGCGCTTCACGGTCGTGCAGGAGCCGACCGCTTCCCCGTGCCCTTCCTCCAGTGCGAGCCCACCGTCCTCGTGCGTGTCCGCGAGGGCGCAGCCGGGGGCCGGCGTGGAGGAGCGGGCCGCGCGGCTGCAGTAGCCCTTGAAGCGGGCACGGGGTGTTGCCCGTGGCTCTGCCCCCCTTCCGCTGGGGAGCCCAGACCCCGGCTCGAGCCTCGCTGCGAGTGGGCTGGGGACGGCTCCAGCTGGGCAGCCGCCTCCTGCGGGAAGGGAGACGGGACAGATGGCGTGGGAGGTGGCGAAGGACCGATGATGTGGCTCTTTCTGGAACGAAGAGGGTCATTGGCGACCAGCTGTGTCTTAGGACGAGTGAGGTTCCAGACACTACGAAGTCCCCGCCTCAGGGTCCTCAGGGAAAATGTTGTTAAATGATTGTTCACGTGGATATAATGCAGGACGTAACGTTCTGGCTTCCGCACGGCAGCATGTGGGGAAAATAGGGCCTGGGAAATCTCCTCTGTCTTCTGTGCGAGTTTCCACGTCTAAGCCTGTGCATGTGTGTGTCTCACTCAAACAGTGAAGGTGTTTTTATCGAAGGGAGAACCTTTCTTCATTCCGCAGCCAGCTTAGTGTTAAATTATGGGTAATGGAAACAGACAACAGAGTAGGTGTCCCAGTATTTTAAGCTGGAACAGGTCTGAGATATCTTGTGTTCCAGCATCCCAGTCCTTCAGAAGTGGCGGGGAAAGTTCAGAGAGGTTATGTGACTTCCTCGCGGTCACACAGCTCATTAATTTCAGCCTTATAATGAGGAGCCAAGTACTCTGATGCCAGCCCTGATGGCAGGACCAAAGACTTGCAGAGCGCCGGTCAGTCCCCTCTTCAGTCTAGAGCAGACACGGTTGTCTGCGTGGTTGTTATTGGTAAGGAATTATTTCCTAGGTAAGCAGTAGTAGAGAGCTAGGCAAGACATTCTTTATGGGTTGTTTGTTGTAATCTCATCAACAAGAATTTCTATGATTTGCTTACTGGGGCTAAAAAAACTACTTTCTTAAAAGCATTTCTTTCTAGTGGATTTTATTTGCATGTGTAGCCTTGACTTCTGCTTGGGAGTTAATTTGAGAAAATAGCAGATTTATTGCTGAATCAAGTCATGAAAAAGAAAGGTTTCAACTCTTCGAAACCAGTTTTCCCAGAGCTGGTAAAATAGCCCAGTCAGCTTTGTGTGTGGCTGCCCCGGACTGGAGTCTGTGGTAGCAGCTTGCCGTGCGCTTCCAGATGCGGGATCTTTAGTTCTCGGTTTCTTTTTTTCTTTTTTTTTAAGATTTTTACTTATTTCTTTGACAGAGAGACACAGCGAGAGAGGGAGCATAAGCAGGGGGAGTGGGAGAGGGAGAAGCAGGCTTCCTACTGAGCAGGGAGCCCGACGAGGGGCTCCATCCCAGGACCCTGGGATCATGACCTGAACTGAAGGCAGACGCTTAATGACTGAGCCACGCAGGTGCCCCAAGTTCATGGTTTCTAAGTTAGTATTTTTGATTGAGTAATTCAGCCCATGATGTGAGCTTCGGAAGGTTCACGGAGAGTGAAAGTTGTCTCCTCCCCCACCATTATCGCAGCCCCCCCCTCGCCCCCGCAAAAGGCAGCTACTAAGGAGCTACTACTATGAGTAGTTCCTTACTAATTCCTCCAGGGACGTTTTTCAGCGAATGCAAACTTCTTCTGTACATAAGTTTTCCCGCTATTTTTACAAAAATGGCAGCGTAGCCTGCATGTGTTCTGTACCTTGCTGTCAGAGTGAGTTTGAAATTTAAATTGGGTTTGGATTTTTAGGGGTCCTGAGCAGACTCCTTGCTGAGCGCAGAGCCTGACGTGGGACTCAGTCTCACAACCCTGAGTTCATGACTTGAGCCGAAATCAGAAGTTGGATGCTCAACCAACCGAGCCACCCAGGGGCCCCCACGGAAGGTTATATTCTTAATGTCATCTTTTTTTTCCCCTGGGAGTAACACATTCAGGCATCTACTTTCAAAGATGAAGAGTCTTCCTTGTTTAGCTCTTTTCTTAGCTTTTCAAAAATGAATGTAAATCACTAGTAAAAATAAATTTTTTTATTAAAATGTTATCTTTTTTATTATTTCATAGTAACGTATTAGATGACATTAGATTATTAACACAGAAAAAAAGTCAAATGACGGTTGAGTTAAAATTCGTCTAGTTTCTTAGGCTAAATGTTCTGCCTTTGGCAAGTAGAACTCCTCAAGGTCTCTGGTCATCTCATCAGGACCATGTGATTAGGAGTTTTCCAGCTTCTTATTTTATTGTCAGAGCGTGTGTTTGAGAACGGCACCAGGATTTGTCAGGTCGTAGAGAGGACTTTCCTCTCAGGCTCGGGCTGCGCGCTTGAACACTTTGTCTTGTCCAGCTTCTTGGTTTTCCTTGAATGCATTCAGATCTCTTTTGCTGGAGGTTGTCACCGGTTTCCCAGTATCTGTTTTGCATACACGGTGCCTGCTTGACTCTTTGTTCTTAAACTAAGTCAGAATACAGTCAGTGGCAGGATTTCGTGGTGAAGGATAGTGGCATTTAATTGTGTTCAGGAGCCATTAGTGAACAAGTAAATTGTTCAGTTTATTTTTCAGAATATATTCTTTCTTTAATTCAGAGCAGTCAACTGAGTCATGCCTGTGTGTTTTATTGGAAGGAACATTTGGTCATAACATTCCTAGACCTGCCACTTCTTCCTACTAACCGTCACGGGATTGCTTTTGCAGGGTAGGAGGGGACACTCCTTGTTTGCACAGCTTAGAACGTTTTGACAAGAATCACATAAGATGCTGCACGTAAAAACATTTTGGGTTACACTCCCCCCTATACTTAATGTTCTAATGAGTGCATAAGTGTATTATTTGTACTTCTAAGAAAAGTTGTCCTTGTCTCCAGGGATTAAAAAGAAAGCAGTATGTAACACAAAATACAGAAGCCTTAAGAAAAAATGTAGTTGGTGGTTTCTAAACTGTTCTGAAGTTGACTATTTTGTAGTCTTTCCTTTGGAAGACAACCAAGAAAGCTGAAATACCTCTTAGCAGAATAAAAGAGGAGATACATAAAAGGAAAGGCGAAGGGAAAAATTACTGTAATATGAGGTTCTTAAATACGCGAGGTTTGGACAACTTAATTAGAAAATGGTGTAACTGCTTTTCTCCTTTTAAAAGAAAGCCTTTTATCCTAAAATACCGATTTACCTGTACAAACACTTAAACGGTGTATTGGTTTTTCCATGCCGGGTGTTACTGTGAGTGTTTTGTGGGCATTGACTCGTGGTTCTGGTAACAGTCCTTTGAGGCGGGTCTGACTGTTCCCTCTTTGACAGAGGAAGGACCTGAGAGGCGCGGAGCAGTTTCAGGCCTGCCCTGGTCCACACCTGGTGAGGCGGGGGGCCGGATCTGGAACCCCCTGTGATGACTGCCGTGGCCAGGCCCTGCTGTGGGTGCCAGACATCCTGTACCGGCCTTGAATCCCTTCTGTTAGGTTCTGGTTAGGGAGCGGGTGCAAGAAAGGGCCGCGAGTGCTGGGAGGGACACAGAGCTTTCTGGGCACTTCCTCCCGTGGCCTCTGCCCTGCACTGGGTGTTCCTAGTGGTGAATCCGAGGGTGGGGTGCTCTGCCTGCACTCCGTGCAGATCCGTGGAACGGTCGGAACGATTCGTCTACACGGAAGACCGACATCAGGAGCAGGAGAGCACGGCCTGGCGCTTTCCCTGCTGGCTGCCTCCCCCTCCTTTGGCTGAGAGTTCAGTCATGGCTCAGAGTAGCTGTCACACGTCAGAAGTCAGACAGCACTGTGCACCCGCCTGTCCCAAAACCTGCTCTGCGAGGCTGCCGTCAGCTAAAGCCCCGTGTCTCCAGGTACGCGGAGAAAGAGGCCAGTCTTTGTTAGACTTTTGGGAAAGGCAAGAATCGGTGAGTCGTTGACTTACTGTAGATTCTTCTTAACCACTTTTTGGCAGTGATGTAAGAGCAGTTACAAGTATGTACAACGGTGGGAACGTTTCCAACATTCACTTTTCATCCACTGTGTAACTAATGCTAAAGCCCTGAAATTAAGCCAAGATTGTTTGACTTTCTCATCGCTCATCAGTGAAAAAAGGAGTCGTGTAAAGCGGAATCTACAGAATGATTTAAAGTCTTTTTTGTATTTAGCAAAAATAGTTCGTGTCCATAGCAGGTGTTTTGTTTTTGAAATAGAGATACTGGATGAGAGCAGTTCTGGGGCTTGTCTGCTAACTAAATCATGGAGATGTGGGGTAGATAGTCCTGATTTAGAGGCCACGTTGTCATGTGCAGAGGGGAACTTGCCCTCATTCTGATCAGAAGTGGGGGTGACGGGGCTTGCCTGTAGGCATGCTGCAGAGAGCACGCTGGGGAGGAGGCAGGAGCTCCTCGCTCGGTGCGGGGGAGGCCTGGTTCTCTAGCGTGTGGCCGCTTCCCTCGTTCTCGTCCGATTTTCCCCGAAACCTTTCACTGGCAGCGCGTGGCAGAGGGCAGGCCGTCAGGGTCAGGGTCATGTCCTCTGTGTTGGCGATGTCACAGGTCTGATGCTCAAGACCTAAGCACCTGTTTGATACCATTTGGATCACATGGGATACAGTCATTAACTTCATTACTGTAAAGTCCCACACTTAGCTCATGTCGATGTCACCCGTGCAGTGACCGTGACCTCTCGGGAATGGACGTCAAACGGCACTTAATGTGCTTTTTGTAATAGGCTGTGTTGGTGTACATTTTAACTGCCAACAGAAAGAGGCATGTTTGGTTTTTCATGTACACTTGTCTTGGAGGAATTGTGAGAATGAACTGTCTATCCCATTCCAATCAGGTCATGATAAAAGAATGGACTTTTAAAAATATGTTTTAAAAAGTGTTTAGATGAGGGAAGTCCAGTAATGTTCTCCATTCATTTGTTAATCAGACGTGCAGTGGCTGTCAGGTAAAGCCGGGTAGTCTGGTAAGCACAGAGTCAGGGAGGGGGACTGGGTTTGTGCCACCCGACAGAGGGGCATGACTGAGAGGCAGGGAGCAGCTGGCCTGGGAAAACTCCAGAACTCCAAGCCCATAGGAAGAGACGAGGGGCCAGGTCACGCCTGCGGCCTGCCTGCCTGAAGCAGCTCGGTCCCTCTACTCTCAGACACGTGCCCCGTGATTCCTGACCGGAGATGAGCGCGCTTGCCCATGAACGGAGGGCGCAGGTGGGAACTCGCCGCCGAGTGGCCGACGGCAGCAGGCAGGTGCCCTGAGCTAAACCCCAGCTCGATGGCAAGAGAAATGCAGTGCAGAGCGTGAAAACTGAGCAGCCATACCCAGCAAGTAAGCTAGAGCTCGCCTCGGGCGTCCCCTTCCCTGACCCTAGAGAGGGAGTGTGGCAGAACGCTGACTGTTGTCCGGATGTGGGTCCTGCTATGGTGAAAAGAGCTAGAGGAACTTTTTGTTGTTTTGTTTTGTTTGTTTGTTTTTAAGATTTATTTATTTATTTATTTGACAGAGATAGATCACAGGCAGGCAGAAAGGCAGGCAGAGAGAGAGGAGGAAGCAGGCTCCCCGCTGAGCAGAGAGCCTGATGCGGGACTCGATCCCAGGACCCTGAGATCATGACCTGAGCCAGAGGCAGAGGCTTAACCCACTGAGCCACCCAGGTGCCCCTAAAGGAAGTTTTGAAAGTCCTCTTCTCTCCTGGGTAGTGCCTTGTTTTAGGACCACTTCCGTAGTTTTCGGGTTCAGAGCCGGTCCGTGCACTGTTTCTTCTAGCCACCGCTGGGGCGTGTCGCCTGCCTGCTGGGGCGTGTAGCCCGGCGCCGGAGCCTGGGAAGGTGAGCGGCCGTGAGCCAGCGCGATGGGCGGTCCCGGGTTAGCGGGCACAGTCCGTTCCTGCTGTTACACCCGCGTTCTTCTCAAGCAGCTCTTGTAAACGACGGCATTTCTCCTTGTGCCGCGCATCTCAAGTCCCCGTACGCTCACGTGGAGAGTCGGAGGGAGAACGAGCGCTGCGGAGCTAGAGCAGGTGCACGCCGCGTGCGGGCGCCACTCTCCGAGGAGGGAGCGCCGTCGTCTGCAGGGCACGCGGGCTCGTCTACTCGTCTTTTCTTTTCCTTTGAAAAGTTGGTTTCCAGTTGTCTTCATGTCTGCTGTGGTACCTTCTGCTAAATGGGAAAAGGCTTTTTATACCGTGTCACACGTTAGTAGAGCCTCCATGTGGTTGGTTGAGGGAAGTTAAAGCAGGTGAAGTCACTGGGCCTTGTGTCGCCGAGCTAGCGTGGCAGAGAAGCAAGAGCCAGGGTCGGCCCCACGGATACCTCGGAGGGGCGGAGGAGTAGCTCATGCAGTGCACAGGCTTGGGGAATGTTCTGGCCGAGAGTTATCTCAGCAGATCTCATATCATTTACAAGTCAAAGACGGTTTCATTTTGGCTATCAAGTGACATTACTAACTAAACTGCTTACGTAATTTTCTTTATTCTGCACTTAAACAAAAAGAATGAGAAGATGTTTTAATCACTTACCGTCTTATTGTAGATGTGCACTTGGATTTGGAGGACCGCCTGGCAAAATTCATGAAGACGGAAGAAGCCATCATCTACTCCTATGGGTTTGCCACCATAGCCAGTGCGATCCCCGCTTACTCTAAGAGAGGCGACATCGTGTTTGTGTGAGTAGCTTTACCTGCGTTGCCAGTCAGAGTTCCTCTGGAGGTGATGGTGATCTTCCTGGAGAATTCCTTTGTTAGAGGCTATGTGCCTTAGGTAATACCGACTTTCTGTTTAAAGAGGAATTTCCATGAAGTAATTGGTGCGGCACTGATGAGACCATCACTAGAAGGATGCCGAAAGCATTTTTTTTTAATTGATTGGTTTTATTTATTAATGTCGGGAAAGCCAAACTTACTTCCCTCTGTAGCTCTGTGGCAGCGTAGTGTCCCTGATGGTCCGTGGTCGCCGCCCACGCAGTCGCTCAGCGGAGCCCTCCGTTGCCTGGCGCCCCGCCCCGAGTCCTGCTCTCCGCTGACCTTGCTCCGCGGCTTGCTAGGATCATAGAAGCCGTGAGCAAATCTGCGCGCTCGAGCACACGCGCCCTGGCTCTGTGGCGTCTCCACATTTGTGGAGAGGGAGAGCAGAGAGCAGTGGGCTGGGCTGGCCCAGCTGGACAGCCAGCTGCCCCCACCACGGGCACCACCCTCTAGCCCAAGCCTCCGCTGTCCTTTGAGTGGATCATGAAGGGACTTTGAATTTTAGGTCTCAGATCTACTTTTTTTTCCTCTTTTCCTTTTTACAGCATCGCCAGAATAATCTTTTTAGAAATGCTTACCTGATTATGTCATGCGTAAGAGCTCCCACCGCTCCCGAAACAAAGATCCAAGTCCTCACTGCGGTCTTCTGCGTGCTAGACCACCTTTCCAGACTCATTTTGTCCCCCTTTCCTTCAGGTGCTCGTGCTGTAGCCTCCTTGGCCCTATACGCTAGTTCCTCTCGCTTTTGGGCCTTTGAACACACCAGTCCCTGTGCCTAGAATCGTCTTCCCCCTCCTCCTTGATGCCAGCTCGTGCCGCTCGCCCCGCACGGTGGTGCCTCTGCAGGGCCGCCCGCCCTCACCTCGCGGACCGAGCGGAGACCCTGCCACCTGCGGGGAGAGTCTCACAGCCAGAGGGCTTTGGTCTCCTTGGGAACCCATGGTCGCAGGGGTGCTCGCACTGCCTGTCACAGTGCGGCTGTACCGTTTTGCATTCCCATAAATAGTATTATGTGATACCATTTCTCGACATCCTCAGAAGCATTTGGTACTGTCATTTTTTTTTTTTTTTTTTTTTAGCCGTTCTGGTAAGTGCATAGAGAGATTTTATTGTGATTTTAATTTATATTTCCCTGATAGCTAATGATGTTTGCATTTTTTGGACTTTGGTCTTGTCATTAGGAGATGAGTCCGTAAAATCCCCTGGGATTCCTTCTTGTGTTTTCTGGAGAAATAGTGTAAAATTAATGTCAACTCCTTCAATGTTTGGTAGATTTCTCCAGTAAAGCCAACCAGGCCTGGAAGTTTATTTTTTGGAAGAATTTTAATTCTGAATTCTGTTTCCTTAGTACTAAAAGGCTGGTCAGATTGTCAGTGTCATATGAGTTATGTATCTCTTCATCATGAGTTATATCTCATATGAGTTAAGATGGTTTGTGTTTTTCAAGGAATTCGTTCCTCTCCGTTGTCAGACTTATGTAGTGTTCTTTGTAATGTCTCCTTTTTCTCCCGAGTGTGATAGCACATCTCACCCCGTCCCGTGCTCCGGCTCTTTCTCGTCCGTTTTGCTCTAGTTGTTTAATTTTATTCATCTTTGCAAAGAATCAGCTGTTTGTTTCAGTGATGCTTCTCCGTTGTATTTTCATTTTCGATTCTGCCACTTTCTGTCAGTGTTTCCTGCCTTCTGCTCTTTGGCTTCTTTCTGCTCTTTTTCTAGATTCTTTAGGTGGGGATTTTGATTGTTGATTTGAGACTTTTCCTTTTTTCTAATGTGTTAGTGCTGTGCACTACTCGCGTGCTCCTCTAGCCTTGTGCCACACACCTTGGTCTGTTTATTTTCATTGAGTTTGGTGTATTTTATCTTCCTTTAGACTCTCTTTGACCCACAAATTACTTAGAAGCGTGTTTAATTTCCAAGTGTTGGGAGATGTTAAACTTGTTGCAGTTTGCGTCATGGCTCCCGATGCGGTCTGTGTGAGAATATGCTCCCTGGTCACTAGCGACGAGTAGGTGGCCATTGCTCGGTGCTGTGTTGCGTAAGCGACACTCAGACCGTCTCAGTTCCGGCGGTGTTGAGGTCTGGTCTGGCCTGGCTGGTTTTCCGTCTGGTAGATCTACAGCTACGGTAGCTGTGATTTGTCTGTGCTCCTTTCTCTTACCTCAGTTTTTGCTTCTCAGCCTTTTGTAGCTCTGTCGTTTGGTGCATATTTTCTTGGTTAATTGATCCTGGTTATCACTGTATAATGTTCTTCTCTGTCTCTGGTAATTTTCTTTGTTCCAGAGTCTACTTCATCAGATAACAGCGTAGGTATTCTGCTTCGTCCTGATGAATGTCTGCATGCTGTATTTTCTGTGCGTATCACACATACGGCCACTACCACGTTCTGATATATCTTGTTGTATGTTTTCTCATAGGCAGGATATTGTTGGGACATGTTTGATCCATTCTGCCAGTCTTTGTCTTTAAATTGTGTATTTTGGCCATTTACATTTAAAGTAATTACTGGACATATGAGGGCACTTTATTTTTTTTTTCTTATTTGTTATCTCTTTTTTGTTTTCCTGTTTTCTTTTTTGTTTTTCTGTTTTCCTTTTTGCCTTTCTGGGGGTTATGTTTTGGATTCTATTTTTACTTTTCTGTGGTGTTTTTGCGTGTTTCTCATTGCGTAGTCCTGTTTGTTTTTAGTCATTGCTTTCAATATGACGTTATGTATGCGCGTAAGTTATCACCGTCTGCCGGTCTCGTCATCTTACCATTTCAGGTAGAGAAACCTTTACCTTCCTCACATGTCTCTCCTCTCCTTGGTTATAATTGTTTTCAGTGCTTCCTGCACATACATTGAAAACCACATCAGACAGTGTTGTAACTTTTACTTAAATCATCCAAAATAATGTAGAAAACTTGGGAAGGTAAGAAAAGCCTAGTGTGTTTGTTCATAATTTTACTTACTGTGCTCTTTCTTCCTCTCTGATAATCTCATCTTTCGTTTTCTTTACTTATTTTTTTCCATGCGGAGAGCTTCCTTTACCATTCCTCCCCCCGGTCTGCTGGGGTCGTCTTCTCCCGGTTTGCCTTCGTTTGCCTTCATTTCCCCTGTTCCCCAAGGGATCTTTCTGCTTGTTGCAGAATTCTTGTTTGCGAGTTCTCTTCTTCCAAGCGTGGAATATAACGCTTTCTCCTGACCTCCCTGGTTTCTGATTGGTCTCTCAAATTATTTTTCTCTTCTATGTAAGGTGTCATTTTCGGGCTGCTTTCAAGATTTCCTCATCATCATTAGTTTTCAGAGGCCTTACTATAATTTTGGCATTTATTTGTTTGGGTTTACCTGTATGAATTACACCCAGCTTCTTACCAAATTGGAGGCACCTTCCGTCCTTATTTCTTTGAGTACTTTTCAGCCCCGCGATCTCTCCGTCCTCCAGCCCTCCGCTGGGGCCAGTGTGGCAGCTCCCGTTGCAGTTCCGCAGGTCCCTGAGGCTCTGCTCTTTCGTGGTCGCGTGTTTTTCTCTGCTTGCTGTGGCCCGGCTTCTGTTCTGTCCGTCCCGCCCGGCCTGCTGCTGAGCCCGTCCACTGTACTTTTCCTTTTTTTCTTTCTTTCTTTTTTTTTCCTTCTGGGCGTGGTGTTTTTCAGTTCTAGCTTCCCCATGGGATGCTTCGTGTCCTGTTTCTTTCCTGGTGCTTTCTGTTTTTCCCTTGCTCCAAGTATGTTCCTAAGGGCTCACTGAAGTATTTGTGTCATGACTGCTCTAAAATGACTCTCAGGTAATCCAGACGTCTGTCAACTCAGCATTGGCATTTGTTGATTATTTTCTTTCGTTCTGTTAGATATCTTTTGATTCTTGGTATGACAAGTGATACTCGAAATCGGGACATTTCCATATTCTGCTATCAGAGTTTATGCTTTACTTAAACCTTGGGTTTTAGTCGGCTTTCCCTGTCACTCTTCCGTTGGGGGTGGGGGGCATTCACTACTGCCTCGTGACTGGCAGAGGGAGGTGCGAGGCCAGGGCCCCCCTTCCACCTCCACGGACACCCAGGTGGGGGTGTGTTCATTTCCGTCGGTGTTAATGAGAGTCCCGCTCTCCC
>JAJHUB010000235.1:0-103390 GCA_024510155.1 Gulo gulo luscus
TCTCTGCCACCTTGACTCCTCCCCGCTATGATTTCAATCCATTTAAATTATTGAAAGTTGTGTATGACCTAACATATGGTCCATCTGGGAAAATACTGAATGTACATTTGAGAAGAATGTGTATTCTATTGTTGGTGGTAGGTTCTGTATGTACCTGTTAGGCCCAATGGGTTATAGTATTGTTTATATCTTCTAATTCCTCAGTGATCTTTTGTTCTTGTATCCTTCATTGGATATAGTTAACCATTTCCCTCTCAAATTTTGTCTGTTTTTGACTCAGATATTTGGAACTCTGTTGTTAGATCGGCATGTTTATAATTCTCGTATATTTTGACAGATAGACCTTCTTACCAATATATAATGTCCTTCTGTGTAGTAAAATATTTTACGTAAAGTCTGTTTAGTCTGCTAACAATATACCCACCACCACATTCCTTTGGTTACTACTTGCATGGAACTTTTTATAACATCTTTTTAGCTTAACCTGTTAGTCTGACTCTGCCATTTGTTGTAGACAGCATGTAGTAGGAACACCCATTCTGCCAATCTTAGTCTTTCGTTTACATTTTTTTTCTCTCTTAAGCAGACACACACTTCTTCGTTTTATTATACATACAATATATTAGTTTTATTATACATACAATATATTAGTTTCAGGTGTGTGTTACAGTGATTTGGGAATTCTATACCTTACACAGTACTCACCCAGTTCAGCATAGTTACCCCCTATCATCATACAAAATTATTATAATATTGATTATATTCCCTAAGCTATAATTTTCATCGCTGTGGCTTATTTATTTAAGATTGGACTTTTCTACCTCTTAATCCCCTTCACCTGCTTTACCCATCTGCCCAAATCCCCTCCATTAGTGTGTTCTCTGTACTAACAACTCTATTCTGGTTTTTGTTAGTTAGCTCTTTTTAGATTTCACATGTAAGGGAAATCATATGACATTTGTCTTTCTCTTTCTGATTCATTCCCCTTAACATAATGCCCTCCGCATCAATTCCATTTTCCATAGTGGCTGCACTAGTTTTCATTTCCACCAACAGTACGTAAGGTTTCCTTTTTCTCCACATCTCTGCCAAAATTTGTTGTCTCCTGTGTTGTTGGTTTTAGCCATTCTGTAAAGTGTCAAGCGGTATCTCGTTGTGGTTTTGATTTGCATTTCTGTGATGATGAGTGATGCGGAATATCTTTTCCTGTGTTTGTTGGCTATATGCATGTCTTCTTTGGAAAAATATCTATTCAGCTCTTCTCTCCCTCTCTCTCTTTTTAATTGGAGTAGTTGTGTTGTTGGCGTTGAGTTGTAAGAGTTCTTTGTATATTTTGGATATTAACCCTTTATTGGATATGTCATTTGAAAATGTCCCTTCCCCTCTCTGTGGGGTGCTTCTTCATTTTATTGGGTTCCTTTGTGAAACAAAAGTTTTTAGTGTGGTGTAGTCCCAATAGTTTATTTTTGCTTTTGTTTTCTTTGGCTAAGGACACATTATATTGCTAAGGTCTGTGCCCAAGAGATCACTCCCTATGCTTTCTTCTCAGAATTTTATGATGTTAGGTCTCACATTTGGCCTTTCATCCATTTTGAGTTTATTTTTGTGTTTGGTGTAAGAAAGTGGTCCACTTTCATTCTTTTTCAAATAGCTGTCCAGTTTTTCAAACTACATTCATTGGAGAGACTGTCTTTCTCTATTGTGTATCTTCACCTCCTTCCTTGTAGACAAATTGGCCTTACAACTGTGGGTTTATTTTTGGTTTCTCTAAACTGTCCCATTGACCTATGTGTGTATTTTTTTGTGCCAGTACCATGCTATTTCCATAACTTCGTGTAATACCATGAAATCTGAGATTGTGAAACCTCCATCTTCATTCTTTTTTATCCATATTGCTTTGGGTATTCAGGATCTTTTATGATTCCATAAAAATTGTAGGATTATCCTAGTCACGTGAAAATGCTATAGGTTTGATAGGGATTATATTCAATCTGTAGGTTGTCATAGATATTATGGACATTTTACCAATGTTAATTCTTCCTATCCATGAGCATGGAGTATTTTTGCATTTGTTTGCCTTGCCTTCAATTTCTTTATTTTCTTTCTTTTTTTTTTTTTTTTTTTGATTTATCTTATGTTAGTCACCATAAAATGTATCATTGCTTTTTGATGCAGTGTTCCAAGATTCATTGTTTACGTACAATACACAGTGCTCCATGCAATACATGCCCTCCAATTTCTTTCATCAGTGTTCTACAGTTTTCAGAGTACAGGTCTTTCACCTTCTTGCTTAAGTTCATTCCTAAGCATTTTATACTTTTTAGTGCGATTTCAATGGGGATTTTTTTCTTAATTTCTTTTTCTGCTACTTTGTGTATAGAAATGCAACCCATTTCTGTATACTAACTTTGTATCCTGCGATTTTACTGAATTCATTTATTAGTTTAGTAGCTTTTGGGGGGAGTCTTTTGAGTTCTCCCTACATAGTATCATGTCATCTCAAATAGTGGAAGTTTTTCTTTTTTGCCAGTTTGGATGCCTTTGACTCCTTTCTCTGGTTTGATTGCTATGCCTAGGACTTTCAGTACATTGTTGAATAAAAACAATGAGAATAGGCAATCTCTGTCTTTTAATTGGACATCTCCTAGTGAACCATTTTAAATACCTAAGCGTTTGTTTAAATATCTTGGGATTTTTGTTTGTTCGTTTTTGTTGTCTTAGATCTTGATTCCTTGCTAAATATTTTAGTCATTCAATTAGAAGTTGTCTTGGAGATTATTATTGACATCTTAGATTGGTTTAATGCCAGCCTCATTTAAAAATATTTAAAACTTTGATTCTCTGTGTCTTCACCCTGTATTTTTTGTTATCACAAATCACATCTTTATACACCGTATTCCCACCAGCACAGATTTATAATTATTTCTCTGTACATCAGAGTTTCAAATCAGATAAGAGAGAAATAATTACTGCATTAAATCACTCTTGTTTTTGTAACCAATTTCCACAAATATACAGGGTTAAAACAACACAAATTATTCTCTTAACATTTCTGGATATCAGAAACTCAAAATCCATTTTCCTGGACTGAAATCAAGGTGTCGGCAGGGCTGGCTCATCTAGAGTTTCTGCTGGGATAACACATATTCTTTACCCTTTCAATTTAATAGTTGCCTGTATTCCTTCCCTCATGACCTCTTTATCTTCAATTTTATCCTTCCATAGCTCTGTTCTTTTTATGTCTTTCTCTTCTGACTATGACTTCTCTTGCATTCCTCTTATAAGGAAGAGGTTGGGATGGCTCAAATAGCCCAAGATAATTTCCTCATCTCAAGGCTCTTAATTTAATCATATTTGTAACATCCCTTTTACTAGATAATATGGCATACACAGGATCTGTGGTCTAGAATGTGGGCATATTTTGGGTCTATTATCAATCTACCATGACTCAAACAAAAAATACACTTAAACTATTGGTTGTACTTACCTATACACTTTTACCGATGCTCTGTCTGTTTAGTAAATCTCTCTTGCTGTCAAATATGTAGGAAAGGCTCTCTTCAGGGGTTTTTCCCTCTTAGAGAACAGATAAGTTAATGAAGTTTCTGTTTCTGGTTATCTTGGATTGTTCCAATTTAGCTTTCACTTCAAAAGAATAATAATTATAATGAGTCAATAAATTAATAATAAATTAATAATTTGTCCTCATTTCAAAAGGTAATTTTGCTGTATTTAAAATTTTTGGTTGACTTTTTTTTTCTTTCAGTATTTGAATATATCATCCCAGTGCACCTGGCCTGCATGATTGCCAATAAGAAATAATGTTGTTAATCTAATTGAGAATCCCTTGTTTGTGATGAATTATTTCTCTCTTGGGGCTCCAAGATTCTCCCTTTGTCTTTGATTTTAATAGTTTAATTATAATATCTCTTGGTGTGGATCCCTTTGAATTTTTCCTAACTTTGAGCTTGTTTAGCTGGCCCAATGTGTAGATTGAAGAATTTCAAAAAATGGGGGTATTTCTTCTGCTTTTTTTATTTTTTAATAGCTTATGTTTTAACTTTCGTTTTTAATTTTTTATTTATTTTTGCGTAATAGTATTCATTGTTTTTTCACCACACCCAGTGCTCCATGCAATCTGTGCCCTCCCTAATACCCACCACCTGGTTCCCCCAACCACCCATCCCCCGCCCCTTCAAAACCCTCAGGTTGTTTTTCAGACTCTGTGGTCTCTCATGGTTCACCTCCCCTTCCAATTTCCCTCAACTCCCCTCTCCTCTCCATCTCCCCTTTTCCTCTATATTGACTCTCTCTGTTTGACTTATTTTACTCAGCATAATCTCTTCCAGTCCTGTCCATGTTGCTACAAAAGTTGGGTATTCGTCCTTTCTGATGGAGGCATAATACTCCATCGTGTATATGGACCACATCTTCCTTATCCATTCATCCGTTGAGGGGCTCTTGGTTCTTTCCACAGTTTGGCGACCGTGGCCATGGCTGCTATAAACATTGGGGTACAGATGGCCCTTCTTTTCACTACATCTGTATCTTTGGGGTAAATACCCAGTAGTGCAATTGCAGGGTCATAGGGAAGCTCTATTTTTAATTTCCTGAGGAATCTCCACACTGTTCTCCAAAGTGGCTGCACCAGTTTGCATTCCCACCAACAGTGTAAGAGGGTTCCCCTTTCTCCACACCCTCTCCAACACACGTTGTTTCCTGTCTTACTAATTTTGGCCATTCTAACTGGTGTAAGGTGGTATCTCAATGTGGTTTTGATTTGAATCTCCCTGATGGCTAATGATGATGAACATTTTTTCATGTGTCTGGTAGCCATTTGTATGTCTTCATTGGAGAGGTGTCTGTTCATATCTTCTGCCCATTTTTTAATATGATTGTCTGTTTTGTATGTGTTGAGTTTGAGGAGTTCTTTATAGATCCTGGATATCAACCTTTGTGTGTACTGTCATTTGCAAATATCTTCTCCCATTCCATGGGTTGCCTCTTTGTTTTGTTGACTGTTTCTTTTGCTGTGTAGAAGCTTTTGATCTTGATGAAGTCCCAAAAGTTCATTTTCGCTTTTGTTTCCTTCGCCTTTGGAGACATATCTTGAAAGAAGTTGCTGTGGCTGATACCAAAGAGGTTACTGCCTATGTTCTCCTCGAGGATTCTGATGGATTCCTGTCTCATGTTGAGGTCTTTTATCCATCTCGAGTTTATCTCTGTGTACGGTGTAAGAGAATGGTCGAGTTTCATTCTTCTACATATGGCTGTCCAGTTTTCCCAGCACCATTTATTGAAGAGACTGTCTTTTTTCCACTGGATATTTTTTCCTGTTTTGTCGAAGATTATTTGATGATAGAGTTGAGGATCCATATCTGACCTCTCTACTTTGTTCCACTGGTCTATGTTTCTCTTTTTATGCCAGTACCATGCTGTCTTGGTGATCACAGCTTTGTAGTAAAGCTTGAAATCAGGTAACGGGATGCCACGAGTTTTATTTTTC
Organism: Gulo gulo luscus; assembly: GCA_024510155.1. Taxonomy (NCBI): domain Eukaryota; kingdom Metazoa; phylum Chordata; class Mammalia; order Carnivora; family Mustelidae; genus Gulo; species Gulo gulo. The sequence continues at coordinate 5,507 of JAJHUB010000235.1, forward strand.
TTTTTCAACACTTCCTTAGTAATTCGGGGTCTCTTCTGATTCCATACAAATTTTAGGATTATTTGCTCCAGCTCTTTGAAAAATGCCAATCGAATTTTGATCGGAATGGCATTAAAGGTATAGATAGCTCTGGGCAGTATAGACGTTTTAACAATGTTTATTCTTCCGATCCAAGAGCATGGAATGGTCTTGCGTTTTTTGTGTCTTCATCAATTTCTTTTATGAGTGTTCTGTAGTTCCTCGAGTACAGATCCTTAACCTCTTTGGTTAGGTTTATTCCAAGGTATCTTGTGTTTCTTGGTGCTATACTAAATGGAATCGATTCTCTAATTTGCATTTCTGTATTTTCATTGTTAGTGTATAAGAAAGCCACTGATTTCTCTACATTGACTTTGTATCCTGCCACATTACTGAATTGCTGTATGAGTTCTAGAAGTTTGGGGGTGGAGTCTTTGGGGTTTTCCATATAAAGAATCATGTCATCTGCGAAGAGAGAGAGTTTCACTTCTTCCTTGACTTTTGGACACCTTTCATTTCTCTTTGTTATCTGATTGCTGTTGCTAGGACTTCTAATACTATGTTGAACAAGAGTGGTTAGAGTGGCATCCTTGTCGTGTTCCTGATCTCAATGGGAAGGCTGCAAGCTTTTTCCCATTGAGGATGATATTTGCTGTGGGTCTTTCATAGATAGATTTGATGAGGTTCAGGAATGTTCCCTCTATCCCTATACTTTGGAACGTTTTACACAGGAACGGATGCTGGATTTTGTCAAAAGCTTTTTCTGCATCAATTGAGAGGATCATGTGGTTCTTCTCTCTTCTCTTATTGATTTGTTCTATCACATTGATTGATTTGCGAATGTTGAACCATCCTTGTAACCCAGGGATGAATCCCAGCTGGTCATGGTGTATAATCTCTTTAATGTGCTGTTGGATCCTGTTTGCTAGGATCTTGTTGAGAATCTTAGCATCCATATTCACCAGGGATATTGGTCTGAAATTCTCCTTTTTGGTAGGGTCTTTGCCTGGTTTAGGGATCAGGCTTTTTTTTATGGCTTCATAAAAAGAGTCTGGAAGTTTTCCTTCTGCTTCAATTTTTTGAAACAGCTTCAGGAGAATAGGTGTTATTTCTTCTTTGAAAGTTTGATAGAATTCCCCAGGGAATCCCTCAGGTCCTGGACTCTTGTATTTTGGGAGGCCTTTGATCACTGCTTGAATCTTGTTACTAGATATCAGTCTATTCAGCTTGTTAGTTTCTTCCTGGTTCAATTTTGGGAGTTTATAGTTTTCCAGGAATGCATCCATTTCATCTAGGTTGTTTAGTTTATTGGCATATAACTGATGATAATAACTTCTGATGATTGTTTCTACTTCCTGGGTGTTATTTGTGATCTCTCCCTTTTCATTCATAATTTTATTCATTTGGGCTTTCTCTCTTTTCTTTTGGATTAGTGTGGCCAATGGTTTATTGATCTTATTGATTCTTTCAAAAAACCAGCTTGTACTTTCATTCATATGTACTACTGTATTTCTGGTTTCTACTTCATTGCTCTCTGCTCTAACCTTGACTTTTTCCCCTCTTATGTGTAGAGTTGGTTTGATTTGTTGTTGATTCTCCAGTTCTTTAAGGTGTAGAGACAGCTGGTGTTCTGGATTTTTCCATTTTTTCGAGGTAGGCTTGGATGGCTATGTATTTCCCCCTGAAGACCGCCTTTGCTGTATCCCATAAGTTTTGGACTGAAGTGTCTTCATTCTCATTGGTTTCCATGAATTGTTTAAGTTCTTCTTTGATCTCCTGGTTGATCCAAGCATTCTTAACAAGGTGGTCTGTAGCTTCCAGGTGCTTGAGTTCCTTCTGAGCTTTTCTTTGGGATTGAGCTCCAGTTTCAAAGAATTGTGATCTGAGAATATGCAGGGAATGATCTCAGTCTTTTGGTATCAACTGAGCCCTGATTTGTGACCCAGTCTGTGGTCTATTCTGGAGAAGGGTCCATGTGCACTTGAGAAGAATGAGTATTCTGTTGTTTTAGGGTGGAATGTTCTGTATATATCTATGAGGTCCATCTGGTCCAATGTGTCATTCAATGCTCTTGTTTCTGTACTGATTTTCTGCTTCAATGATCTATTTCTAAGAGAGGCGTGTTAAGATCTCCTACTATTAATGTATTCATATCAATATGACTCTTTATCTTGATTAATAGTTTTCTTATGTAATTGGCTGCTCCCATATTGGGGGCGTAGATATTTACAACTGTTAGATCTTCCTGGTGGATAGTCCCTTTAAGAATTATGTAGTACCCTTCTGTAACTCTGACTACAGTCTTTAGTTTAAAATCTAATTTATCTGATATGCAAATCGCTACCCTGGACTGCTTTTGAGGCCCATTGGCATGAAAGATGCTTCTCCATCCCTTCACTTTCAGTCTGGATGTATCTTTAGGTTCAAAATGGGTCTCTTGTAGACAACATATGGATGGGTCCTGTCATTTTATCCAATCTGTACCCCTGTGTCATTTTATGGGCGCATTTAGGCCATTCACATTGACAGTGATTATTGAGAGATGCGTTTTTATTTTGTGTTTTCTTTGAAGTCTTTCTTTCTGTCGATTGTCTCTATATTTCTGTTCAACACTATTCTTAGGATTTTTCCTCTTTTATAGAACTCCCCTTAATATTTCCTGCAGTGTCAGCTTGGTGGTTGCGTAGTCTTTTAAGCCTTGCCAGTCTTGGAAACTCTTTATCTCTCCATCCCTTTTGAATGTCAGACTTGCTGGATAAAGTATTCTTGGCTTCATGTTCTTCTCATTTAGTGCCCTGAATATATCTTGCCAGCCCTTTCTGGCTTGCCAGTTCTCTGTGGACAGGTCTGTTGTAATTCTGCTGGACTTTCCTCTGTACATAAACAGCTTCTTCGTCCTAGTGGCTTTCAAGAGATTGTATCTACAATGATGATTTCTCAATTTTACTATCGGGTACCTGGATGATTTTTTGGAATCTATAATCTTGGGGGGAGACCGTTCTGCCTCTAGTATATGAACGCTCATTCCATTCATGAGATTGGGAAAATTTTCATGAAGGACTTGTTCCACTATATCTTCTAGACTTCTTTCTTTCTCCTCCCCTTCAGGGATTCCAATTTCTGATGTTGGAATGTTTCATGGCATCATTTATTTCCCTGCTTAGTTTTCGGGGCTTCTAAGCTATTTGTTCCAGTGTTCCTCCTGTTCCTTTCTCTCTATCCGTTTGTCCACCAGATCACTAATTCTATCTTCTGTCTTAGTTCCCCTAGCTTTTAGAGAATTTAGATTAGATAGGACTCATTGAGAGCATTGTGAACCTCATCCCTGGTGGCCTTAAGCTCTGCCCTAGCATTATGAACATCATCCCTGGTGGCTTTCAATTCTGCCTTAATCAATGCCATTTGGTCATCCATGGCTTTCTCCAACCTAGCTATTGCCTGGATAATAGTTAGCCTGAATTCTCTTTCCAACATATTGTCTATGTTGGTAGCCATCAGCTCTGTTGCAGAAGGCCCATCCTCTGTATTTTTCTTCTGTTGGGGATTCCTCCTCCTAGTCATTTTGGTGAGAGATGACTGGACAGTGTAGCTGGATGTATCGACCGTGGTGCAGTCACGTTGCACCCTGGAACGCTTCTGAGCACTCAGGATTCCCCACCCAAACAAGAGAAAAAAGAAAAGAGAAAGAATAAAGAGAGAGAGAGAGACAGGAAAAAAGGGGAAGATAAAAGAGAAGGTTCAGCCCAAATGGGCCCCAAGGTAAGATTTATGAAGTATACAAACAAAAACAGACAAACAAAAAGACAAACAAAAAGTATATATGACAAGAGAATATATATATATGTGAAAAAAGGTAAGAACCTCGTCAAAAAGAACCCCAAGTAGAAGATTTATATACTATCAGGACAAACACAAATACACAGGAACACTGGCAGAAGTAAAAGATGGGAGCATGGTTATGGATTCTCAGTGTGGGTGAGGAAGGTTATTTTGATTCTTCCTGGATGTATCTTGATATCTTTGTTATGGGACTCAACTTTCCCAAGATAAAGGGGGATTAAATACTGGTTTACCTATAGGGGTAGCATTGATGGAGAAAGGGGGTTACCTTGAAGTTTAACGCTATATGAATATTAGAAAATAAAAATAAAAAAGGAATAAACAAGACTAATCTAAACTAAAATTTAAAAAGATAGAAAAACAAAAGAAAAACACAGGTGTATGTATCAAAAAGTTCAGGTTAGAAGGTTATTATGGAATTTGATGTACTGGACATCTCACTGTGATGGTAAATAGGTTAAAAAATTATCTATATGAAAAAAGAAAAAAAAATGAACCAGAATAGTGGGAATGAGTTAAAAATAAAAGTTGTATCTATGACATAGTGGTGGTTGTTCTCTTGTAGTCTTTTTTTTTTTTTCTTTCCTGGTTTGTTTTCTGGGGGAGGGGGCTGCCTCGTGGGTTTTCAGTCAATGATGTTCCCTGAGTTAAGTCCTCCCACCCGCCTCAAGGGGGTGGGCTCTGAGGAAACCGGTTTTCTCAGGCTTTTGTTCTCTGGAGTTTTTTGTGTTTATTCACTTTTTTGCTCTTGCCTTGACAGCTTTTGATGGTTCTTGGAAGTTTAGAGGAAAGCAAACTGCACCCCGACCTCTCTCTCAGAGAGAAGCCTCAGTCTGCTCCCCTGTGGGTGCTGCAGAGCCCATATAAATTCCCCCTTGGCCGATGGCAGAGCAGGTTCCTAGTTGTGGTCCCTGGGGATGCAGGATCTCCTGCTTTTATGCAAAACCACAGCAACAGCAGCTGTCTGGGCAGCTCCAGACCACCAGAGAGGTTCCAAGCAAGAATCACACACTGAGATTTTCCCGCTGGCCAGGGCTGGGGATGCCTGGTCTTTCCGGATCTAAGAGCGCCATGCTTGCATGCACCTCTCCCAGGGGAGTGTATGGGGTGCCTGCATCTCAGGCTCTAGTGTGGCACAGGTCCCAGAGCACCAGGCTGGGCCTTCATGCACCTCTCTCAGGGGAGGGTGTGGGGCGTGCCCATCTCAGGTTGGTAGTTCGTGTGCGTTCTGCTGTCTGGCGTGGCTCCCAGCCCCTCACAGGAGCCAGACTCCACACATTCTCGGGCGCACTGGTGGCTCAGGGACCAAGACCTCGTTTCTCCACCGCACTCTCTCTGGCTCAGAGCCAGAGGAGGCTGTCCTGGGTCTGGGGACTTAAGCCCCTGTCCCTAGCTGCCCTGATTTCCACAATTCCCTTCCCCCCCTCATGATCCTTTGCTCTTTTTGAGTGCTTTCAACCAGACTCCAACTTAATGCTGGTCCCCAGTCACAGGGCACTCTCATACTGGGGTATTGCTTTCCAATGGGTCGCCTCTGGTGGCTCCCTCCCCCTTTTGTTTCTCTTCCCATATCAGTCCGATGTTCCCACTACGCTTTACCTGCCCCCGTAGAGATCCCGACGTGTATAATTCTGATCTCATGCTGATTTCATGAGTGATCGGAGTTCTTTGGTAGGTAATCAGCTCACTTAGGGGTACAGGTTGAAATGGCGCCTCCTCCTACTTCCCTGCCATCTTGTCTCCCCCTTATGTTTAATTTTTTTTTAATTTAAATTCTACTTAGTTAACATATTGGGTAATATTGGCTTCTGGAGTAGAATTTAGTAATTCATCACTTACATATAACACACAGTGTCCATAATAACTGGTGCGTTGCTTAATATCCATCACCCACTTAGCCCATCCCCCACACATCTCCCTCCATCAACCCTCAGTTTGTTCTCTATTATTATGAGTTTCTAATGGTTTGCTTCCATCTCTTTTTCCCCTTTCCCTATGTTCATCTCTCTTTTTTTTTTCTTAAGTTCCAGATATGAGTGAAATAATATGGTATTTGTCATTCTCTGACTTATTTTGCTTAGCATGATTCCATCTAGCACCAACCACATCATGGTAAATAACAAGATTTCATTGTTTTTTGATGTCTGAGTAATATTCCAGTGTGTGTGTCTGTGTGTGTGTAGATAATCAAAACTCCAGTGACGTATCATCTCACACCTTTCAGAATGGCTAAAATTAACAACACAACCAACAACAGGTACTGGCAAAGATGTGGAGCAAAGAGGAAACCTCTTGCACTGTTAGTGGGAATGCAAACTGGTGCAGCCATTCGAAAAGAGTAGGAGGCTTCTCAAAAAGTTAAAGCTAGAACTACCCTATGACCCAGCAATTGTGCTACTAGGTATCTACCCAAAGAACATAAAAATACAGATTCAGAGATAACATGCACACCAATGTTTATAGCAGCATTATCAACAATAAGCAAGTTATGGCAATGCCCAGTTGTCCATCTACTCACAAATGGATAAAGAGGAAGTGGTGTATACATATGGTTGAGAATTACTCAGCCAACAAAAAGAAGGAGATTTCACCATTTCCAGTGACATGGATGGAGCTAGAGAGTATTATGCTAAGAGAAACAAGTCAGTAAGAGAAAGACAAATACCACGTGACTTTACTCATATGTGGAATTTAAGGAACACATGAGCAAAGGAAAAGAGAGAGAGACAAATCAAGAAACAGACTTTTCACTCTAGAGAACACACTAAGGGTTACCAGGGGGAAGGTGGGTGGAGGATGGGTGAAGTAGGTGATGGGGATGAAATGTGCACTTACCATTATGAGCACTGAGAAACGTATGGATGTGTTGAATCACTAAATTGTACACCTGAACCTAATATATCACTGTATAGTTCACTGTATAGTTTCACGAATTTAAATAAAAACATAAAAAATAACAAATGCTTACTCCATTTATTAAAGAAACAGGATACAAACATGAATGATTAGTGTACACTCTCTTGGAAGCTGGAACCCAGCACCTTAATAGAGATCAATGACCAACCCTCTGACCCTGAAACTCTGGAAGTAGTGGAAAGGGAAGAAATGAGGCCTAAAGTTAGCCTAGACTGAGACTCACTGGGGTGAGATACCCTGAAGGTATACAATCTCCCATTCCCACCCACTCAGGGATGGAATGTAACCTGCCGCCCCATCCTGAAGGAATTCTGTTTTGGAAATGTGAGAGACCAAACACATTTCAGTTTTGATAATTTTAGAAATTTCAGGAAAAGCCCTGACATTTCCTTTCAGTAGCTCCCTATGCACAGAATCACAAAGATACTTCCCAACCTCCTCAGACATGGGCCTCTGACCAAAAAATCACGCTCAGAGATAGAATGGCAAAAGTTAACAAGGCAGAAAAGAACAAATGTTGATGAGGATGTGGAGAAAGGGGAACCCTCTTACACTGATGGGGGGAGTGCAAGCTGGTAGAACCATTCCGGAAAACAGTGTGGCAGTTACTCTAGACATTAAAAATAGGACTATCCTAAGACTGAGAAACTGGATGACTAGGTATTTACTCCAAAGATACAGATGTAGTGAAATGAAGGGCCACATGCAGCCCAATGTTCATGCAGCAATGTCCACAATAGCCAAACTGTGCAAGGAGAAGAGAAGCCCTTCAACAGATGAATGGATAAAGAAGGTGTGGCCCATATATACTCAGCCATCAGAAAGGAAGAATATCCATCATTTGCATCAGTTGGAGGGAACTGGAGAGGATTATGCTAACTAAAATAAGTCAAGCAGAGAAAGTCAATTATTATATGGTTTCACTCATATGTGGAACATAAGGAGTAGTGTAACGGCCAAAGGGGAAGGAAGAGAAAACTGAATGGGAATAAATCAGAGACGGAGGCAAATCATGCAAAACTCTGGACTTTGGGAACCAAAATGAGGGCTCCAGAAGGGAGGTAACAGGGTGATGGGTATTAAGGAGGGCATGTGTGGTGATGAGGACTAGGTGTTATACCTAACCAATGAATCCTTGAACACCATGTCAAAAACTAATGATGTACTACATGTTGGCTAATTGAACATAATTACAAAAAGAAAGAAAGAGAATCAGAAACTAGGTACAGCCTAACATTGAAGCACAGCCAATTCTTCTATGAAAACACACAAACACACACCAATTTAGAAACCAGAATTAATCCGAAAAGGCTCACTACCTATAGAGTTCTTTTTTAATAAGCTAAAGGGTTAAAGGCTGTGGCCCTAACAATTTAGGATACTGGTTCAGGATGACAGGAAAAACAAAATGAGAATGAAGAATCCCAATCGCATGAAGTCTTAAAAAGAATTTTTAACTATGATTAAAGATGCAAATATATGTAACATAACATTTACTGTGTAAAAAACTATGCGTTCACTTCAGTGACATCAAGTGCACTCCCAGTGTTCTGCAACCATTCCAACCATTCATCCACAGTACTTCTTATAACTGTTATCATCTTACAAGCTGAAACTTTGTGTACCCATAACCCCGTTACTCCTCTAACCACCACTGGCAAGCATTATTTTACTCTTATATACAATTTGTCCTCCTGCAACTAGTTTATTTCACTGTGCACAATTTCAAGCACATTTATTTCAAACATATGTTGTACCATGTGTCCGAATTTCTTTCCTTTTAAAGAATTAGTAGTATCCCCTTCAGAGGAGTATACCATATTTTGTTTATCCTTTGATCCATCACAGACATTTAGGTATTTTCCACATCTTGGCTCTTGGCTATTGTGAACAATGCTTAAATAAACATGGGGACACAAACATCTTAATATTGCTGTGATTCACACATGTCAGAAGTAGAACTATAGAACTATATGGTAATTCCATTTTTAGTGTTTTGAGGAACTACCCTACTGTTTTCCATTATAGCTACTCCATTCCAAATTCCCACCAGTAGTACTCAAGGTGCTAAGTTCTTCAAACAAAATTTCCTTTTGTGTTACTTTTAATACCAGGGTCATGGAGTGATACTATAATTTGAATTTTCATTTCCCTAATGGTTAGTGACTTTGTGCTTCTCTTCATGTACTTTTGGCCAATTGCATATCTTTTTTGCAGAAGTCTCTTAAGTCCTTTGCACATCTTAAAATTGGGTTATGTTTTGTTATTGAGTTGTAGAAATTTCCTATATATTCTACATTTAATTCCTTATTACATATACAGTGTGCAAATAATTTCTCATTCTTTTTTTTTTTCAGCGTAAGAGTATTCATTGGTTTTTCACCACACCCAGTGCTCCATGCAATCTGTGCCCTCCTTAATACCCACCACCTGGTTCCCCCAACCTCCCACCCCCCGCCCCTTCAAAACCCTCAGGTTGTTTTTCAGAGTCTGTAGTCTCTCATGGTTCACCTCCCCTTCCAATTCCCTCAACTCCCTTCTCCTCTCCATCTACCTTGTCCTCTATATTATTTGTTATGCTCCACAAATAAGTGAAACCATATGATACTTGACTCTCTCTGTTTGACTTACTTCACTCAGCATAATCGCTTCCAGGACTGGAAGAGATAATTTCTCATTCTTGTCACACTTGACTCTGTCATTTGATGAATAGAAATTGATGTAGTCCCTTTCACCTATTTTTCCTTCTATCGTCAGTGCTTTTGATGTGATATCCAAGAAATGGATAGCAAATCAAATGTCATGCAGTCTCACTCCTTGTTTTTTCTAGTTTCCTCGTTTTAGTTCTTACCTTTCAGTATTTAATCTTCCTAAGTTAAATATTTTATGATGGTATAAGATATGGAATACAAGTTCACTCGTTTGTATCTGAATATGCAGTTTTCCTTGCACTTGTGGTTGAAGAGAGGTATGAGCCCATGAATGGTCTGAGAGCATGTGTAGAAGATAATTGGACACATATTCCACAGTCTATTTTTGGGCTGTCTATTGTTTTCCATGTCTGCATTTATGCTAGTAACACACTGCTTTGCTTATGGTAGCTTTGTGGTAAATTTTGGAATCAGGAAAAATCAGGACAACAGAATTTGTTCTTTATAAATTGGCTTTAGATATTTGAGGTCCCATGAAATTCCATATGAGCTTTAGGATGTATATTTCTACTTATCCATAATCGTCGCGATTTTGACTAAGACTTTACAAGACCATACAGCTGAGTGACCTCCACACGATAGAGGAATTGAACGTCTTCGGTTTTCATTGGCCTATGGAGATACTGACTTAACATTATATGGGATAAATTGGCCTTATTAGAACTCTAGGAGCCAGTTCAGAGTTTCTAGCTTGAAGACAAGTGTAGTCAAAAAGAGCTGCAATGAAGCATATAAGAAAATGTGTTGAATTTACATGTGATAGCACCCTCACTCAGCACAATGGAAATATAGTCAGGAAAACAAAACAAAACAAAACAGAACTCAGATTCTCCCTAGACAAAGAAAGACAAGAGTGGAATGCATGTCGAATGTTCTAGCTTTGAAAGAGAGCTGTATGAAGGGACTGTTTTCTGTGTGGCTGACTCAGAACACTGAAGTGAAGTGGGGATCCTTTGGATGTTGTATTATTTATCAGGCTACCTTAACTGAATAAACCAGACTGGGATACCTCAACTATTTCTTACACTTCTGGAGGATGGAAAGTACCAGTTATGATCTTGGTTGATCTGTTTCTGGTGAGGACACTCTTCATGATTGGAAGGTGGCCAACTTCTTACTGTGTTTACATGTGATGGAGAGAAAGAGAGAGACTTCCTTTTCTTTTCTTTTCTCTTCTTTTTTAATAAGGCTACAGTCCTATTGGATTAGAACCATAGGTTCTATGACCTCATTTTGACATCAATTGCCTCCTAATGGCCTAATCTCCAGATACAGCCACGTTAGGACTTAGAGCTTCCACATATGACTTCCACACAGATTCAATTCATATCAGAGCCCATGCCTTGGAACTGATAACAAGAAAGCACCACTTGATAGAGAACAGAGAGCCCGCCATACCACAGATACTGGAAAGCAAAAGATTATTGGGTTTTGACAACAAAGGCACCTTCCACTGGGAAACTACATGTACAATTCAAGTGAACACTTACTCTCAGAAAGGTCTGATAGGACCCCAGATGCTCTACTTGAGCAGACCAGCAGTGTTTCTTGTATGAAGCCAATCTGAAAAGAAGGAGAGAGATGGCTGTTTTTTCCCAAGTTCTGAAGTGCCAATGAACAATCATGAAGAATGTGTACATACTAACAAGAATACATGGCTCACTAAAAAGGGGATAAAATAATCTCCAGGAAATGACCCTAAAGAAAAGGCTTAAGAAAAGAAATACCTCACACAGAATCCAAAATAACCATCTCAGAGGTGAGCAATCAGCTAAAAGAAAAGGCAGATAATAGAATGAAATCAGAAATGATGCATATGCAAAATAAGAACATAGCAACAAAGAGAAACTATAAAATAAGAACCAGGCAGAAGCATGAACATGAACAATATAATAACTGAAAAATTCACTAGAAAATTGTGGCCTCAAATTTGTCTAGCAGAAGAAAGAATCAATGAACACAAAGACAAGTTATTTGCACTTTTGAGTTAAAGAAACAACAGAAATGGAAAAGTAAACAAAATCTAGGGATTTTCGGGACACCATCAAAGTAATATAAATACTGTGGGAGTCCAGTGGGGTCATTCAACACAATCAGTGGCACCTATTTAGGGGATGCAAGGATGGTTTAATATTTGCAAATTAATCACCTATAAATGTGATACACTGCACAAGCAAAATGAAGGATGAAAATCAGATGGTGCATCTCAAACACCTATTCATGATATAAACTCTCAGCTTCCTGTAGCAAGGAAAACAGAAGCAAAATCAAGCTCTTGGAAATGACACAAAAACAAAAGAGCTTTTGCACATAGAAGGAAACCATAAACAAATAAGAAAGTCAGTCTACTGAATGGAAGAAGATAATTGCAGATGATAACCCCAATAAGGAGTAAATACCCAAAATATGCAAAGAACTTACATGATTCCACATCAAGAAGACTAATAACTTGATTGAAAGGAGGGCAGAGGATCTGAATAGACATTTTTTTCAAAAGAATACACCCCAATGGCCAACAGACACATGAAAACGTGCTCAACACATCTTATCATCAGAGAAATACAAATAAATCAACGCCACCATGAGATATCACATTACACCTGTCAGAATGGCAGAAATTGACAACACTAGAAACAAAGTGTTGGTGAGGCTATAGAGAGAAAGGAACCACTGCTGGTGGGAATGTAAAATAGTACAGTCAACTAAGGAATGCAAATGAGGTATTCAAGTAAACAGGCTACAAAAACACCACAGCAAGAAAATTCATTGACGTCAACAACAAAAAATACATAATGCAAATATGATGTGAACAGAGATAGAAAGCATAGAAAAAGAAGTATAGAAATTCTGGAGATGAAGAACTCAAATGAATGAAATAGAGAATGCAATAGAAAATATTCACAACAGAACAGACCAAACAGAAGAAAGAATCAGGAAATAGGAGAGGAACTCTGAAATAACCGTGTATGAAGAGATAAATAAAAGGAGTAAAGGAAGCCTGCTAGATCTATGAGCCACCACAAAATACCACAATATTCAAATCTCTAGAAATTTGAAAGGGCAAGAGAGGAAGAAGGATCAGAAAGTTCATTTAATGAAATAGTGTGGGGGGGGGCGCCTGGGGGGGTCAGTTGGTTAAACAGCTGCCTTCAGCTCAGGCCATGATCTTGGGGTTTGAGTCCTGCATTGGGTTCCCTTTCTCTCTCCCTCTGCCCCTCCCACTGCTTGTGCTTACTCTCTCTCAGAGAGTAAGAGTCTGCTTCTCCCTTCCTCTCTCCCTCTGACTCTCCCTCTGCTTCTGCTTTCTCTCTCTCTCTCTCAAATAAATAAATAAAATCATAAAAAAAAAAAAAAGGAAATAGTGGGTGAGCAATTTCACATCCTGGGGAGAGATCTGAATTCCAAATTCATGAAGATACACACTACCCCATTTGCACAGTTCAAGTGATATTCTCCAGGACACTTTGTAATAAAACTCTCAGACTCAAAGACCAAGAGAGATCCTAAAGGCAGCAAAAGAAAAGGGGATTGTCATATAAACAGAAACAAATTGACTATAAGCGGATGTCTCCATAAAACCTTATAGACCAGGAGAAAGTGAGATGATATTCTTAAAGTGCTGAGAGAAAAAAATACTGCCAACCATAAATACTCTAACAAAATGATCCTTTACAAATAAAGGATAATTACTTTCTCATATAGACCTAGGAGAACTCATTATCGCTAGACCTGTCTTACAAGAAATGGAAAGGAGTTCTTCAAGTGAAAATTAAAGGACACTAACTAGTAATGAAAACATAAAATATATATAACACATTGGTAAAGGCGAATATATATAGCCAAATTGAGAAACACTAACACTGTATATGATGCACATTACTTAATTAAATATAGTAAAAAATATTAAAGTTACCAAAAATAACTAAAGCTAGTATAATTAGTTTAAAAAGACACTTTATTTAAAAAGGCAAACCCCAACACTAAATGCAGAACGGTGGTTTAAAAAAAAAAAAAGGCATAGATTTTGTATGTCATGGAACACATATACATGTTATGTTGTCAGTGTAAAGAAGACTCTTAGGGCTATACGATATTTTATGCAAGTCTCATGGTAACTGCAAAGCAAAATCTTAGAGATTCATAAGAGATCCTAACATATCTCTGCAGAAACTCACCAATTTACAAAAACAAAAACAAAACAAAAAACACACCACCACCACACACACCAAAAAAATAAAAGAACAGGAAGCTACAAAACACCTCAAACCAATAAATGACAATAGTAAATTATTAGATATCAATAATAAATGTATCTATATTGAAATATCCAAAAGTACAAAGTGACTGGATGCATCGGTAGACATTGCTAGCAAAAGACTTTTCAGTTTTATGCACACCATAGGCTCAAAATGAATTAATTGAAAAACACATTCCATGCAAATATAAGCCAAAAGAGACTAGGGCTAGGTACAGCTATGCTTATATAAAATAAAACAGACTCTTTAAGCCGAGAGATAAGATGTGACTAAGAAGGTCATTATATAATTATAAGGAGGTTAATCAAGAAGATATAACCATGGTAAATATATATGCACCCAATATTGGAGAAACTAAATAGATGTTAGACAAGTACTAACAGATCATAAAGGCAACCAAGGGACTTTAATAGTCCACATTCAGCCAATGCCAGGCCATTCAGACAGAAAATCACCAAGGAAATGTTGGACTTGAACAATGTTTTAGACAAAAGAGACCTAATGTATGAAAGAAATAGACACATATAGAAGATTCCATCCCAAAGCAGCAGAATATGATCATCTCCAGTGCATATGGGACATTCTGCAGGACAGAAAATCACATAACAAGATACAAAACAAGTCTTACCAAATTGAAGAAGATTCCTATCATATAAATAGCTTTTCTGACTGCAATGGTATGAAACCAGAAGTCTAGAACAAATGGAAAACTGAGAAGTCTACTAATATATGGAGCTTAGCAGTATGCTCATGAATAACTAATTGTTCAGGAATAAATCAAAAGGAAAATAAAAACTATGAAACAAACTTACAGGAAAAACACATCAGGGGGAGACAAGATGGCGGGGAGGAGGAGGCGCCATTTCAACCTGTACCCTAAAGCGATATCTTCTTTGTTGAAATTTTTATCTTTTAAAATCAATAAAAGAAGTTGACAAATTCATGGGATATAAAATCGAAGTATTGGGATTTCTATACACCAATTTTTAAGCAGCATAATGAGAAATCAAGGAATCGATCCCATTTACAATGGCACCAAAACCCACAATACCTAAGAATAAACCTAACCAAAGAGGTGAAAGACTTTTAGTAAGAAAACTATAAAACAAGGATGAAAAAAAATTGAAGACAACACAAAGAAATGGAAAGATACCCCATGCTCATGGATTGAAAGATCATTGTTGAAATATCTATACAACCAAAGAAATGTGCAGATGATGAAATTCCAATCAAAGTACCAACCATTTTTCACAGAGTACCATTTTTCACAGAGCTTGAACAAACTATCACAACATATATATGGAAACACAAAAGACCCTGAATACCCAAAACAATCCTGAAAAACCAAAACAAAACAAAACAGGGGTATCTGGGTGGCTCAGGGGGTTAAGCCTCTGCCTTTGGCCTGGTCATGATATCAGGGTCTGGGATCAAGCCCCGCATTGGTCTCTCTGCTCAGTGGGGAGCCTGCTCCCCCCCCCCCGTCTGCCTCTCCATCTACTTCTGATCTCCCCCATATCTCAAATAAATTTTAAAAATCTTAAAAAAGAAAAAAAAATTAAAAGAAAAACAGAGCTAAAGTCATCCTAATTCCATACTTCAAGTTATATTAAAAAGGTGTAGAGAGGGGGGAGACAAGATGGCGGGGATGTAGGAGGAGGCACCATTTCAACCTGTACCCTAAAGTGAGCTGATTACCTACTAAAGAACTCCGATCACCCATGAAATGATCCTGAGTTCAGAATTATACACGTCTGGATCTGGATCTCTATGGGGGCAGAAGACACCAGTGGGCAGGTAAAGCAGAGTGGGAACGTCGGACTGATATCGGAAGATAAACAAAAGGGGTAGGGAGCCACCAGAGGTGATGGATTGGAAAGTAATACCCCAATACGAGAGTGCCCTGTGTCTGGGGACCAGCATTAACTTGGAGTGTGGTTGAAAGCACTCAATAAGAGCAAAGGATCACGGGGGGAAAGTGTGGGAATCAGGGCAGTTAGGGACAGGACAGTCACCCCTGGTGGTGAGCCAGAGAGAGTGTGGCAGAGAAACCAGGTCTTGGTCCCTGAGCTGGCAGCACGCCTGAGAATGCCTGGGGTCAGGCTCCCTTGAGGGGCTGGGACCCTCGCCAGCTGCAGAATGCCACATCGTACTATCAGAGCTTGAGATGCGTGCACCACACATCCTCCCTTGAGAGAGGTGTGTGCAGGCCCTAGCCAGGTGCTCTCAGACCCAGAAAGACCAGGCACTCCCAGCCTGGGCCAGCGGGAAAGTCTCAGCATGCAATCGCTGCTTGGAACCTCTCTGGTGGTCTGGAGCTGCCCAGAAAGCTGCTGCTGGTTTTAGGTACAAGCAGGAGTTCCTGTGTCCCCAGGGACCGTGACTCGGAACCTGCTCTGCCAGTGGTGGAGAGGGAACTTAATGTGCCCTGGAGACCCAGAGGGGAACAGGCTGAGGCTTCTCTCTGAGAGGGAGATCAGGGTGCAGTTTGCTTTTCTCTAAATCTCCAAAAACCACCAAAAGCTGTCAAGGCGAGAGAAAAGAAATGAACAAACATAAAAACCTCCAGAGAACAAAAGCCTGAAAAACCGGTTTCTTCAGAGCCCACCCCCTTGAGGGGAGCCAGAGGACTTAACTCAGGGAACATTGCCTGAAAACCCAAGTGGCAGGCCCCTCCCCCAGAAAACCAACCAAGGGAAAAAAAAAAAGTTGACAAGAAAACAACCACCACTACATCATAGATACAACTTTTGTGTTTGATTCGTTCCCACTATTCTGGTTCTTTTTTTTTTTTATATAGATAATTTTTTAACCTACTTACCATCACAGTGACATATCCAGTATATCAAATTCCATAATAACCTTTTAATATGGACTTTTTGATACATATACCCGTGTTTTTCTTTTGCTTTTCTATTTTTTTTATTTTAGTTTAGTTTATTCTTTTTTTAATTTTTTATTTTTTAATATACATATAGAGATAAACTTCAAGGTAATCCCCTTTCCCCAAACAATGCTACCCCTATAGGTAAACCAATTGTTAATCCCCTTTTATCTTAGGAAAGTTGAGTCATTTAACAAAGATATCAAGATACATCAAAATAACCTTCCTCGCCCACACTGAGAATTTATAACCACTCTCCCATCTTTTTCTTCTGCCAGTGTTTCTGTGTATTTGTGTTTGTCCTGATAGTATATAAATCTTATACTTGGGGTTCTTTTTGACGAGGTTCTTTTTTTTTCCCCTTTATATATATATATATATTTTTTTTTTCTCATGTCATATACTTTTATTAGTCTTTTTGTTTGTCTGTTTTTGTTTGTATACTTCATAAATCTTACCTTGGGACCCATTTGGGCTGAACCTTCTCTTTTATCTTCCCTTTTTCTCCTGTCTCTCTCTCTCTCTCTCTCTGTCTCTTTTTTTTTCTGTTTCTTTTCTTTTTTTCTCTCATTTGGGTGGGGACTCCTGATTGCTCAGAAGCATTCCAGGGTGCACCTTGACTGCACCACGAATGATACATCCAGCTACATCCATTCAGCCATCTCTCACCAAAATGACTAGGAGAAGGAATGCCCAACAGAAGAAAAATACAGAGGATGGGCCTTCTGCAACAGAGCTAATGGCTATCGACATAGACAATATGTTGGAAAGAGAATTCAGGCTAACAATTATCCAGGCAATAGCTAGGTTGGAGAAAGCCATGGATAACCAAACGGAATTGATTAGGGCAGAACTGAAAGCCACCAGGCATGATGTTCATAATGCTCTCAATGAGTTCCAATCTAATCTAAATTCTCTAAAAGCTAGGGTAACTGAGAGAGAAGATAGAATTAGTGATCTGGAGGACAAAGAGATAGAGAGAAAGGATCAGGAGGAAGCCTGGAACAAACAGCTTAGAAGCCACGAAAACAGAATCGGGAAATAAATGATGCCATGAAACATTCTAACGTCAGAATTATTGGAATCCCTGAAGGGGATTCAGGATAATTCAGATAATCAGATAATTCAGGATTCCCCTGAAGGGGATTCAAGATAATTCAGATAATTCAGGATTCCCCTGAAGGGAAAGAAACAAATCTAGATATATTGTGGAACAAGTTGTCCATGAAAATTTTCCCAATCTTGCGAATGGAACCACCGTTCATATACTAGAGGCAGAACGGTTTTCCCCCAAGATTCAAAAAAACCATCCAGGCACCTCATAGTAAAATTGAGAAATCATCATTGTAGATACAATCTCTTGAAAGCCTCTAGGACAAAGAGGCTCCTTACGTAT
This sequence comes from Gulo gulo luscus, assembly GCA_024510155.1. Lineage (NCBI taxonomy): Eukaryota > Metazoa > Chordata > Mammalia > Carnivora > Mustelidae > Gulo > Gulo gulo. Next base: position 23,528 of record JAJHUB010000235.1, read on the forward strand.
AGAGGAAAGCCCATCAGAATAACATCAGAACTGTCCACAGAGACCTGAAAAGCCAGAAAGAACTGCCAAGATATATTCAGGGCACTACATGAGAAGAACATGCAGCCAAGAATACTTTATCCAGCAAGACTGACATTCAGAATGGGTGGAGAGATAAAGAGTTTCCAAGACCGGCAAGGTTTAAAAGAGTATGAAACCACCAAGCCAACACTGCAGGAAATATTAAGGGGGGTTCTATAAAAGAGGAAAAATCCTAAGAATAGCATTGAACAGAAATATAGAGACAATCTGCAGAAGGAAAGACTTCAAAGGTAACACGATATCAATAAAAACGTATCTCTCAATAATCACTCTCAATGTGAATGGCCTCAATGCTCCCAGAAAATGATTTTAGGGTTGCAGATTGGGAAAACGACAGACCCATCCATATGTTGTCTCCAAGAGACCCACTTCGAACCTAAGGATACACCCAGACTGAAAGTGAAGGGTTGGAGAAGAATCTGTCATGCCAATGGACTTCAAAGGAAGGCTGGGGTAGCAATTCCCATATCAGAAAAATTAGATTTTAAACTAAAGACTGTAGTCAGAGATACAGAAGGACACTGAATCATTCTTAAAGGGACTATCCACCAAGATGATCTAACAATTGTAAATATCTATGCCCCCAATATGGGAGCAGCCAATTACATAAGAAAACTATTAATCAAGATAAAGAGTCATATTGATATGAATACATTAATAGTAGGAGATCTTAACATGCCTCTCTCCATAATAGACAGATCATCGAAGCAGGAAATCAATAAAGAAATGAGAGCATTGTATGACACATAGGACCAGATGGACCTCATAGATATATACAGAACATTAAGTGCAAAGGCATCAGTTTGTGACCTTTGGAATGCAGCCAAGCCATTGGAAGGAAGTAGATAGCCATGCAGACCTTCCTCAAGAAGCATGCAAAGTCCCCAAGACACAACCTGACCTTACACCTATAGGAGCTGCAAAAGCAACAGCAAGGAATGCCTAAACCCAGAAAAAGATGAGAACTCATCACGAAGGAAGCCTAAAGGTATAGTAGGAAAAGCCAACCTCAAGTCCATGAACACAGATCCAGGAAAGGACAAGCTGCTCCTCTGAGTGAAAGAACCAGACGGTAAAGCCCTAGCAGGCTTCTCAGTGAGAACAGACCAAGGACTCCAACTGATCTGCTCCTGAATGAAAGAGGAGACCGCACCATGCAGAAACCCCATTCAAAGAGAAGATGAGGAGCAATGATATGACCCCCAACCAAGCAATCAAGAGGAAAGTGACAAAATTCCTAGAAATATGCAAACATCCACAACTGGAGCAGGAAGAAAGATCTAACCCATAGCCAGCAAAGAACTGAAAGCATTAATCCAAGGTCTCCCATTCAACAAAGACTCCTGGGCCACAAGGCTTCCCAGGGCAATTGGCCCAAGCACTGCAAGGAGAAAAAACTTCTATGCTTCTGAACCTGTCCCAAGAGGGAAAGGGAAAGAAACCTCCCAATCTCATTCAATGAGAACAGGATTACCTTGATCCCAAAGCCAGACACACACCATCCATGGAAGGAACATTATAGGCACCAACCCTGATGCAGAGGGATGCAGAAATACTCAATGAGATACTAGATCTTCAGATCCTGAAGAGGAGGATGTTTCACCATGACCAAGTGAGATGTATTCCTGGCCTGAAGGGATAGCTAAACATTCACAATCCTATCCACAGGAACCAACCCATTCCTGAAAGGAAGGAGAAGCACCATATGGTCCTCTCAATTGATGCAGAAAAAGCATACGATCAAATGTTGCATAAAATCCTCAACCGCGTAGGGATAGGGAGCACCCACCTCAACATCTTGAAGGCCACCCACCTCAACATCTTGAAGGCCACATACAAAAGTCCCATAGCTAATATCCTCATCAACAAGGCAGCAACAAGAGTGTTCCCCCAGAGAAAAAGGGCAGGTCCATGACAAGGACATGGCTACTCTCACCATTCTTGTTCCATCTAGTCCCCGATGTCATAGCTTCTGACATCTGACCACCAAGAGAAATCAAAGGCATCCAAGTTGGCAAAGAAGAAATCACAGTCACTCCTGGCAGATATTGTGAGAGTCTGTATAGAATACTGGATAGACTCCACGATAATCATAAGAATAAACACAGAATAAAATGTGCCAGAGCCTCTCCGGGAATTCACCTCTATCCAGGATATCACAGCAACTCACAGAAGTCGCTTGTGTTTCTGCCCACCCACAGTGAAGCAGCCCAGAGAGTCATCAAGGAATCGCTTCCATTCCCAGTTGCAAACCAAGCCATAAGATACCTAGGAGGAACCCTCAGCAATGAGGTAAAAACTTGTCTCTAAAACTTTAGAAAACTTATGAGAGAAATGAGGTAGACACAAAACATTGGAAGCCCTTTCCCTGCTCATGGAGTGTAAGAACAAATACTGTTAAAATACCTACACTTCCCAGAGCAATCTATACATTCACAGAAGTCCATATCAAAAGACCATCAATATTTTCCTCAGAGCTGGAACAAATAATCCTGAAATTTGTTTGGAACAAGAAGAGATCCCAAATATCCAATGGAAAAGTTGAAAAAGAAAACTAAAGATGGTAAGCATCTCCTTCAGGACATTGAGTTGTATTACAAAGCTCTAACGATCAAGACAGTATCACACACACAGATCAATCAAATAGAATAGGGAACCCAGAAATAGACCCTCAATTCAATGGTCAACTAACTTTTGAAAAAGCAGGTAAAAATATCTAATGAAAAAAGAGAGTCTCTTCAACACATGGTGTTGGGAAAAATGGACAGTCATATGCAGTAGAATGAAATTAGACCCCCTTCTTACACCATACAGAAAAATAGACTCAAAATGGATGAATTCCCTAAAGGTGAAATAGGAATCCATCAAAATCCTAGAGGAGAACCCAGGCAATAAGCTCTTTGACCTCAACAACCAAAAAGCAGATAACCCAGTAAAAAAATAAGCAGAAGACATGAACAGATATTTCTTCAAAGAAAATATGCAAATGGCCAACAGACGCATGAAAAAAATGTTCGACATCGATTGGCCTCAGGGAAACACAAATCAAAACCACAGTGAGATATCAGCTCACACCAGACAGAATGGCTAAAATTAAAAAGTCAAGAAATGACAGATAGTGAGTATGTAGAGAATGGGGAACCCTCTTACACTGCTGGTGGGAATGCTAGCTGATATAGTGCCTCTGGAAAAAACAGAGTGGAGGTTCCTCAAAATATTAAAAATAGAATGACCTTATGATCTAGGAAATGCACTTCTACAAATGTAGTGATCTTAAGGGCCATCTGCACCTCAATGTTCATAGCAGGAATGTCCACAATTGCCAAACTGTGGAAGGAGCTGAGATACCCTGCAACAGATGCATGGATAAAGAAGATATGGAATGGAATATTATCCCGTTGAACAATGGAATATTATTCAGCCATCAGGAAAGATGAATACCCAACTTTTGTATCAACATGGATGCGACTGGAGGAGATTATGCAGAGTGAAATAAGCAGAGAAAGTCAATTATCCTATGGTTTCAGTTACTTGGGGAAACATAAGGAATAACATGGAGGATATTAGGAGTATATATAGGGGGATATTGGGGTAAATTGGAGGGGGAGACAAACCATGAGGGACTGTGGACTCTGAGAAGCAAACTGAGGGTTCTGAAAGGGAACAGAGTGGGGGGGGGGGGATAAGGGAGCCTGGTGGTGAGTATTATGGAGGGCACGTATTGCATGGAGCACTGGGTGGAATGCATAAACATAAACAATGAACCTTGGAACACTGATAAAATAAAATTAAATTTTAAAAAAGAAAGGAGGAAAACAGGCACTCAAAATACAGGTTTCCCCACCAAATATAAAATATTCATATGGAACCTTTAATAAGCAAAATGACAAAAAATAGATTATCCCCCACTATGTGAAAGTTTTTTTTATGCCATTTCATTTTTTATGAAATATCTATATGTGTATAGTGATGAATTTTTTTTTAAAGCAAAAATTCTCTTCAGATTTCTTTTAGTTAGCAAAACTGTATACTAGTGTAGTCTTCTACACTAGTGTAGGGTTTTTTGTGTTTGTTTGTTTGTTTGTTTGTTTTTATAAAACAATCAAAATGACATAATGTGGAGTTTCGGAAAGTACAAGCTACCTCTCTGTGTATATGCATATTTCTATCAGCATTATTCATAATAACTAGAAGGTGCAGTTGACCAGAGCATGCATCAATGGATTAATAGATATAACTGTATCCATTATATCTGTATGGATGGATATGAAACTTCATTAAGATCAAAAGCTTCTGCACAGCAAAGGAAACAGTCAACAAAACAAAGAGGCAACCCATGGAATGGGAGAAAATATTCTTTTGTTTCATTTCCAATTAGTGGAATTTGTCATAAGGAAATTAGTAAGTTCAAAGGTAAATCTGAACAAGAAGTTGGAAACAGTTTAGTTGTCCAACTCTTAGGGATTGTTCTGTGACTTATTACATTCATAAGCAACAAAAATATTTAATAATATGGAAAATTGTTTACAATATCTTAGTGAGGTTTTAAAATTGTATATCATCTAACTTTTAAAGATTTCATTATCATTTCTCCTTTTTTCCATTTTTTATCTTTTCTACATACGTTTATACTTCATTTTTTAAAATTCCTACTTATTTTTCTATTTCTTTTCAGTGTTCTGGAATTCATTGTTTATGCACCACACCCAGTGCTCCATGCAATATGTGTCCTCCATAACCCACCACCTGGCTCACTCAACCTCCCACCCTTGCCCCTCCAAAACCCTCGATTTGGTGTTCAGAGTCCACAGTCTCTCAGGGTTTGTCTTCCCCTCCAATTTCCCCCAACTCCTTTCGCCTCTCCATCTCCCCATGTCCTTGGTGTTATTCCTTATGCTCCACAAATAAGCGAAACCATAAGATAATTGGCTCTCTCTGTTTGGCTTATTTCACTCAGCATAATCTCTTCCAGTCCCATCTGTATTGATACAAGAGTTGGGTATTCATCCTTTCTGATGGAGACATGCTACTCCATAGTATATACGGACCACAATGGATCCTTTCATCCATTGAAGGGCATCTTAATTCTTTCCATAGTTTGGCGACTGTGGCCACTGCTGCTATGAATATTGGGGTACAGACAGCCCTTCTTTTCACTACACCTGTATCTTTGGGGTAACTACCCAATAGTGCAATTGCAGGGACATAGGGAAGCTCTATTTTTAATTTCTTTTTCTTTTTTTTTTTTTATTTTTTATTTCTTAATGAATCTCCATGCTGTTTTCCAAAGTGGCTGTACCAACTTGCATTCCCCATGCATTCACAACAGTGTAAGAGGGTTCCCCTTTCTCCACATCCTCTCCAACACATGTTGTTTATCGTCTTGTTAATTTTGACCACTCTAACTCATGTGAGGTGGTATCTCAATGTGGCTTTGATTTGAATCTCCCTGATGGCTAATGATGATGAATATTTTTTCGGTGTCTGTTAGCTATTTGTATGTCTTCATTGGAGAAGTTCATGTCTTCACGTCTTCTGCCCATTTTTTGACATGATTATCTGTTTTGTGTGTGCTGAGTTTGAGGGGTTCTTTATAGATCTTGGATATCAACCCTTTGTCTGTACTGTCATTTGCAAATATCTTCTCCCATTCTGAGGGTTGCCTCTTTGTTTTGTAGATTGTTTCCTTTGCTGTGCAGAAGCTTTTGGTCTTCCTGAAGTCCCAAAAGTTCATTTTCATTTTTTTTCCTTTGCCTTTGGAGACATATCTTGAAAGAAGTTGTCTGTGGCCAATGTTGAAGAGACCGCTGCCTATGTTGTCCTCTAGGATTCTGATGAATTCCTGCCTCACGTTGAGGTCTTTTATTCGTTTTGAGTTTATCTTTGTCTATGGTGTAAGAGAATGGCCGTGTTTCATTCTTCTACACATATTTGTCCAATTTTCCCAGCACCGTTTATTGAAGAGACTGTCTTTTTTTTCCACTGTATATTTCTTTCCTGCTTTTTCAAAGATTATTTGACCATAAAGTTGGGGCCCATATCTGGACTCTCTGCTCTGTTCCGATGTTCACAGTTTTGTCTTTTATTGAGAAGCACATGGTTGTCTTATCTTTCTGACATGATGTAAGACATGTTCATTATTTCCTTCACAAGTATGAATTTTTGATAATTTAACAAAATGAAAGCCACCTCTTTTTTCCAAATACAATCTGAGTTTGCTCACCACAGTTTAGTAGAAATATTAAAATTTATATTGCCTTTTGTTTGAATATCTCTGAAGTTTCTTTCATAGATTACACATTTATTTAAATTAATGATCTATAAGAGGAGGGGGCAAGATGACAGAGAAGTAGGAGACATTGTTTCAACCGGTCCCCTAGAATGGGCTGATTATCTACCAGAACACTCTGAACACCCATGAAATCAGCCTGAGATGTAGGATTATACACTTCTGGGTCTCTATGGGGACAGAAGTCTCCAGTGGTGAGGTAAAGCAGAGTGGAAGGATGAGACTGATATCATAAGATAAATGGAAGGAGGAGGGAGCCACCAGAAGCAACCCATTTGAAAGTAATACCCTAATAAAAGAGTGCCCTTGATTGGGGACCATCATTAACTTAGAGTCTGGTTGAAAGCACTTCACAAAAGCAAAAGATCTAAAGAGGTGGGATCAGGCATTCACGGGCATGGGCTTAAGCTCATGGTCCCAGAATGGTCACCGCTGGCAACCACCCATGCCAGAAAAAGCGTGGCAAAGCCTTCAGGCCATGGTCCCTGGGGGGCCAGCCCTTGTGAGAGAGTCAAGGTGGATGCCAGCCCATGCTCTCTAGAGCCACATCCTTTTGCACTCTGCATCCATGCTGCACGACCGGGGCCTGAGCCATGTTCTACACCCTCCCATGAGAGAGGTCCCTGTGGGCACCTCTAGCCAGTGGTCTCTAGGACCTGCCTAGAGTCTGAACACTCCCAACCTGGGAGGGTGTGAAAATCTCAGTGGGCTATCTCTGGTAGGGATCTCTCTCCGGCTGACTGGACCTGACCAGACAGCAGCCCTGCAAAGGCAGCCAGTGGAAGCAGGCTCCCTGGACTGATATCGCTCACAGTTTTGGTAGCTCCGGGGTGCAGAGAGAAGCGGAAGCCCCTGTGACCTCTGAGACAGTGGCTGGGGGCGCTCTCTGCAGGTGGGAGGTGGCAGAGGGGGAGTCTGTGTGGTCTGTGTGGTCTGGACCACACAGACGGGATCAGACTGAGGCTTCTGTGTGAGATGGAGGTCTGGGTGCAGCTTGCTTTCCTCTAAACCTCTGAAGAACTGCCAAAAGCCACCAAGAGGGAAATAAAACAAAAACAAAACAAAACAAAACAAAAAACATCCAGAGAACAAAAGCCTGAAAAACTTGTTTCCTCAGACCCCAACACCTTGATAGAGAGCAGGAGGACTCAACCTAAGCAAGACTACCTGATAAACAACAACATGGCAGGCCCTTCCCCCAGGAAGCCAGTGAAAAAATGAGAGGACAACCACCCCAGTCCCCATAAAACTGTAAAACCAAAATATCAGGGGAAAAGAAGATATTAAGCTTCCGGTATCACCCTGAAGCCTGTATATTTCATAGATACAAGTTTTATTTTTAATTATTCCCCACTGTTCTCATACTTTTTTTTCACCTATTTACCATCACAATGAGAGGTTCAATACAACAAATTCCAAACTAAACCTTTTAACTTGAAATTTTTGGACACACATACCTGTGTTTTTCTTTTTCTTTCTTTCTTTTTTAATATACATATAGAGATAAGGTTCAACATAATACTCTTACCCCAATCAATACTACCTCTATATATAAACAAATTTCAATCCCCCTTTATCTCAGGAAAGTTGAGTTCTTTAACAAAGATATCAAGATACACCCAGGAAGAATCAAAATCAAAATAACCTTCCTTGCCCACTGAGGATTTATAACCACCCTCCCATCTTTTTCTTCTGTCAGTGTTTCTGTGTATTTGCTTTTGTTCTGGTATTATATAAACTTATACTTTGGGTTCACTATGTCTGGGTCCTTTTTTCCTTATCCTTTATTTTGTCGGTCTTTTTTGTTCATTTTTGTTTGTAAACCCTATAAATCTTACCTTTGCCCCTTCTGGCTGGGTCTTCTCTCTCTCTTATTTTTTTCTTTCTCTCTCTTTCTCGTCTTCTTCTTTTTTTTTTTTTCTTTCTTTCTTTTTAGCGGGGAGTTCCAGTTGTTCAGAAACAGTCCAGAATGCACCTGGATCATGTGTTGGATACATGGACCATGTATGGATCATGGTTGATACATTCAGCTACACATCCCCTCAGCCATCTCCCCCTAAAATGACTAGGAGAAGGATGCCCAACAGAGGAAAAATTCAGAGGCTGTATCCTCTCCATCAGAGCTATTGGATATGGACATAAACAGTATGTTGGAAAGGGAATCCAGGCTAACAATTATCCAGGCAATGGCTAGGTTGGAGAAAACCATTAGTGACAACATGGAATTGATTAGGGCATATGTGAAAGCCACCAGGGAAGATGTAAACACTGCTATCAATGAGCTCCAATCTAATCTAAATTATCTCACAGCTAGGGTAAGCAAGGCAGAAGATAGAATTAGTGATGTAGAGGACAAACTGATAGAGAAAAAGGATCATGAGAAAGCCTGGAACAAACAGCTCAGAAGCCTTGAAAACAGAATTGGGAAAATAAATGACACCATGAAACATTCCAACATCAGAATTATTGGAAATCCTGAGGGGGAGGAGAAAGAAAGAACACTAGAAGGTATTGTTGAATAAATTCTCCATGAAAAATTTCCCACCTGGGGAATGGAACCAGGGTTTGTGTCCAAGAGGCAGAAAGTTTTCCCCCCATGATCATAGATCTAGAAAGACCTCGAGACACCTGATGGTGGAAATGATGAATCATAACTTTAGACAGAAGCTCTTGAGAGCTGCTAGGGGGAAGACATTCTTTATGTATAGAGGAAGGCCCATCAAAATTACGTCAGACCTGTCCACAGAAACCTGGCAAGGCAGAAAGTGCTGACAAGACATATTCGGGGCACAAAATGAAAAGGACATGCAGCCAAGAATACATTATCCAGCAAGGCTGACATTCAAAATGGATGGAGAGATAAAGAGCTTCCAAGACCAGCAAAGTTTAAAAGAGGAAGAGACCATCAAGCCGGCACTACAAGAAATATTAAGGAGGGTTCTATAAAGGAAAGAAGAACCCAAGAGTGCAACAGAACAGAAATTTATGGAAAAAAAAAATCTATAGAAACAAGGACTTCACAGGCACCACAATGTCAATAACTGTATCCCTCAATAATGACCCTCAATGTGAAAGGCCTCAATGCTCCCATCAAATGGCACAGGGTTGAAGATTGAATAAAATGCCAGGACTTGCCCATATGTTGTCTACAAGAGACCCATTTTGACCTTAAGGATACATCCAGACTGAAAGTGAAGGGATGAAAACACATCTCTGATGCTAATGGACCTCAGGAGAAAGCTGGGGTAGCAATTCTTCTATCTTATAAATTAGATTTTAAACTAAAGACTGCAGTCAGAGGTAAAGAAGGACACTACATCATTCTTAAAGGGTCTATGCACCAAGAAAATCTAACAATTGTAAATATTTAGGTCCCCAATATGGAAGCAACCAATTACATAAGAAAACTGTTAATCAAGATAAAGATTCGTATTGATTTGAATACAGTAAAAGTAGGGTGTCTTAACATAACACTCTCAGTAACTGATAGTTCATCCAAGCAGAAAATCAATAAAGAAATAAGAGCATTGAATGACACATTGGACCAGATGGATCTCATAGATATAAACAGAACATTTCACCCTAAAGCAACAGAATTCTCATTCTACTCAAGTGCACATGGAACTTTCTCCAGAATAGCCCAAATGCTGGATCACAAATCAGGACTCAAACATTACCAAAATACTGAGATTATTCCCTGTGTATTCTCAGACCACAATGCTTTGAATCTAGAACTCAACCACAAGAAAAAGAATGTAAGGAATTCAAACACCTGGAAACTAAAAACCACCTTGCTTAAGAATGTTAGGATCAACCAGGAAATCAAAGAACTTAAACAATTTATGGAAACCAATGAGAATGAAACACCTTGTTCCAAAACCTATGGGATACAGCAAAGGAGGTCCTAAGGGGGAAATACATAGCCATCCAAGCCTCCCTCAAAAAAATGGAAAAATCCAGAATATACCAGCTCTCTTTACTCCTTAAAGAACTTGAGAAACAACAACAAGTTAAGCCAACTCCACACACAAGAGGGAAATAATCAAGAATAAGCCGAGATCGATGAGGTAGAAAGTAGATACAGTAGAAGAAATCAATGAGACTAGAAACTGGTTTTTGGAAAGAATCAATAAGATCAATAAATCATTGGCCATACTAATCCAAAAGAAGAGAGAGGACCCAAATTAATAAAACTATGAATGAAAAGGGAGAGATCAGGACTAACACCAAGAAAATAAAAACAATATTCAGAAATTATTATCAACAGTTATGTGCCAATAAGTTAAGCAGTCTAGACAAAATTCATGTATTCCTGGAAATCTATAAGCTTCCAAAACTGAATCAGAAAGAAAGTGACGACCTGAATAGACCAATAACTAGTAACGAGATTGAAACAGTGATAAAAAAAAAAAAAAAAAAAAACCCTCCCCCAAAACAAGAACCCGGGACGTGATGGATTCCCGGGGAATTCTACCAAACTTCCAATGAAGAAATAACACCTGTTCTCCTGAAGCTGTTTCAAAAAAATAGAAGCAGGAGGAAAATTTCTAGACTCTTTTTACAAAGCCAGAATTACCATGATCCCCAAAGAGGCAAACACTACACCTAAAAGGAGAATTTCAGATGAGTATCCCTGATGAATATGGATGCTAAGATTCTCAACAAGATCCTAGCTAATAGGATCCAACAGTACATTAAAAAGATTATCCACCAGGACCAGGTGGGATTTGCCCATGAGATGCAAAGATGGGGAGACAAGATGGTGGGGAAGTAGGAGGAGGCGCCTTTTCAACCTGTACCCTAAAGTGAGCTGATTACTTACCAAAGAACTCCGATCACCCATGAAATCAGCCTGAGATCAGAATTATACACGTCTGGATCTCTACAGGGGGCAGAAGACGCCAGTGGGCAGGTAAAATGGAGTGGGAACGTCGGACTGATATCGGAAGATAAACAAAAGGGGGAGGGAGCCACCAGAGGCGACCAATTGGAAAATAATACCCCAAAACGAGAGTGCCCTGCGTCTGGGGACCAGCATTAACTTGGAGTCTGGATGAAAGCACTCAAAAGAGCAAAGGATCGCGGGGGGAAATTGTGGGAATTGGGGCGGCTAGGGATAGGGGCTTCAGTCCCCGGACCCAGGACAGCCTCCCCTGGTGCTGAGCCAGAGAGTGCGCGGAGAAACCAGGTCTTGGTCCCTGAGCCGCCAGCGCAACCGAGAACGAGTGGAGTCCGGCTCCCGCGAGGGGCTGGGAGCCACACCAGATGGCAGAAAGTGCACCTTGCCTGAGATACACGCACGCGCGCGCCTCACCCTCCCCTGAGAGAGGTGCACGAATGCCCAGCCTGGTGCTCTGGGACCCCCACCGTCCTGCACCCCACAACCTCCCCTGGGAGAGGTGCACGCAAGCCCTGCACCCTTAGACCTGGAAAGACCAGGCAGTCCCAGCCCCACCCAGCGGGAAAATCTCAGTGTGAGATCCCTGCTTGGAACCTCTCTGGCGGTCTGGAGCTGCCCAGACAGCCACCGCTGCTGTGGTTTTGCATACAAGCAGGAGATCCTGCCTCCCCAGGGACCGCGACTCAGAACCTGCTCTGCCAGCTGCCCAGGGGCTGCAGCACCTGCAGGGGAGCAGACTGAGGCTTCTTTCTGAGAGGGAGGTTGGGGTGCAGTTTGTTTTCCTCTAAACCTCCAAAAACCATCAAAAGCTGTCAAGGCGAGAGAAAAGAAGTGAACAAACAAAAACCTCCAGAGAACAAAAGCCTGAAAAAAGTGTTTTCCTCAGAGCCCACCCCCTTGAGGAGGGCCAGAGGACTTAACTCAGGGAACATCATTGACTGAAAATCCACGTGGCAGCCCCCTCCCCCAGAAAACAAATCAGGAAAGAAAAAAAAAAAAAAAAGACTACAAGGGAACAACCACCACTACTTCATAGATACAACTTTTACTTTTAACTCATTCCCACTATTCTGGTTCATTTTTTTTTTCTTTTTTTATATAGATAATTTTTTTTACCTATTTTCCATCACAGTGAGATGTCCAGTACATCAAATTCCATAATAAACTTCCAACCTGAATTTTTTGATACATACACGTGTTTTTCTTTTGCTTTTTTATTTTTTTAATTTTTTAAAAAAAATTTTTTTAGTTTAGTTTAGTCCAGTTTATTCCTTTTTTATTTTTATTTTCTAATATTCATATAGAGTTAAACTTCAAGGTAACCCCCTTTCTCAAATCAATGCTACCCCTATAGGTAAACCAATTTTTAATCCCCCTTTTATCTTAGGAAAGTTGAGTCCTTTAACAAAGATATCAAGATAACATACAGGAAGAATCAAAATAACCTTCCTTGCCCACACTGAGAATCTGTAACCATGCTCCCATCTTTTTCTTCTGCCAGTGTCTCTGTGTATTTATGTTTGTCCTGATAGTATATAAATATTATACTTGGGGTTCTTTTTGATGAGGTTCTTACTTTTTTTGCCTATATATATATTTTTTCTCTTGTCATATACTTTTATCACTCTTTTTGTTTGTCTGTTTTTGTTTGTATACGTGATAAATCTTACCCTGGGGCCCATTTGGGCTGAACCTTCTCTTTTATCTTCCCTTTTTTTCCTGTCTCTCTCTCTCTTTTTTCTTTTTCTTTTCTTTTTTCTCTCATTTGGGTGGGGAATCCTGAGTGCTCAGAAGCGTTCCAGGGGGCACCTTGACTGCACCACGGTCGATACATCCAGCTACATCTGCCCAGTCATCTCTCACCAAAATGACTAGGAGGAGGAATCCCCAACAGAAGAAAAATACAGAGGATGGGCCTTCCGCAACAGAGCTAACGGCTATCAACATAGACAATGTGTCGGAATGAGAATTCAGGCTAACAATTATCCAGGCAATAGCTAGGCTGGAGAAAGCCATGGATGACCAAACGGAATTGATTAAGGCAGAATTTAAAGCCACCAGGGATGATGTTCATAATGTTAGGGCAGAGGTGAAGGCCACCAGGGATGAGGTTCACAATGCTCTCAATGAGTTCCAATCTAATCTAAATTCTCTAAAAGCTAGGGTAACTGAGACAGAAGATAGAATTAGTGATCTGGAGGACAAACAGATAGAGAGAAAGGATCAGGAGGAAGCCTGGAACAAACAGCTTAGAAGCCACGAAAACAGAATCAGGGAAATAAATGATGCCATGAAACGTTCCAACGTCAGAATTATTGGAATCTCTGAAGGAGAGGAGAAAGAAAGAAGTCTAGAAGATATAGTGGAACAAGTTCTTCATGAAAATTTTGCCAATCTTGCAAATGGAACAAGTGTTCATGTACTAGAAGCAGAAAGGTCTCCCCCCAACATTATAAATTCCAAAACATCATCCAGGCACCTCATAGTAAAATTGAGGAATCATAATTGTAGATACAATCACTTGAAAGCTGCTAGGACAAAGAAGCTCCTTACATACAGAGGAAAGCCCATCAGAATAACGTCAGACCTGTCCACAGAGACCTGGCAAGCCAGAAAGGGCTGGCAAGATATATTCAGGGCACTAAATGAGAAGAACATGCAGCCAAGAATACTTTATCCAGCAAGACTGACATTCAAAATGGATGGAGAGATAAAGAGTATCCAAGACCGGCAAGGCTTAAAAGACTATGCAACCACCAAGCCGACACTGCAGGAAATATTAAGGGGGGTTCTATAAAAGAGGAAAAACCCTAAGAATAGCATTGAACAGAAATATAGAGACAATCGACAGAAAGAAAGACGTCAAAGATAACACAATGTCAATAAAAACATATCTCTCAATAATCACTCTCAATGTGAATGGCCTAAATGCGCCCATAAAACGACACAGGGTTGCAGATTGGATAAAACGACAGGACCCATCCATATGTTGTCTACAAGAGACCCATTTTGAACCTAAAGATACACCCAGACTGAAAGTGAAGGGATGGAGAAGCATCTTTCATGCCAATGGGCCTCAAAAGAAGGCCGGAGTAGCAATTCTCATATCAGATAAATTAGATTTTAAACTAAAGACGGTAGTCAGAGATACAGAAGGACACTACATCATTCTTAAAGGGACTATCCACCAAGATGATCTAACAATTGTAAATATCTACGCCCCCAATATGGGAGCAGCCAATTACACAAGAAAACTATTAATCAAGATAAAGAGTCATATTGATATGAATACATTAATAGTAGGAGATCTTAATACGCCTCTCTCAGAAATAGACAGATCATCGAAGCAGAAAATCAATAAAGAAATAAGAGCATTGAATGACACATTGGACCAGATGGACCTCGTAGATATATACAGAACATTCCACCCTAAAACAACTGAATACTCATTCTTCTCAAGTGCACATGGAACCTTCTCCAGAATAGACCACATACTGGGTCACAAATCAGGGCTCAACCGATACCAAAAGACTGAGATGATTCTCTGCATATTCTCAGAGATGCAAAGATGGTTCAACATTCACAAATCTATCAATGTGATAGAACAAATCAAAAAGGTAGGAGAGATGAACCACATGGTCCCGCAACTGAAGAAAGAAAAAGCATTTGACAAAATAAAAAATCCATTCCTGACTAAAATGCTTCAAAGTATATGGATAGAGGGAAAATTCCTCAACTTGATAAAATCCATCAATGAAAATTCTACAGCAAAATCATCCTCAATGGGGAAAAGCCCACAGCCTTCACTTTGAGATCAGGAACAGTACAAGGATGCCCACTCTCACCGCTCTTATTCAATATAGTGTTAGAAGTCCTAGCCACAGCAATCAGATAACAAAAGGAAATAAACGGTATTCAAATTGACAATGAAAATGTCAAACTCTCTCTCTTCACAGATGACATGATACTTTATACGGAAAACCCAAAAGA
Organism: Gulo gulo luscus; assembly: GCA_024510155.1. NCBI lineage: Eukaryota > Metazoa > Chordata > Mammalia > Carnivora > Mustelidae > Gulo > Gulo gulo. The sequence goes on from JAJHUB010000235.1 coordinate 38,788, forward strand.
CTCCACTCTCAAACACTAGAACTCACACAGCCTTTCAGTAATGCGGCAAGTTACAAAATCAATGTACAGAAATCAGTTGCTTTCTCATACGCTAGCAATGAAAACAAAGAAAGGAAATTAGAGAATCGATTCCATTTACTATAGCACCAAGAACCATTAGCTACCTGGGAATAAGCCTAACCAAGAGGTAAAGGATCTGTACTCATGGAACTACAGAGCACTCATGAAAGAAATTGAAGAAGACACAAAAAGATGGAAGGCCACTCCATGCTCATGGATCAGAAGAATAAACATTGTTAGAATGTCTGTAGTGCCTAGAACAATCTATAATTTTTCTTTAATTAATTAATTTATTTTCAGCATAACAGAAATCATTGTTTATGCACCACACCCAGTGCTCCATGCAATACGTGCCCTCCATAATACCCACCACCTGGCTCCCCCACCCTCCCACTGCCCATCCTTCAAAACCTTCAGGTTATTCTTCAGAGTACATAGTCTCTCATGGTTTATCTCCCCTTCCAATTTCCCTCAACTGCTTTCTCCTCTCCATCTCCCCATGTTATTTGTTATGCTCCACAAATAAGTGAAACCATATGATAATTGGCTCTCCCTGCTTGACTTATTTCACTCAGCATATTCTCTTCCAGTCCTGTCCATGTGGATACAAACGTTGGGTATTCATCCTTTCTGATGGAGGCCTAATACTCCATAGTGTATATGGACCACATCTTCCCTATCCATTCGTCCATTGAAGGGCACCTTGGTTCTTTCCACAGTTTGGCGACTGTGGCCATTGCCACTATAAACATTGGGATACAGATGGCCCTTCTTTTCATTACATCTGTATCTTTGGGGTAAATACCCAGTAGCGCAATTGCAGGGTCATAGGGAAGCCCTATTTTTACTTTCTTAAGGAATCTCCACACTGTAGAACTATCTATACTTTAAATGCAATCCCAATCAAAATTCCATCAGCATTTTTCAAAGAGCTGGAACCAAAATACCCTAAAATTTGTATGGCACCATAAGAGACTCCTAATTGCTAAGGAAATGTTGAAAAAGAAAAACAAAATGGGGAACATCACATTGCCTGATTTTAAGATTTACTACAAAGCTGTGATCAAAAAGACAGCATAGTACTGGTACAAAAACAGACACATACACCAGTGGAAGAGAGTAGAGGGGCCAGATATGGACCTGCAACTTTTTGGTCAAATAATCTTTGACAAGGCAGGAAAAAATACACAGTGGAAAAAAGTCAGTTTTTTCAATAAATGGTACTGGGAAAATTGGACAGCTATGTAGAGAAGAATGAAACTCAACCGTTCTCTTATACCATAGTCAAAGATAAGCTCAAAATGAATAAAAGACCTCAACATGAGGCAGGAATTCCTCAGAATCCTCGAGAACATAGGCAACAACCTCTTTGACATCAGCCACAGACACCTTCTTTCAAGATAAGTCTCCAAAGGCCAAGGAAACAAAAGTGAAAATGAACTTTGGGACTTCAGCAAGATCAAAAGCTTCTGTGCAGCAAAGGGAACAGTGAATAGAACAAAGAGGCATCCCATGGAATAGGAGACAATATTCACAAATGACAGTAAAGACAAAGGGCTGATATCCAAGGTCTATAAAGAACCCCTCAAACTCAACACACACAAAACAGATAATCATGTCAAAAAATGGGCAGAAGACATGAACAGACACTTCTCCAATGAAGACATACAAATGGCTAACCTACATGTGAAAAAATGTTCATCATTACTAGCCATCAGGGAGATTCAAATCAAAACCACATTGAGATACCACCTCACACCAGTTAGAATGTTTAAAATTAAAAGATGGTAAAAAACATGTGTTGGAGAGGATGTGGAGGAAGGGGAACCCTCCTACACTGTTAGTGGGAATGCAAGTTGGTGCAGCCCCTTTGGAAAACACTATAGAGATATCTTAAGAAATTAAAATAGATCTTCCCTATGACCCTGAAATTACTCTATTGTGTATTTTCTCCAAAGATGCAGATATAGTGAAAAGAAGGGCCATCTGTACCCCAATATTCATAGCAGCAATGATCACAGTCCCCAAACTGTGGAAAGAACCAAGATGCCCTTCAGCAGACAAATGGATAAAGAAGATATGGTCCATATATACTGTAAACTATTATGCCTCCATCAGAAAGGATGGATACCTAACTTTTGTGTCAACATGGATGGGATTGGAAGAGATTATGCTAAGTGAAATAAGTCAAGCAGAGAAAGTCAATTATCATATGGTTTCACTTATTTGTGGAGCATAAGGAATAACACCAAGGACATGTGGGAGATGGAGAGAAGGGAATTTGGGGAAACTGGAGTGGGACAGGTACCATGAGAGGCTGGGGACCCTGAAAAAGAAACTGGGTTTTGGAGGGGACAAGGGTGGGAGATTGGGTGAACCTGGTATTATGGATGGCACATATTGCATGGAGCACTTGATGTGGTGCATAAACAATGAATTCTGGAACACTGAAAAGAAGTAAAAGAAAAAATCATATATAAGTTTTTTGGACTTCATGGCATAGTAAACTGATTATGAAGAGTCTTTTAGTTTTAAATTGTATTAGCATCTGGTCTTCCACGTGGTATTAACATACTCGTGTTTTAATTTTAATATCTTAATTTAAAAGGCCTCTAGCTGTTTGTCTCAGGTAACTTATAAGTCTACATATCTGTTTTGTTACTTCTAATCATTTTATCAAATTATCAGAATTCCCAGGTGTTATGAAGTCCAAGTCCTTACTTGATTCCTGTCCTTGGTTGTGTTCATTCCTTTTTCTCTCTTTGAAGGTATCTTCATAATTTCATCCTTTCAGTGTTGGGTGTTTTATCTCTTGTCCTCCTCCCTGCAATTCTCTTGCCATCTTACTACCCTGGAGTTAGTGTATATATCACTGAAGTCGCCAAGGTAAATAATAGATTTAGGTGGGGCATTGTTTCATCAACTTTGTGGACTATTTATTAGCACTTTATGTCTGGAGAATTTACTCAGATTTTCCTAATTCGCAAAATATCGGTTTTTTTTTTAAAGAAATAACTATTTGTATAATTTATAAAGTAATTACTCTTTCTGTAACTACATTTTTGTTTCTGACCAACTTAAAATTGGACAAGTTATTTAAAGCACATTGACTTTTTAAAAATACCATGAAAACTTGGGGGGCCATTGAAGATTACTTTATTAATTTAGAGAAAAATCAGGGTTGGGAAGGATAGTGGGAGAGGGAGATAGAATCCTAAGCAGACTCCACACTGAGTGGGGAGCCCCAGGTGGGGCTTAGTCCCATGGTCCTGAGATCATGACTCTGAGTCAAAATCAAGAGTCAGACACTTAACTGACCGGGCCACCCAGGAACCCTGCATGAAAATTGATTTTGTTCTGAGTTTATAAGACAGCACCAAGATTCTCTAACTGTAGTTTATAAATAAAATACGTCATTTACCTATACATCCTATTTTAAGCAAATATATTTATTCCTAAGAAATTAAAAAAAAAAAAAAAAGAAAAAGAAACCTAGGCTTGCGAATCAGAACATTGAATCGAAGAGTTCAAGTAATAGATTTAACTCTGTTTTTAACACTCGTAGATAGTGACAGCATCAAGAGTTTTATTCAGACACTGAGAACAGGAATTTGCTATGAGTAGGAATTGGCTTACATGATTTGTGTTGCCAACAGTTTTGTCTCCATATTTGGTGCTGTATTTATATAGGAATTGTCTTACAGTTTTACCCATTTAGAGAATAGGAAAGTGAAGGACTCTTGGAAAAAATGACTAATTTCACATACACATACCAAATGTAAATTAGCAGCATGGGACACACTGTTTTCATCTTAATGTTATCAGTCAGCAAGTGGGTTTTTTTCCAGTCACCAAAAATTCAAAATTTTTGAATTTTGAAATTCAAAATCTTAGTATATTCTAAGATTCAAAATGAATATTTTCTGCACTATCCAAATATCCTACTTAATTAAATCAGCATCTATATTTTGCTTAGATGAATTATAATTAATCAGTTAGCTTAACTAATCATACTTGTGTTCACACATTGTCTGATCTGGTTGTTTCCTCTTCCCAAGGACTCACCTGCTATTGGACCCAGAGGCCATTCTGTGGGAGACCTTGTCACCTGTCTACAGGATTGTCTTGTTAGAAATGTGCAATTGGAAGGAATGTCAAGATAGCATTGCTTATAAGCCCCAAATTGGTTACTGTGTAAGTGCTGCAACTTTACAGCAGTTAAGTTTCCCAGGTAGAGGTATGTACATTTTCTCAGTGTAATACTGCTTCAGATACTTGCCACTCACCAGTCCTTGGAAAATGTCTATGTATTGGTCCCATTCTTATCTTTGTAAAGTGTATCAGTAATGTAGCAATAGGCGTAAACTACTATACATTCCTCTTGGTAAGTTGATGCAAGTATATACATTTCCTTTGCATTGTTACTGAAGCTTTTAATTGTATAATATCTTTTATTTTTTTGCTTTCAATTGTATAATATCTTATTTCACCTTCAGTACACCAGTCTAATTCTTTCTGCTTTCAAAAGACCCAAAGATTCAAATTTAGCTTGACCAGTAGCTAAATTTCAGTAATTAAATTCATTGCCTTTCTATATCTATACTATCTTTATGTATTTATGAGAAAAAATGTGATACAAAGCTTTCCATAAACTTATTTAAGACTAAATAAAACATTAACAATGAATAACTTGACAGATAAAATAAAACATAAGCATTCTTTAAAAAACTGTTTCTAAGGTTTTATTTATCCATTTGAGAGAGAGAGACTAAGAGAATGAGTGGGAATAGGGGCAGATGGAGAAGAACAGGGGCAGATGGAGAAGCTGACTCCATGCTCTGCAGGGACTTGGACACAATCCCAGGACCCTGGGATCATGACCTGAGACAAGGCAGATGCTTAACCAATTGAACCATGGAGGCACCTCAAACATAAATATTCTATGTAATAAATTATTAGTATAAAACCTTCATGGATGGGGGGCACCTGGGTGGCTCAGTGGGTTAAGCCTCTGCCTTTGGCTCAGGTCATGATCTCAGAGTCCTGGGATCAAGCCCCACACCGGGCTTTCTGCTTGGCAGTGAGCCTGCTTCCCCCTCTCTCTCTGCCTGCCTCTCTGCCTACTTGTGATCTCTGTCAAATAAATTAATAAAATCCTAAAAACAAAAAGAACTTTGAAGATTTGCTCTCCTGGCAACTTTCAAATGTATGATACAATATGGTTAACTAGAGTCACCATGTAATACATTACATCCCCAGACTTTTCCAAAATCTTATAAAACAAAAAAAAAATTCATGGATAGGGTTCCTGGTTGGCTCAGTGGGTTAAAGCTTCTGCCTTTGGCTCAGGTTGTGACCTCATGGTCCTGGGATCGAGCCTGGTGTCAGACTCTCTGCTCAGCGGTGATCCTGCTTCCCTTCCTCTCTCTCTGCCTGCCTCTCTGCCTACTTGTCTGTCAAATAAAAAAAAATCTTTAAAAAATACTTTCATGGAAATTCTGAAAGAAACAGACAAGTCGGACCAAGTGAAAGGTCCAAATTGCAATCTGGTGCCAGTAATAGGTATATAGATGGTAGTACAACTAACCTCATCAATCTTCCTCCAACTTCAAAAATTATCAGCATTTCTCCCATCTTTTGATCTAATCAGCTCGGTAATTTCATAGTGTGTTAAAGGATGCATTCCATTCTTTTGTTCATTAATGTCATTGTTTATCTTTAATAATTAATGACTTCTTAAAAAATAACCATATTCTCTTCATCAAACCTAAACAAGTATAATAATTCCTTATTCTCATGATTTATTCTGTTTTCCCTACTTTTCTTTTTTAGTTGGCTTGTGTCATTTGGTTGTTCCATCTCTTAAATCTTTTAATTAAAAATTTCCATTCCCAACTTTTTCTGAAATGTCATTTATTTGTTGAAGAAATTGTCATTTTAAAATATAATTTTCTGTAATTTGAATTTCTCTGGTTACATCCTTCATCATGACCTATTAACATATTTATCCCTCCTGCAGAATTCCTGTGAAATGTTTACTAAAATTCATAGACTTAGACTAAGAATCTTTTTTAATTGATAAATTTCATAGGTAGTGCAAAGTACTTCGTAACACACCATTATCAGGAGGTTAGTCTGCTTGTGTTGCTCTTAATAATGTTAAATTATTTAGGGGGTGAGCCTGATTCTCAGAAGTTAATGCTAGTTAATAATGTTAGTGCAAATTGCCCCTCTTGAGAGCTGGTTAACATCTTCCAAAACCTTTCAGAAGAAGGGAGGTGAGTATGCAACTCAAAGCAGATTCTTTAAGAAAAATAATCAATTATTTCACACTTTAAGTCCTTTATCACTTTCTTATACTTCCTGTCTTGAATACAAAAGCTAAAGTAGCTAATTAGCCAATACTTGTGAGGATTCGTAGTGACTACATACCAGATTGATTTTAATGATAGGCTCAGCCACTGGGACTGTGAGCATTAAAAACAAACAAACAAGCAAGCAAACAAACAAAAACAGTGTTACAGACTAGATTCATATCTTTCAGTCCATATGTTGAAGGGCTAACCCTCAACATGACTATATTTGTACATAAGGCCTGAAGGAAGTAACAAAGGTGAGAAGAAGAAATAAAGATGGGGCCTAATCTAATAAAACTTTGTCTTTATAAGAAGAGGAAGAGAGATAAGAACCCTCTCTTTGTCAGGACACAGCAAGAATGTTGTCATCAGAAAACCAGGAAGAGATTGCTCTTCATAACAAAAACATGCTGGCAATCTAATCTCATATTTCCAGATCCCAGACCTCTGAGAAAAAAAATTTCTACCTAAGTCATCCAGTCTGTGGCATTTTGTTTTAGCAACCCAGCTAATTAAGACAGGTATGACTAGTGACATTTTATATACATCTGGGTGGTTTTAGTATTTCTTTCTTATGACTGTTAATACACCCAATGAAGGATAATACACCCGAATTTGGGGTCTCTAATCTGATTGAAGATATTCATGTTCAACTAATGTGGAATTCTGTACAGATTCTGCATATATCAGTTACATTCAGATGTATCATAAGGTACTTTCAGAATGTGTACTGATACTTCACGTAGTGGAACTGGTCTCAACTTAAAATTTTCCAATTGTCTTCTAGACAGGCATTAAATGAGTTAATTATGATTTCTTAGACCCTATGCATTGATCCTATATTATGCCTCCTGAGCCTCCCATTGCAGTCTTGAAATGGAGTGGCTTCCTGTGATTGATAGAAAGTCAAATTGAATTAACCTCTTGTGTTTGCTGGATATGTATTATAAATATGATCTGTAGCATCCCCATTTTGTAGGTTAAGAATTAAGTCACAGAAACTGCTTTATGTGATTATGTAGAAAACGTTCTGAAATTATATGTATTTTTTCAAAACCACAACTTTTTATTTTCTTTGGTGTTTTTTTTTTTAATTATGTTGGTCACCATGCAGTATGTCATTAGTTTTTGATGTAGTGTCCCAAGATTCACTGTTTACATATATAACCCCCCAGTGCTACATGCAATACCTACCCTCTTTAATACCCATCATATTCGTTTAGTTGAGAAAGAGAGAGATAGGGAAAGCATGAGCAGGGAGAGGAGCAGAGGAAGAGGGAGAAGTAGACTCTCTGCAGGGTCCAGTGCAGAGCTCAATCCTAGGCCCTAGGGATTATAACTACATGAGCCAAAGGCAGATGTTTAACTGACTGAGCCACCCAGGGGTCCCTCAAACCACAAGATTTTAAACAATAATCATCTACAGAAAATAATATCAGGTGTAGTTCTCACATAGAAACTTAAAATAGTAAATATTTAGCAGAAAACTTTAGTGGAAAATTAAATATACACTTAACCTAGCCAGGGAGAGAAAAACTATGAATTTTATTGTAATTAACACCATATAAAGAATCTTAAACCAGAGAGCCAGTAGATTGAAGTCCAAATAGCAAATACAGTATTAACAGATATTTTTGGTTTGTTTGTATTTGTTTTCAATTGGTTGTCAATGTTAGAAGTTAATGGATCATACGTAAGCCCACATTACTAACTTATTTTCAGGAAAACCTAGCAACACTGGGAGGCAAGTTGAACTCTAGAGAAGGGTGTGGTGTTATTTGATTCATCGCAATCCCCATCATTTCCTAATTTTTTCTTTACATGGACTCCATTTATTTTATAACTGCATGACTTCTATAACTACATATGCATCTTGATCAGTTGTATCAATAGGTACCAAATGTTATCAGTATTATCAGATTTATTATTTAAAATGCCATAGTATCAAAAAATGCCCCAAATTAACAGGTATTGATTTGTAATTTTTTAAAAAATAGTTAGTGATAAGACATAAAATATAATTTATGCATGTAATACTATTATCTCACATATATATATATGACTCACTCATATATGATATATGACATATATATATGACTCACTCATATATATATATGTATATACATATTTATGTCAGTGAGGTAATATTATTGCATGCATAAATTATATTTTATGCCTTATCAGTAACTATTTTTACATTTATACATTTATACGCATATATATGTCTATACATATACATGTATATATGTTACATTATATATATTATATTATATATGGCACCTAAAAGTAGTTCCTTAATCAACCAACAAGAGATATTGCTATGAATCCTACTAAGATGCTCTAGCTTATGTGAAGAGAGCATTATTCTTGATTAAAAATGGAATATATCTTTTTTCAGACTACAACAAACCATCAAACTGAACTCTTATATAGTTCTTTCTGAATTCGTATGCCATTTCACTTATGCTAGGAATTGTTACTAAAAATGTACTTCTGTGGAATAGAGTCTAGTAGACCAACTATTTAATGGTCTTTATTTCTCTTTAACTTACAAATGGCTAGATGGTTCCACTGAATGTTGTACCAATCACAACCTCACAAATGTGTTCCTTTTCTACAGAAATAAATTTAATAAAAGATTGGTAAGTTATCCATGGAGCAGTTTGTTTGCATACAGCTATTGCCAATAAGTTAATAGAATTAAAATGGAATATATGTAACCTTTCACTTTTATTTTATTTACTTTATATTATTTATTAAAATCCTTATATTCCAACATTTCTTTGATATTCCTTAAAATTGTGTAGTGGTAATATCTCATTTGGTCAGATATTGCTTGAAGCTAGAAGTCTTTTCTTTTGTATAAGGTACACTGCTAATATGCTAAATCACATGAACTATGTTGAAGAAAAATAACTTGGAGCAGCACAAGTGTAAACAATGTGTCACTCTACAACATTCCAGTATTGCATTTTTATCCCCATGATATATCCTTTATAACTAGAAATTCATACCTAGTGACCCTCTTCATGTATTTTGCCCATCCCCCATCTTCTCTCTTGCAACCACTCATTTGTTTTCTATACATATGAATTTGTTTCTGTTCTTTTTGTTTCTTTGTTCATCTGTTGTTTTTTTTCTTTTTTTCATCCATGTTGTTGTAAATGGCAAGATCTCATTTTCTTTCATGGCTGACATTCCGTTGTAAATCTGTCTATACCACACTTCACATATGTATCCATTCATTGATGCAAACCACTTTTAATTAATGAATATCTTGTTTATACCTTCTGGAAGGGAGATGAGGCCAACCCAGTCTGCAGAACCAATAAAGATTTTTAAAAAGGTCCAAATTTCTGTATCCTACCTTCTTTGGAAATTCACACTCATTTAAGAAAAGTGAAACATCCATCTCAAGTTGATACATTGTACATAGGACATCCACTGCACCTTCAGTACACAGGTAGGTATTGAGGTAGACTCTCAGAAAATCATTATCACATGTATTGTCAATGGTAGAATTTCAATGCTAACCCTTCATTAGTTTTATTTATAACAAATATCATCGATTATCACCATCTTAGTTTGTTCTTAATAAGCATTATGTAAAATTTAAAGAGTAGGAAAAAATCCTCTTGAGTTTTTACAGATACGTTTGAAGTCCATCCTTGTGCCAAGGGAAAATTAGATCTCTACTGAAGTCAAACAATTGCTATTGATTAGATTTATCTGAATTGCCCACATTAAAGACAGGAACAGAATGGTTTACAAAACAGGAATAAACAGGATTAAAGATTAAAGAAATGGACCGCAAAATAATTTGTGCATGACACATGAATTTTATACAAACATAATTTCAAAACTGGGTCAGTAAAACAACAAGGACAGCATGATTGTCTTAAGCATACAATCACTCCATATGGGTGAAGATCAGGTAATCTAATTCATTTGATTGTATAAGATCTTCTGTTGCTTTTTAATAAGAGTTTTATTGAAATACAACATATATATATGTATATATATATACACATATATGTGTGTGTGTGTGTGTGTGTGTGAATATCACCCATTTAACCAAGTACAATGCAAAGAGAAAGCTTATAGTCATTAACCAATAATCCTGCATTTTTCTGTGTCCCCTGGGTCCTTGTCAACTACTAATCACTTTATCTCTCTCAGATTTGCCCATTTGGGGAAGGTCATATGAAAGAAATTATATAATATTTAATCTTCTGTGTTCAACATCTCTTACATAGCATATTTTCAAGGTTCACTCACATTTTAACATGGATAATTCTTTCTTTTTTTTTTAGTTAAATAACATTACGTTATACACACACACAATATTTTTTCCATTCATCACTTGATAAACAATTGAATTGTTATGTTACTTTTTAAAAGTGATTCTATGCATGCAATTATGTATGCACATAGAGAATACAGTTATTCTCTATATTTGTTAGTTTTCATCATATAACTATTAAATGTCCTCTCACAAACTTTACCACCAAATGACTTAAAATGCTAGTCACTGCAATTTTAGCTAATATATCAAGTACACCTTTCAACAAAAACTTAGAAGACATGACAAGAGGCAAAAAACACAGTTTGAAAAGACTAAAACCACAAACAATATGGCTGGAATGTTAGTATTGTGAGACCAGGGAATTTAAAAGCCTATGATTAATATGCTAAGATCATTATGGTAAAAGCCAAGAAAAGGTGAGAACAGATGGATAATGTAACAGATAAAAATTCTAAGAAAAAAGTTCTAGAAGTCAAAATTATTACAGACAAAAATAAAGAATGCCTATGGTGGATTCATTAGTGTACATTATTTGAGAAGAATATCTGAGCTTGAGCATTTATTATTAGAAACACCCAAATTGAAAACCAAGGTGAAAATAAAAAAGAAGAGGAAATAAAGAAAAAGAATGGAATATCCAAAAGCTGGGACATGTACAAAAGGTATAACATAGGTATAAAGGGAATACCAGAAAAGGAGGGGGGAGAGGAACACAAGCAATATTTGAAATAATTATGATGTAACTTGTGCACCTTTCCCCCATTAATGTCAGACACACAAAAATCCCAAAGTGCTCTGAGCCTACTTCTAGGTCCATTACTATTAACTGCAAAAATTTAAAGACAAAAATTCTTCAAAGAAGCCATAGAACAGAATTAACTATAGATAAATAATATAAGAATTACATTCACCTTCTCAGAAACCAGGCAAGAAAGAAGGAAGTACCACCACCCTAGCATTTTGTGCCATGTGAAATTCTTCAAAAGTAAAGGGAATATATTTTCTCAAAAATTGAAAATAGTTCTCAGTAGATCTACCTTGGATGATTTTTTTAAAAAGAAGTTTTGTTTTGTTTTGTTTTGTTTTGTTTTTAAAAAGAGGAAAAATGATATATGTCTGAAACAGATCGACACAAAGAAAGAGTATTAGAAGGTAATATGAAGTGGGTAAGTGAGGGTTAAATAACTCATTTTTCAAAATTGATGTAACAGAAAATAGTTTGGCCAAAATAATAATAGCGATAATATATTTGATTATTTAAGCTAGTGTATAAGTTAAATGAAGGAGAACACTGGTACTAGAGAAGAGAGGGACAAATTAGGAAATTTTATTATAAAGAATTTGCAACACGTGTGAAGTGAATACATTAATTAAAAGTAGATTTGTATGAATTGTCAATGTATATTGAAAACTCTATTGCAAACCCAAAAAGAAAATACAAAATAAAACAATATATAACACATATGCAAATATATATAAAACCACTATTTTTGTATTCTGTATGTAATATATAAATAGAAATACAATACATGTTAAAATGCAATATTACTAAGGAAGGGAACAAATGAGTCATGTAAGAAACAAAACAGTGGTTGCTTTGGCAGCACACAGAGTAAAATTAGAAAATACAGAGAAGATTGGTATACCCCACACAAGGATGACAGCAAAATTCATTAAGCGCTCCATGTTTTTAAATGAAAGGAAATACATACCTCCCTATTGGTACCTTGAATGTGAATGGACAAACTGCTCCAATCAAAAGACATATGGTGACAGATGGGACACAAACATAAGATTCCAAAAATATGCTGCCCACAGAGACTTATTTTAGACCTAAAGACACCTTTAGTTGGCAAATGACCGGGTAGGGAAATATTATTTGTGCAAATGAGCATCAAAACAAAGCTGGAGTATCAATACTTGGACAAAATAGAGTTTAAAACAAAATCTCTAACTAGGGACAAAGAAGGACACTATAAAATAAGAAAGGAGACAGTTCAACAAGATTATATACAGCAATTGTAAATATTTATGCACTCAACATGGGAGCACCCCAAGACATAAGCAGTTATACAGGAACATAAAGGAACTAACCCTTTATATTACAACCATAATAGGGAACTTCAACACCTGACTAACATAGGTGGACACATCACCCAAAGAGAAAATCAACAAGGGAACAATGGCTTTGAATGATACGTTGGACCAAATGGACTTAAGAGGTATACTGTGAATATTCCATCTTGAAACAGAAGAATACACATTCTTTTCAGGTGCACATGGAACATTCTCTAGAATAGATAACATACTGGATCACAAAACCAACTTCAACAAATTCAGAAAGCTAGAAGTCATGCCTTGTGTTTTTTGTTTTTGTTTTGTTTCATAATGCTATGAAACCAGAAATTAAACATAAGAAGAAATCTGGAAGGACCACAAGTACCTGGAGGTTAAATATCATGCTAATAAACAATAAATGGGTCAACCAAGATATCAAAGAAGAAATCAAAAAGTATATGGAAACAATCAAAAATTAAAATGCAAACATCCAAATCCTTTGGGATGCAACAAAAGTGGCCCTAAGAGGGAAGTATATAGTAATATAGACCTACCTTAAGAAGGAAGACAAATCCCAAACAAACAACCCTAGTCTTCTACTCAAAGAAGTTCAGGAAATGAACAACAAACAAAACCCAAACCAGCAGAAGGAAAGAAATAATAAAGATTAGAGCAGAAATAAATGATAGAGATACGAAACAAAAGAGAACAGATCATTGACTTCAGGAACTGTTTCTTTGAAAAGAACAACAAAATTGATAAAATCTCCAGCGAGACTCATAAAAGAAAGAAAAAGGAAGGAAGAGCCAAGGGAGGGAGGAAGAGACTGAGGAAGGAAGAAAGGCAGGCAGGCAGGCAGGAAAGCAGTCAAAATCACAAAGTGGAGAAATAACCAATAACACAGAAATACAACTGTAAGAGACTGTTATGAAAAACTATGCTCAACTTCCCACTACTTGCCCCTTCAAAACCCTCAGATTGTTTTTCAGAATCCAGAGTCTCTCATGGTTCACCTCCCTCTCCAATTTCCCTCAACTACCTTCTCCTTTCCATCTCCCCATGTCCCCCATGTTATTTCTTATGCTCACAAATAAATAAAACCATATGATAATTGACCCTCTCTGCTTGACTTATTTCACTCAGCATAATCCCTTCCAGTCTTTGGAGCACTGGGTGTGGTGCATAAACAATGAATTTTGGTACACTGAAAAGAAATTAAAACCAAACAAACAAACAAAAAAAAACTATGCCAACAAATTAACATAAAAGAAATCGATAAATTCCTAGATATATAGCCTGCCAAAACTGAAGCAGGAAGAAATAAAATACTTGACAACAACAATATTCCACAAGGAGATTGAGATGACAATCTCCCAACAAACAAGAAGTCCAGGGTCAGAAGGCTCCACGGGTGATTTCTACCAAACATTCAAAGAAGAGTTAGTACCTACTACCAAACTATTCCTAGAGAAAGAAGGATCTCCAAATTCATTCTCTGAGACCAGCATTACCTTGGTGCCTAAACGACATAAAGACACCAAAAGCAAAACAAAAAATGGAGAACCAGAGGCTAATATCTCTGATGACGTTTAATGCAAGAAACCTCAACAAAAGATTAACAAACTGAATCCAACAATACATAAAAAAAAAAAAAATCATTCACCACAATAAAGTGGAACTTATTCCGAGGATGCAAGTGTAGTTCAATACTTGCAAATCAGTCAATATGATACATCACATCAATAAGAGACAGAACAAAAGCTATATGATCATTTCAATAGGTACAGAAAAAAAATAATTTGACCAAATACAATATCCACTCATGATACTGACATGAAACAATGTAGATTTAGAGGGAATGTACCCTCGCATAATAAGGGTCATAGGTGACAAAGTCACAGCTAATATACTTAATGATGAAAACTGAGAGTATTTGCTTCCTCAAAGATCAGGAACACGGCAGGGATATTCACTCTCAAGTCTTAAAATCAACATAGTACTGGAAGTCCTACCTATAACAGTCAGACAAAATAAAAGACATATGAATTTGTATGGAAGAAATAAAACTTTCACTGATTGCAGGTGATATGATACACTGTATAGAAAACCTAGAGGATGCCACCACAGAACTCCTAGAACTGATAGATGAATTCAGTGTCACAGGATAAAATACCATTGTGCAGAAATCTGTTGCATTTCTATACACTAATAATGAAGTAGTAGAAAGAGAAGTAAGGAAAATAATTCCATGTACAATTGCATCAAAATCAATAAGATACATAGAAATAAATCTAACCAAATTGATGAAAGACCAGCACTCTGAAAGCCAGAAAACACGGATGAAAGAAACTGAAGACAATGTAAAGGAATGGAAAGATATTCTATGTTCATGAACAAAAGGAATATTACCAAAAAAAAAAAAAAAAAGGTAAGTTCATGCTTAATGGTGAAAGACTTGAATCTTTCCTACTACAATGATAAACAATGACACATTTATGTCCCACAATTGGTTCTCAATATTTTGAAAATCCCGGCTAATGCACAAAAGAAAAGATAATATTATATATACATATGAGGAAGAAAAAGTGTCTTCATTCACACCTGACATGAACATCTCTGTAGGAGATAAGAAAGAATTAGGAAAAAAAAAAAAAACTTCTAGAACCAATAAAGAGTTATAACATGGCTGCAGGATACAAGGTTAGTGTTTTAAAAAAGTCAAATCACTGTTCCGCTTACAAGCAGCAAACATGTGGAATTTAAAGTTAAAAACACAGTATCATTTCTATTACATTACACTTCAATCAAAATAATAAAATACTTGGAAAATGAATCTAGGGGCACCTGGGTGGATGAGTGGGTTAAAGCCTCTGCCTTTGGCTCAGATCATGTTCCCAGGATCCTGGTATCAAGCCCTGCACTAGGCTCTCTGCTTGGTAGGGGGTCTGCTTCTTCCCATCTCTCTGTCTGCCTTTCTGCCTACTTGTGATCTCTCTCTGTCAAATAAATAAATAAATATATTTATTTAAAAAAGCGAATGAATCTAATGAAATAGGTACAAGATCTGGGAGCAAAACTAAAACAATTCTGATAACCAAAATCAAAGGAGGAATAAATACATTTCCAACATTCATGAAGAGGGAGAGTTAATATTTTCAAAATGTCAGTTGTTTGCAAATGGATATATAGATTCAATGTAATTTAAATCAAAGCCCCACCAAATTATTGTGCAGATCCAACAAATTCATTCCAAACTTAATTTGGAAAAGGAGATGACACTGAGTAGCTAAAACCAATATTGAAGAAAAGGAAATTTAGAGAGCTGACATATCCAAGTTTAAGACATATATTATAAACTTTCAGTAATTTGGATGGCTTGATATTGATGAAAGAATAGATGGATTAATGGAACAGAATAGAAAGTCCAAAATAGACCTAACTAAATATATTCAACTTGTCTTTGATAGAGGAGCAAAGGCAATACAAGAGACCAAAATAGTCTTTTCAACAAATGTTGCAGGAGCCATAGGACATCCACATTTGAAAAGGAAAGGGAAGGGAAGGGGAGGAATGGAAGGAAGGAGGGAGAAAAAGAAGGAAGGAAGGAGAAAAGAAAAGAAGGAAGGAGGGAAAGGATGAAGGGAGGAAGGAAGAGTGGAAAGAAAGAGAGATCAACATAAAAATTAACTCAGAACGTATTATAGGTGGATATAAAATGTGAAGCTATAAAATCCCTATAAGATAACATATGGAAAAAATATTAATAATCTTAGGTGTAGGGATTAGAAACACCAACAAAGACATAATCCATTAAAGAGTAATTAATAGGCCAAATGTCATTATAGTAAAACTTCCACTGTTTGAGAGACAACATTTAAAAAAAAAAATGAGAATCCACAGGTTGAAAAACCATTTTTAAAAGATATATTTGAAAAAGGAGTAGTACCCAATAGTCAAAGAAACTATAAAAAAATGAACAACCCAATTTAAAAATAGATCCAAAGATCTATAGAGAAACCTACGCTAAAAAGACACAAAGATGGTAAATTTTTGTATGAAAAGATGTTCAGATTATAGGTCATCAGAAACATGCATATTAAAACAACAAAATACTAGTACTACACTCTTATTAGAATGGCTTAAAAGCACAACACTGACAACACCAAAAGCCCACAAAGAGGTGGAATACTAATTCTCACTCATTGCATGTGAAATATAAAATGGTCCAGACATTTTGCAAGATAGTTTAGGAGTTTCTTTTATTTTTAAACTAAACATACACTTATAATATGATCTGGCAATAGTGCTCCTTTGTTTATATGCAAATAAGTTGAAAATGTATGTGTAAATAGTTTTACTCATAATTGCCAAAACTTGGATTCAACTAAGGTATCCTTTAGCAATTGAATAAATACAAAACTTAGGTACATTTGGACAATGGAATAGAATTCAGTGTTAAGAAGAAATAATCTGTGAAGACATGAAAAGATATGAAAGAACTTACAATGTATGCTACCAAATGAAAAAAGCCATTCTGAAAAGTTCTAGAAAAAGCAAAACTATGGAGACCGAAAAGAGTAGTCATTGCCAGAGAGTAAGTGTGTAAGAAAAAAAAGGAAGAATAGAGAGAGCCCAGAGGATTTGGGATGTAGTGAAACTATTCTGTATGATACTAAAATGGTGGGTGCATGTTGTATATTTGTCAAGACTTACAGAATACATAGCACCAAAAAATGAACTGTAATTAAAATTATGGTCTTGGGACTCCGATCACCCATGAAATCAGCCTGAGAGCAGAATTATACATGTCTGGATCTCTGCGGGGGCAGAAAACACCAGTGGGCAGGTAAAGCGGAGTGTGAACATCGAACTGATATCAGAAGTTAAACAAAAGGGGGAGGGAGCCACCAGAGGCAACCCATTGGAAAGTAATACCCCAATACAAGAGTGCCCTGCATCTGGGGACGAGCATTAACTTGGAGTCTGGTTGAAAGCACTCAAAAACAGCAAAGGATCATGGGGAGAAGTTGTGGGAATCGGGGTTGTTGGGGACAGGAGCTTAAGTCCCTGGACCCAGGACAGCCACTCCTGGCACTCAGCCAGAGAGAGTTTGGTGGAGAAACCAGGTCTTGGTCCCTGAGCCACCAGCGCACCTGAGAACGCATGGGGTCTGGCTCCCATGAGGGTCTGGGAGCCTTGCCAGCTGGCAGAAGCACAGCCTTTTTGTAGTCCCCGTGTGAGTGCTATGCCATGCTATCAGAGCCTGAATCGTGCCCCACACCATCCCCTGAGAGAGGTGTGCGCATGTGCCAGCCCAGCCCTCTCGGACCTGGAAAGACCAGGCACTCCCAGCCTGGGCCAGTGGGAAAATCTCAGTGTGCGATCACTGCTTGGAACCTCTCTGGTGGTCCAGAGATGCCCAGACAACCGCCGCTGTCATGGTTTTGGGTAAAAGCAGGAGTTACTGTGTCCCCAGGAACTGCGACTTGGAACGTGCTCTGCCAGTGGCCGATAGGGAATTTAGTGCTCTGCAGCATCCAGAGGGGAACAGACTGAGGCTTCTCTCTGAGAGGGAGGTCTGGGTGCAGTTTGCTTTCCTCTAAACCTCCAAACACTATCAAAAGCTGTCAAGGCTAGAGGAAAAAAAAAAAAAAAAGAACAAAAAACATGAAAACCTCCAGGGAACAAAAGCCTGAAAAACCAGTTTCCTCAGAGCACACCCCCTTGAGGGGGGCCGGATGACTTAAACTCAGGGAACACTGCCTGAAAACTCAAGTGCCAGGCTCCTCCCCCAGAAAGCCTACCAGGAAAAAAACCCCAAAAAACAAAAATATGACAAGATAACAACCACCACTACTTCATAGATACAACTTTCATTTTTAATTCATTCCCACTATTCTGGTTTTTTATATAGATAATTTTTTAACCTATTTATCATCACAGTGAGATGTCCAGTACATCAAATTCCATAATAACCTTTTAACCTGAACTTTTGATTCATTTACCCATGTTTTTTCTTTTGCTTATCTATTTTTTAATTTTTAAAAAAAATTAGTTTAGTTTAGTTTAATTTAGTTTATTTTTTTATTTTTATTTTTTAATATTCATAGAGAATAAAGCTTCAAGGTAATCCCCTTTCCCCGTTCAATGCAACCCCTATACGTAAACCAATTTTTAATCCCCCTTTATCTTATGAAAGTTGAGTCCTTTAACAAAGATACCAAGATACACACAGGAAGAATCAAAATAATCTTCCTCACCCACACTGACAATTTATAACTACTTTCCCATCTTTTTCTTCCGCCAGTTTTTTAGTGTATTTGTGTTTGTCCTGATAGTATATAAATCTTATACTTGGGGTTCTTTTTGACGAGGTTCTTTTATTTTTTCTATATATAGATATATATTTTTTTTTCTTGTCATATATTTTGTCAGTCTTTTTGTTTCTCTGTTTTTGTTTGAATGCTTCATAAATCTTACCTTGGGGCCCATTTGGGCTGAACCTTCTCTTTTATCTTCCCTTTTTTCTTGTCTCTCTCTCTCTGTTTTTATTCTTTTTCTTTTCTTTTTTCTCTCGTTTGGGTGGGGAATCCTGAGTGCTCAGAAGTGTTCCAGGGTGCACCTTGACTGCACCATGGTAGATATATCCAACTACGTCCATTCAACCATCTCTCACCAAAATGACTAGGAAGAGGAATGACCAACAGAAGAAAAATACAGAGGATGGGCCTTCTGCAACAGAGCTAAAGGCTATCAACATAGACGCTATGTCGGAAAGGGAATTCAGGCTAACAAAATTATCCAGGCAATAGCTAGGCTGGAGAAAGCCATGGATGGCCAAACGGAATTGATTAGGGAAGAGCTGAAAGCCACCAGGGATGATGTTCAAATGTTAGGGCAGAACTGAAAACCACCAGGGATGAAGATCACAATGCTCTCAAAGAGTTCCAACCTAACTAAATTCTCTAAAAGCTAGGGTAACTGAGACAGAAGATAGAATTAGTGATCTGGAGGACAAAGAGATAGAGAGAAAGGATCAGGAGGAAGCCTGGAACAAAGCGCTTGGAAGCCACAAAAACAGAATCAGGGAAATAAATAATGCCATGAAACATTCCAACGTCAGAATTATTGGAATCCCTGAAGGGGAGGAGAAAGAAAGAAGTCTAGAAGATATAGTGGAACAAGTTCTCCATGAAAAATTTCCCAATCTCACGAATGGAACCAGCGTTCATGTACTAGAGGCAGAAGGGTTTCCCCCCAAGATTGTAGATTCTCGAAAACCATTAAGACACCTAATAGCAAGAATGAAGAATTATAATTGCAAGCAGGCCCTCTTGAAGGCAGCTGGGACAAGAAGTTCCTTACATACAGAGGAAAGCCATCAGTATAACGTGAGACCTGTCCACAGAAACCTGGCAAGCCAGAAAGGGCTGGCAAGATATATTCAGGGCACTACATGAGAAGAACATGCAGCCAAGAATACTTTATCCAGCAAGACTGACATTCAAAATGGATGGAGAGATAAAGAGTTTCCAAGACCGGCAAGGCTTCAAAGACTATGCAACCACCAAGCCAACACTGCAGGAAATATTAAGTGGGGTTCTATAAAAGAGGAAAACCTAAGAATAGCATTGAACAGAAATATAGAGACAATCGACAGAAAGAAAGACTTCAAAGGTAAAACGATGTCAATAAAAACATATCTATCAATAATCATTCCAATGTGAATGGCCTAAATGCACCCATAAAATGACACAGGGTTGCAGATGGTAAAAAATGACAGGAACCATCCATATGTTGTCTACAAGAGACCCATTTGGAACCTACAGATACACCCAGATTGAAAGTGAAGGATCTTTCATGCCAATGGGACTCAAAAGAAGGCCAGGGTAGGGATTCTCATGTCAGAAACATTAGATTTTAAACTAAAGATGGTAGTCATGGATAGAGAAGGACACTACATAATTCTTTTTCTTCAAGATTTTATTTATTTATTTGACAGACAGAGATCACAAGTAGGCAGAGCAGCAGGCGGTGGCGGGGGAGGGGGGGAGAAGGTTCCCTGCTGAGCAGAAAGCCGGATGCGGGGCTCGATTGCAGGACGCTGGAATTAGGAACTGAGCCGAAGGCAGAGGCTTTAACCCATTGAGCCACCCAGGTGCCCCAGGACATAATTCTTAAAGGGACTCTCCACCAAGATGATCTAACAATTGTAAATATCTATGCCCCCAATATGGGAGCAGCCAATTACATAAGAAAACTATTAATCAAGATAAAGAGTCATATTGATAGGAATACATTAATAGTAGGAGATCTGAACACACCTCTCTCAGAAATAGATAGATCACTGAAGCAGAAAATGAATAAGGAGGGGCGCCTGGGTGGCTCAGTGGGTTAAAGCCTCTGCCTTCGGCTTGGGTCATGATCCCAGGGTCCTGGGATCGAGCCCCGCATCGGGCTCTCTGCTCAGTGGGGAGCCTGCTTCTGCCTGCCTCTCTGCCTCTTGTAATCTCTGTCTGACTTGTGATCTCTGTCTGGAGAAATAAATAAAATAAATTAAAAAAAAAAAAAAGAAAGAAAATGAATAAGGAAACCAGAGCATTGAATGACACATTGGACCAGATGGACCTCATAGATATATACAGAACATTCCACGCTAAAACAGCAGAATACTCATTCTTCTCAAGTGCACATGGAACCATCACCAGCATAGACCACATACTGGTCACAATTCAGGACTCAACCAATACCAAAACACTGAGATTATTCCCTTCATATTCTCAGACCACAGTGCTTTGAAACTGGAGCTCAATCACAAGGAAAGTTTTGAAGGAACGCAAACACCTGGAAGTTAAAGACCACCTTGATTAAGAATACTTGGATCAACCAGGAGATCAAAGAAGAACTTAAACAATTTATGGAAACCAATGAGAATGAAGACACTTCACTCCAAAACCTATGGGATACAGCAAAGGCGGTCCTAAGGGCAGAAATACATAGCCATCTAAGCCTCCCTCAAAAAAATTGAAAAATCCAGAATACACCAACTCTTTCTACACCTCAAGAACTGGAGAATCAACAACAAATCAAACCAAGTTCACACATAGGAAAGAAAATAATCAAGATTAGATCAGAGACCAATGAGGTAGAAACTAGAGATACAGTAGAAAAAAATCAATGAAACTAGAAGCTGGTTTGTTGAAAGAATCAATAAGATAGAAAAACCATTGGCCACACTAATCCAAAAGAAAAAAGAGAAAGCTCAAATTAATAAAAGTATGAATGAAAAGGGAGAGATCACAACTAACACCAAGGAAGTAGAAACAATCATCAGAAGTTATTATCAACAGTTATATGCCAATAAGCTAAGCAACCTAGATGAAATGGATGCATTCCTGGAGAACTATAAACTCCCAAAATTGAACCGGAAGAAATTGACAACCTGAAGAGACTGATATCTAGGAACAAGATGAAGGAGTGATCAAAAACCTCCCCAAATCCATGACCCCAGGACGTGACGGATTCCCTGGGGAATCCAACCAATATTCAAAGAAGAAAGATAACCTATTCTCCTGAGGCTGTTTCAAAAAATTGAAGCAGAAGGAAAACTTCCAGACTCTTTTTATGAAGCAGCATTCCCCTGATCTGGCAAAGACCACACCTAAAAGGATAATTTCAGACCAATATCCCTGATGAATATGGATGCTAAGATTCTCAGCACGATCCTGGCAAACAGGATCCAACAGCACATTAAAAAGATTATCCACCATATCTGTACTCGAGGAACTACAGAACACTCCTAAAAGAAATTGAAGAAGACACAAAAAGATAGAAGACCATTCCATGCTCTTGGATCAGAAGAATAAACATCGTTAAAATGTCTATACTGCCCAGAGCAATCTATACTTTTAATGCCATTCCAATCAAAATTCTACCAGTATTTTTCAAAGAGCTGGAGCAAATAATCCTAAAATTTGTATGGAATCAGAAGAGACCCCGAATTGCTAAGGAAATGTTGAAAAACAAAAATAAAACTGGCGGCATCACGTTACCTGATTTCAAGCTTTACTACAAAGCTGTGATCACCAAGACAGCATGGTACTGGCATAAAAACAGACACGTGGACCAGTGGAACAGAGTAGAGAGCCCAGATATGGACCCTCAACTCTATCATCAAATAATCTTCGACAAAGCAGGAAAAAATATCCAGTGGAAAAAAGACAGTCTCTTCAATAAATGGTGCTGGGAAAACTGGAGAGCCATATGTAGAAGAATGAAACTCGACCATTCTCTTACACCATACACAAAGATAAACTCGAAATGGATAAAAGACCTCAACGTGAGACAGGAATCCATCAGAATCCTCGAGGAGAACATAAGCAGTAACCTCTTTGATATCAGCCACAGCAACTTCTTTCAAGATATGTCTGCAAAGGCAAAGGAAACAAAAGTGAAAATGAACTTTTGGGACTTCATCAAGATCAAAAGCTTCTGCACAGCAAAAGAAACAGTCAACAAAACAAAGAGGCAACCCACGGAATGGGAGAAGATATTTGCAAATGACAGTACAGACAAAAGGTTGATATCCAGGATCTATAAAGAACTCCTCAAACTCAACACACACAAAACAGATAATCATATTAAAAATTGGGCAGAAGATATGAACAGACACTTCTCCAATGAAGACATACAAATGGCTACCAGACACATGAAAAAATGTTCATCATCACTAGCCATCAGGGAGATTCAAATCAAAACCACATTGAGATACCACCTTACACCAGTCAGAATGGCCAAAATTAGCAAGACAGGAAACAACGTGTGTTGGAGAGGATGTGGAGAAAGGGGAACCCTTTTACACTGTTGGTGGGAATGCAAACTGGTGCAGCCACTTTGGAGAACAGTGTGGAGATTCCTCAGGAAATTAAAAATAGAGCTTCCCTATGACCCTGCAATTGCACTACTGGGTATTTACCCCAAAGATACAGACGTAGTGAAAAGAAGGGCCATCTGTACCCCAATGTTTATAGCAGCAATGGCCACGGTCGCCAAACTGTGGAAAGAACCAAGATGCCCTTCAACGGATGAATGGATAAAGAAGATGTGGTCCATATACACTATGGAGTATTATGCCTCCATCAGAAAGGATGAATACCCAACTTTTGTAGCAACATGGACAGGACTGGAAGAGATTATGCTGAGGGAAATAAGTCAAACAGAGAGTCAAGTATCATATGGTTTCACTTATTTGTGGAGCCTAACAAATAATATAGAGGACAAGGGTAGATGGAGAGGAGAAGGGAGTTGAGGGAAATTGGAAGGGGAGGTGAACCATGAGAGACTATGGACTGTGAAAAACAACCTGAGGGTTTTGCAGGGGCAGAGGTTTGAGGTTGGGGGAGCCAGGTGGTGGGTATTATGGAGGGCACGTATTGCGTGGAGCACTGGGTATGGTGCAAAAACAATGAATTCTCTTCTGCTGAAAAGAAATTAAAAAAAATTATGGCCTTGGAATAAAAATGATGTGTCAGTGTAGATACCTCTGTTGTAACAATTGTACTATGGTGGTAAAGGATGAAAACAGTGGGGAGGTTAGATGTGTGTGTGAATAGGCAGTTTGTAGGAAATCTGTTCTTTGTTCTCTATTTGGCCTTGAACCTAAAACTGCTCTATAGATAAAATCTAT
Organism: Gulo gulo luscus; assembly: GCA_024510155.1. Lineage (NCBI taxonomy): Eukaryota > Metazoa > Chordata > Mammalia > Carnivora > Mustelidae > Gulo > Gulo gulo. The sequence goes on from JAJHUB010000235.1 coordinate 63,254, forward strand.
TAATTTAATTATTTTAATTTAATTTAATTTAATTTATTTATTCGACAGGCAGAGAGGCAGGCAGAGAGAAAGAGGGGAAGCACGCTCCCTGCTGAGCAGACAGCCCAATGTGGGGCTCAATCACAGGATCCTGAGGTCACGACCCGAGCTGAAAGCAGAGGCTCAACCCACTGAGCCAACCAGATGCCCCCAAATCTATTAATCTCAAAAATATGAAGAAATGACCTGTGGGAGATTTTTTCAAAAAGTAAATTAACTGTAATCCTAAAATACCTTACTTGACTCACTGAAATATGGTTTCCACTCAATTTACATATTCTCCTCAATTTATTTTAACCAGGTACCTGATTTCTCTGTCAGGAGCTCTGGCTATTGTCAGTGCAGTGCCCTACTTTGCTTTGGATGGTCAGTGGATTTTAAACTCTTTCCTAGATGCTACAACACATTCCTCAGTGATTGGAGATAATGAAAGGTCTGATAGGATTTTTCATCTTACTTGTTTGTACTGTGATTTTGGCTGCCAACATGACCCTGGGACTCTGGTTGGTTACAGTAGAGTAATGTTTGCACTCATCTGGAAGGATTTCTGAATTACAATTTTTGCTATGTTGCAATATTTATAGCCATCAATGCCTTACTAGTATGAAATGTATTGCATCTCCTCAAAATGACATCATTTTTTAATTAAATTTTTTATTTATTTTCAGCGTAACAGTATTCATTGTTTTTTCACCACACCCAGTGATCCATGCAATCTGTGCCCTCCCTAATACCCACTACCTGGTTCCCCCAACCTCCCACCCCCCGCCCCTTCAAAACCCTCAGGTTGTTTTTGAGAATCCATAGTCTCTCATGGTTCACCTCCCCTTCCAGTTTCCCTCAACTCCCTTCTCCTCTCCATCTACCCTTGTCCTCTATATTATTTGTTATGCTCCACAAATAAGTGAAACCATATGATACTTGACTCTCTCTGCTTGACTTATTTCACTCAGCATAATCTCTTCCAGTTCTGTCCATGTTGCTACCAAAGTTGGGTGCCCAGAGCAATCTATACTTTTAATGTCATTCCGATCAAAATTCCATCAGTATTTTTCAAAGAGCTGGAGCAAATAATCCTAAAATTTGTATGGAATCAGAAGAGACCCTGAATAGCTAAGGAAATGTTGAAAAACAAAAATAAAATTTGGCGGCATCACGTTACCTGATTTTATGCTTTACTACAAAGCTGTAATCTCCAAGACAGCATGGTACTGGCATAAAAACAGACACATGGACCAGCGGAACAGAGTAGAGAGCCCAGATATGGACCCTCAACTCTATGGTCAAATAATCTTCGACAAAACAGGAAAAAATATCCAGTGGAAAAAAGACAGTCTCTTCAATAAATGGTGCTGGGAAAACTGGACAGCCATATGTAGAAGAATGAAACACGACCATTCTCTTACACCGTACACAAAGATAAACTCGAAATGGATAAAAGACCTCAACGTGAGACAGGAATCCATCAGAATCCTCGAGGAGAACATAGGCAGTAACCTCTTTGATATCAGCCACAGCAAGTTATTTCAAGATATGTCTCCAAAGGCCAAGGAAACAAAAGCGAAAATGAACTTTGGGGACTTCATCAAGATCAAAAGCTTTCTCTGCTTTTTATTTACTTTTTGTATTGAAGTACATGGCATGTTATCTTAGTTTTGGGTGTACAACATTGTGATTCAACATTTATATACATTACAAAACAATCACCGTTGGACTAGTTACTATCAATCACCATATAATAATAGTTATTGCAATATCGCTGACCATATATCCTGTGTTATGCTTAACACTCCTGTGATTTATTTTATAACCAGAAGTTTGTAACTCATAGTCTCTTTCACCTATGTTGCCCAGGCATTCACCTGCCTTCCTTCTGGGAAACAAGTTTATTCTCTGTGTTTTTGAGTCTGTATTGTTTTGATTGTTTATTTCTTTTGTTTTTTAGGTTCCACATGTAAGTGAAATCCATGGTATTTTTCTATCTCTCACTTATTTCACTTAGCATAATATCCTCTTGGTCTGTCTCTGTCACAAATGACAAGATGTAGTTTTTTATTGCTTAACATTATTTCATTGAGTATTATTTCATATATATATGTGTATATGTACATGTACATTTATGTACATATATATGAAATAATGAATTATTGGAGTAATGAATTATAATAAAAATGAAGTAAATGAATAATGAATTAATGGAGTATATGTATATGTACATGTACCTGACATATACATATGCATCATATGACATATGGAGTCAATGAATGGAGTATATGTATATGTCATGCACTCCATTAATTTAGCAGGGGGCATAGACATATCGTGGCTACTGTAAATAATGCTGCAATCAACATGCTGGTGCATATGCATATATCTTTTCATACTGGTGGTTTTGTTTTCTTAGAATATACACCCAGAAGTGGAATATTAGATTATATTGTAATTCTATTTTTATTTTAAATTTTCCAAGGACATTCCACAGTGTTTTCCACAGTGGATGCATGAATTCTTGTTCTCAAAAACAATGCACAAAAATCTCACTTTCCTCACGTCTTTGACAGCATCCACAACTTCCTTGTGCTTTGAATTTTTTAATACTAGCTATTCTGACTGATGTAAAGTGATATTTCATTTTATTTTGCTGTTGTTTACCCAAGTGTAACTTAGATTCAGTGTTATGCTAGTTTTAGGTGTTCAATAACATTATTCAGCAATTCTATACATTAGACAATGGTCATCATAATAAGTGCTCTTTTTTCTAAAGATTAATTTATTTGTTTATTTGCTTATTTATTTGAGAGAGAGAGAGAGAATGTCAAGCAGACTCCCTGATGAGCCTGGATCCTAACATGGAGCAACCCTGAGATCATGACCTGAGCTGAAATCAAGAGTTGGCCACCTACCTGACTGAGCCACCCAGGCACCCCATACCTTTCCATTTTTAAACATAACATGGTTGACTTCATCTGTACAGTCATTTATAGAATAATCATCATTGGATTTCAATAAAGCTTTATCCAACAGATATTAGACCACACCTGTCTCCTACTGAAGTTAACTTCTGCATGTGAAACATAATTTCAAAATGCTATTTCAAAAATATCACTAACTTACTTCTGACTTTTTTTTCCAAGATTCTGACAGACAGAGATCATGAGTACGCAGAGAGACAGGCAGGGAGAGAGAGGAGGAAGCAGGCCCCCTGTTGAGCAGAGAACCCGATGCAGGGCTCGATCCCAGCACCCTGGGATCATGATCTGAGCTGAAGGCAGAGGCCCTTACCCACTGAGCCACCCAGGTGCCCCTTACTTCTTTTAAGGCTATTTTGTCTGACGGTGCCTGGGTGGCTCAGTGGGTTAAGCATAAGGCTCTTGATCTCAGCTTAGAACTTGATCGCGGGGTCATGAATTCAAGCCCTGCTTTGGACCCCTCATGGAGCCTAATTTTAAATAAATAAATAAATAATCTATTTTGTCTCATATCAGATATTGCTACCCCAATTTCCTTTTTTGTCTCTATTTGCATGGAAAGCTTTTTTCATCCTTTTATTTTCAGACTATATGTGTCTTAGGTCTGAAGTCAGTCTGTTGTAGACAGCATATAGATGACCTTATTTTCTTTTAATCCATTCAGTCACCCTATATCTTTTCCCCAATAAATTCACATTTAAAATGATTGATATTATATATTTTATTGCCACTTTGTTCATTGTAGTCTTCCTTTTTCTAAATTTCTGCTGAATTTTTCTTTTTCTTGCCCTCTTCCATCATGATTTGATGACTCTTTAAAATTATGTTTGGAGTCATTTTTCCTTTAAAATTTTTTTGTGTGTGATTAGCAAGAGGAACATGTAGTACACCTACATATATAGAAATCTACTTGAGGTTGACGGTCACCTAAGTTAAAACACATTTGAAAAGCATTATATTCTTACTCCCTCTTCCACATATTATATATTCAATGTCATATTTTGCATCTTTTATTTTGTTTAACTTCCCCTTTAAACAAAGATTTTTTTTTTTTTTTAATTTGTGTGTGTGTGAGAGAGAGAGAGTGCGAGCGAGCATCAGCAAGGGAACAGCAGGCAGGGGGAGAAGCAGGCCCTCTGCTGACCAAGGATCCTGATGCAGGACTTGATTCCAGAACCCTGGGATCATGGCTTGAGCCAATGGCAGCACTTAACTACTGGGCCACCCAGGTGTCCCTACTTTGTGTAACACTTAATTAATATTTGTAGACTGTATTTACTATATCAATGTTTTAACCTTTATACCACAGTTCTAGGTAGCTGATACATTACCTCTACTATGTATTTGTTTTTAGTGTGAGATTTTTTTCTTTCAATATTTTCCTATTTATAGTTGTGATCTTCTTTTTCCACTTAAAGAAGTCCTTTTAACTTTTCTTGTAATACGAGCATATTGATGATGAATTCTTAATTTTTATTCATCTGACAAACATCTCTTTCTTTGTCAATTCTGATCAACTTTGTGGGTAGAGTGGTTGTAGGCTTTATGTGTTAGCACTTTGAATATATCATGATGCCCTTTCCTGTGCTGAAAAATCAGCCGATAGCCTTAAGCAATTTCCCTTGTATATAATTAGTCATTTTTTCTTTTGAATTTTTTAATTTATAGTTAATCTTTATCTTCTTAATTATTATGTGTCCTCATGTGGACTCTTTCAGATCCTCTTGTTGAAGGTTCTCTGTGTTTCCTTAGCCTGGTTTTCTGTTTCATTCCCCATATTATGGAAATTTTCAGCACTCATTTCTTCGAGTAAGCTTTCTGGTCCTTTCTTCTTCCTCTCCTGCTGGGCTCCTTGTAACGTGAATGTTATTATGGTTGATGCTGTCCCAAATGTCCTCATTCTAAAATTCTTTTTCCTTCCTTCTCCTCAACTGGAATGTTTCCCACTCCATTCCCTGTCTCCCAGATCACTAATCCATTCTTCCCTGTCTTCTAATGTACTGTTAATTTATTCCTTCTAGCATATTGCTTATTTCGGTTATTGTATTCTTCAATTTTGATTGATATTTTTCTTTCTTTCTTTTTTTAAAGAGATTTTACTTATTTGAGACATAGAGTGTGCAAGCAAGAGAGAACACAAGTTGAGAAAGAGACAGAGGTAGAGGTAGAAGCAGACTCCCCAATGATCAGGGAGCCCAATACTCCCTGGGATAATGACCCGAGCCAAAGGCAGATGATTAACTGACTGAGCAACCTAGGTGACCTAGTAATTTTTATTTCTAGGCACATTTAATTTAATATCAAGAATGCAATGGCAAAAAAGGCCCAAATACAATGAAGGAAACACATTGGTGTTGACCAATGACAATGCTCTTTCAGCATATGCCTGTGACCAAATGTGGATTTAATTTCACTGCTGAAAAAAAAAATAACAGTGAGTCTCATCACAGCCAATATCCTTATACAATCTATAATGACATGAATGTTTATAGTGCTTCCAAAAGTTTCAACCTGAGGTTTAATACCACACCTTTATGTTTGTACAGTCCACTGTAAGATTACCCATAGCATTAGCAATCATTCAAAGATCAAACCATTGATTGAAACTATATTGATTTAAGGCTTGATCTAGTAATACAGAGCCCAAACTAATTGGTTAAATATATGAACTGTTTGTGCTGACATCTATCATTTGATTCTTTCATGACTATTAAATTGTTCTCAGCAAATAAACTCTTTAATGGCAAAATTTATATCATTTGAGCTTTGACCCAGAAGTTCAACAAGAATCATGAAGTCCATAGTCTTGATAGCAAAACTGATATACAATGTCCTTCAGTCACTATGGGCAAGGTTAGGAGTGATGCATATTCCAAGTTTCCATTTTAATTCAGGAGTTCAAATCTCTAGGTTTTCGTTCCTCCAAAAACAGTGTGCCCCAGACTTAAGACATCTCTTTCTCTATCTGTTTTCTTAAAACAGAAACATTTCTTAAGTGTCTACTTGTTCTAGAAGGGTAATTTTTCAGAGGTGGCCACTTCGGAATAGTCCCACACAATCAAGCCTCTATCAGGTGTAAACTCCCAGGCACTCAGTTCATTTTGGGCTTGTTCTTGTTTGTCTTTAGCCTATTTCAATTCACCTTTCATTTTTAGTTGATTGCTGGGCCTACCACTGTTAATCTCATTTGGGCAATGCTGGGCTATTGGACTCGCTTGAGGTACTGCATTTGAGTAGTACACGCTTGTATCTCTTGCTTGTTGGTTGCTGACTAGTATTGTTGATACTTTAGTTTTTCTTCAGACTCCCTTAACCTTGTTGTATCATAAAAATTCATATCTGCATCCTTGTCCTCTGAAGCTTGGACATATGATTCATTTTGTTTCCATCTTAGAATTAACTCATCTCATGCCATAATTTTGAAATCTGTTTTACTTAGTTGAACCTATTTGGGAAGCTGTTCCTCATTGGTGATCTTGAATCATCTCTGGATAGAGGCTGAATGGTATCACCCAGTCACATAGGCCAAAACCGTGCTGCCTGCTATGCACCCAGGCTGCCAGACCAGGCTACTACTGCCCCTGTGCTCTTCCCTGATTGGTTCTTTAAATTTTATATCTCTTTATGTTCTTTACCTTCCTTTTTGTTGAGGTCTGTGAGCATCCTTATGATCACATTACTTTGAATTCTTTTTTTTTTTTTTTACTTTGAATTCTTTCTCAGACATATTGCTGATCTCTGTCCTGTGCAGTTCTTTTTCTGACATTTAGTTTTGTTTTTTGCTTGTTTATTTGGAACATACTGATCCACTTCCTCATTTCCCCTGGCTTTCTGTGATCACTCTCAGTGATCTCCAGCACATCTATTCAGGTGATTTTCAAAATGCTTCCTCCATGCTGGGTCTCATGTCGAGTGATACAGTGCTCTGACCCTTTAAGACTAGAGTCTGCATTTCCTTCAACCCTCTGTCTTTCCTGGACTTAAGCAGCACTGAGTTTGTAAACCCCCACAGTTAAGTATTGTTGACTTCCAAATCCAGACAGAGTGGAGCCTTTCTTACTTTTTCACATCCCCAGGGAAAAGGGTGCCTGATGTGGGGCTTGGATCCCTCAATATTTGAGAAGTGCTTCAGTGTGTGTGATATCACTCCTGCTTGTAAATCTGTTCCCGATGACATCTCTGTGCCTGAGATCCATTTGATGTGACTTTTTCTTCGTAGCCATATCTATGGGAGAGCTTATGTGCTAGTCTTCTAGTCATTTTCAGAGGGAATTGCCCTAAATGCAGTTTCACCCTTGGTGTATCTGGGAAAAGATAACTTCAGTTTCTTCCTCTCTGTCATATTGATTCATTTCCTACACTTTTAAAAAAATCAACATCTTAAATATATTTTCTCAGTGTTCCAAGATTTGTTGTGTATGCGCCACACCTAGTGCTCCATGCAATACATGCCCTCCTTAAGACCCACCACCAGGCTCACCCAACCCCCCACACCCTCCTTTCCCAAACCCTCAGTTTGCAGCCCACACTTTCAAAATTTTGTACTCTGTTGAATTATTCTCCATTTAGTTACAGTAAGATATTATTTGCATCTTCTTTATTAATTCTAAAAGCAGCATTCGATTTTATTCCAAGTAATGTGTGAACAGAAATGTGTGACAATTCAATGAAACAAATTTTTTCACATGATATTGGTGTCTTCTCACCCCAGTTTTGTAATTGTCCTACTTATGAAAAAGGTGTCATGTTTCCTTCTATTCATGCCTAAAAAATGTCTTTTGTAAGTTTTTTTGAGTATTCTTCAAAGAAAGCATTTACCTACAATGTTTCTGAAGTACTACTCTAGTACTTTCTTTCTACTCTCCCCCATTCCCACCATCTATATACACTATACCATGTGCTTAAGGGTCAATACACAGATTAAATAGACTGAGAATTAAGCACATTTCCAAGAGATCAATGTGTTATCCCATTTCTTTTCTCTGATCAAAATACTGCAGAGTTAGGAACCTCATTACGAGGTGACAGATGATATAAACATTTAAATATTTTTTTCTTTTAATTTTGTATCAAACATCAGGGTGCATATGTCGTTGCAAAATTCAGTTCTTTAACCAAATGAACATGTGAAGCAAAAATGGGAAAAATGTTTTCTAACAAGTTCACATTTGACTCCATGATTATCTTAATTATGGAGTAATTATGAGCACTGAAATAGATGTATTACTTTTTTAAAATTGTCATATAACACATTATTTGTTTCGGGGGTACAGTTCTGTGATTCATCAGTTACACAATTCATAGCACTCACAATAGCACATACCCTCCCCAATATCCATCACCCAGCCACTCTATGCCTCCTAGCCTTCTCTCTTCCAGCAATCCTCAGTTTGTTTCCTGAGATTAAGAATCTCTTATGGTTTGTCTCCCTCTCTGGTCCCATCTTGTTTCATTTTTCCTTCCCTTCCCCTACAATCCTCTGTCTTGTTTCTCAAATTCTTCATATCAGTGAGATCGTAAGATAATTGTCTTTCTCTGATTGATTGATTTTGCTTAGTATAATACCCTTTAGTTCCAGCCAAATCATTTCAAATGGCAAGATTTCATTTTTTGATGGGTGTGTAATATTTCAATTTATATATATACACCACATCTTCCTTATCCATTCCGCTGTCCTTGGACATCTAGGCTCTTTCCATAGTTTGGCTATTGTGGACATTGCTGCTATAAACACTCAGGTGAATGTGCTCCTTCATATCACTACATTTGTATCTTTAGGGTAAACATCCAGTTACCTGGGTCATATGGTAGCTGCATTTTCAACTTTTTGAGGAACCTCCACACTGTTTCCAGGTTGGCTGCACTAGTTTGCATTCCCACCAACGGTGTAGGAGGCTTCCCCTTCTTCTGCATCCTCACCAACGTCTGCCATTTCCTGACTTGTTAATTTTAGCCATTCCGTCTGGTGTGAGGTGGTATCACATTATGGTTTTGATTTGTATTTTCACGATGCCGAGTGATGTGGAGCGCTTTTTCATGTGTCTGTTGGCCATCAGCATGTCTTTTTTGCATAAATTTCTGTTCATGTTTTCTACCCATTTCTTGATTGGATTCTTTGTTCTTTGGGTATTGAGTTGATAAGTTCTTTATAGATTTTGGATAAAAGCCCTTTGTCTAATATGCCAATTGCAAATATTTTCTTCCTTTCTGTCAGTTGCTCTTTGGTTTTGTGGACAGTTTCCTTTGCTGGGCAAAAGCTTTTGATCTTGATGAAGATGAATAGTTCATATTTGCCCTTGCTTCCCTTGCCTTTGGCGATGTTTCTAGGAAGAAGTTGCTGTGGCTGGGGTCAAAGAGGTTGCTGCCTGTGTTCTCCTTGGGGATTTTGATGAATTCCTGTCTCACATTGGTGTCTTTCATCCATTTGAGTCTATTTTTGTGTGTGGTGTAAGGAAATGGTCAAGTTTAATTTTTCTGCATGTGCCTGTCCAATTTTCCCAACAGCACTTGTTGAGGAGACTGTCTTTTTCCATTGGCCATTTATTCCTGCTTTGTCAAAGATTAGTGGACTATAGAGTTGAGGGTTGGTTTCTGGGCTCTCTACTCTGTTCCGTTGATCTATGTGTCTGTTTTTGTGCCAGTATACCATACTGTCTTGATAATTACAGCTTTGTAATAGAGTTTGAAGTCTGGAATTGTGGTGCTACCAGCTTTGGAATGTTTTCCACATTCGTCTGGCTATTCGGGGTCTTTTCTTCTGGTAACATATAAATTTTAGGATTGCTTGTTCCATTTCTTTGAAAAAAGTTGACGGTATTTTGATATGGGTTGTGTTCAATGTGTAGATTTCTTTAGGTATCATAGACATTTTCCCAATATTTTTTCTTCCAATCCATAAGAATAGGATATTTTTTCCATTTCATTGTGTCTTCCTCAATTTCTTTCATGAGTGCTTTACAGTTTCCTGAATATAGATTCTTTGCCTCTTTCATTAGACTTATTCCTCAGTATCTAATGGCCTTGTGTACAGTTGTAAATGGAATCAACTCTTTAATTTCTCCTTCATCTGTTTTGTTGGTGTACAGAAATGGAACTGATTTCTGTGCATTGATTTTATATACTGACACACTACTGAATTCCTGCATGAGTTCTAGCAGTTTTCTAGTGGAGTCTTTTGGGTTTTCCACAGAAAGTATAATATTATCTGCAAAGAATGAGAGTTTGACTTCTTCTTTGCTAGTCCAGATGCCTTTTATTTCTTTTTGTTGTCTAATTGCTGAGGCTAGGACTTCTAATACTATGTTGAATAGCTGTAGTGATAATTTTCAGAGGGAATTGTTCCTGAACATAGAGGGAAAGCTCTCAGTTTTTCCCCATTGAGAATGATATTTGCTGTGTGTTTTTCATACATGGTTTTGATGATACTGAGGTACATACCCTCTATCCCTACACTGTGAAGAGTTTTGATCAAGAAAGGATGCTGTACTCTGTCAAATGCTTTTCAAACCACTATTGAGAGTATCATATGGATCTTGTTCTTTCTTTTGTTAATGTATTGTATGAAACAGATTGATTTGCTTATGTTGAACCATCCTTGCAGCCCAGGAATAAATCTCACTTGGTCATACTGAATTATCCTTTTTATGTATTGTTGGATACAATTGGCTTTTATTTTGGTGAGAATTTTTGCAGCCATGTTCATCAGGGATTTTGGTCTATAATTCTCCTTTTTGGTGGGGTCTTTGATTGGTTTGGGATCAAGGCAATGCTGGCCTCATAATATGTGTTTGGAAGTTTTCCTTCCATTTCTATTGTTTGGAATGGTGTCAGGAGAATAAGTATTAGTTTTTCTTTAAATGTGGGGTAGAATTCAACTGGGAAGCTATCTGGTCCTGGGTTCTTGTTTTTTGGGGGGAGATTTTTGATAATGGCTTCAGTCTCCTTAGTGGTCATGGGTCTGTTCAGGTTTTCTATTTCTTCCTGGTTCAGTTTTTGTAGTTTATATGTGTCTAGGAATGCATCCATTCTTCCAGATTGTGAGTTTTGCTGGCATAGAGTTGCTCCTAGTATGTTCTTATAATGATTTGTATTTCTTTGGTGTTGGTTGTGATCTCTCCTCTTTCATTCATGATTTTATTAATTTGGGTTCTTTCTTTTTTGATTTTGATAAGTCTTGCCAGGGGATTATCTATTAATTGCTCAAGTATTTATCTTATTAATTCTTTCAAAGAACTAGCTCCTAGTCTTATTGATCTGCTCCAATGTTCTTTTGCTTTCTATTTCACAGATTTCTACTCTGATCTTTATTATTTCTCATCTCCTGATGGGTTTAGGTTTTCATTGCTGTTCTTTCTCCAGCTCTTTATAGGTGCACGATTACGTTGTGTACTTAAGACCGTTCTTATTTCCTGAGAAAGGCTTGTATTGCTCTGTACTTTCCTCCCAGGACCACCTTTGGGGCATCTCAATAATTTTGAACAGTTGTATTGTCACTTTCATTAGTTTCAATGAATTTTTTTAAATTTTTATTTCTTTTTTACATTTCTTTTAAGTGTTCCAGAATTAATTGTTTTGCACTACACAAAGTGTTCCATGCAATACATGCCCTCCATAGTACCCACCACCAGGCTCACCCACACTCCCATGCCCCATCCCTCCAAAACACTCAGATTGGTTTTCAGAGTCCACAGTCTCTCATGGTTCATCTCCCCATCCAATTTCCCTCAACTCCCTTCTCCTCTCCATTTCTCCATGTCCTCTGTGTTATTTCTTATGCTCCACAAATAAGCAAAACCACGTGATAATTGACTCTCTCTGCTTGACTTATTTCATGCAGCATGGTCTCTTCCAGTCCCATCCATGTTTATACAAAAGTTGGGTATTCATCCTTTCTGCCGGAGGCATAATACTCCATAGTATATATGGACCACATATTTCTTATCCATCCATTTCTTGAACAGCATCTTGGTTCTTTCCACAGTTTGGTGACTGTGGCCATTCCTGCTATGAACATTGGGGTACAAATGCCCTTCTTTTTACTACATCTGTATCTTTGGGGTAAATACTCAACAGTGCAATTGCAGGGTCATAGGGAAGCTCCATTTTTAATTTCTTCAGGAATCTCCACATTTTTTTCCAAAGTGACTGCCCCAACTTTCATTTCCTGAATAGATCAATATCTAGTAACATGATTGAAGCAGTGATCGAAAACCTCCCCACCCCCAAAAAACAACAAAACAATACAAAACAAAACAAAACAAAACAAAAAAACACAAGAGCCCAGGACCTGACAGCTTCTCTGGGGAATTCTACCAAACTTTCAAAGAAGAAATACCTATTCTCCTGAAGATGTTTCAGAAAATTGAAGCAGAAGGAAAACATCCAGACTCTTTATGAAGCCAGCATTACCCTGGTCCCCAAAACAAGAAAAGGAGAATTTCACACCCATATCCCTGAGGAACATGGATGGTAAAATTCTCAACAAGATCCTCACTAATAAGATCCAACATTACATTAAAATGATTATCCACCATGACCAGGTGGGATTCATCCCTGGGTTGCAAGAGCAGTTCAATATCCACAAATCGATCAAGGTGATAGAAGAAATCAATAAGGAAAGAGAAAAGAACCACATGGTCCTCTCAATTGATGCAGAAAAAACATTTGAGAAGATACAGCATCCACTTCTGATTAAAATGTTTCAAAATATAGAGATGGAGGGAACATTCCTCAGTGCCATTAAATCTATCTATGAAAAACCCACAGCAAATATCATACACAGTGAGAAAAAGCTGAAAGCATCCCCTTTGAGGTCAGGAACATGACAAGTATGCCCACTCTCACCATTCTTCTTCACCATAGTATTAGAAGTCCTAGCAACAGCAATCGGGCAACAAAGAGAAATAAAATGTATTCAAATTAGCAATGAATAAATCAAACCCTCTCTCCTCACAGATGACATGGTCCTTTATATGGGAAGCCCAAAAGTTTCCACCCCCAAACTACTAGAACATCTACAGCAATTCATTCATGTAGCAGGATATAAAATCAATGTACACGAATCAGTTCCTTTCTTATACACTGACAATGAAAATACAGAAAGGGAAATTATAGAATAGATTCAATTTACTATAGCACCAGGAGCCATAAGATATCTGGGAATAAAGCTAACCAAGGAGGTTACTACAGAACACTCATGAAAGAAATTGAAGAAGACACAAGAACATGGAAAACCATTCCATGCTCATGGATTGGAAGAATAAACATTGTTAAAATGTCTATACTGCCTAGAGCAATCTTTATTTTTCAATGTCATTCTGATCAAAATTCCACGAGCATTTTTCAAAGAGCTGCAACAAACAATCCTAAAATTTGTATGGAATCAGAAGAGACCCTGAATTGCTAAGGAAATGTTGAAAAAGAAAAAGAAAACTGGGGGCATCACGTTGCCTGATTTCTAGCTTTACTACAAATCTGTGATTACCAAGATAGCATGATATTGGCATAAAAACAAACACATAGACCAGTGGAACAGAATAGAGAGTCCAGATATGGACCCTCAACACTATGGTCAAATAATCTTCGACAAAGCAGGAAAAAATATACAGTGGAAAAAGACAGTCTCTTCAATAAATGGTGTAACTATCCCTTAGAACAATATATTACTTAAAATATAACCCATGGGAAATTTTACTCGTTACCAAGCATGTTTATGTATAACCTCAAGAAAAACACAGTGGGAACAAGCCTCTGGGGGAGAGGAGGATATAGGGCCTTAAGCTGAGCAGCCAGGTGTGCCTGTCTAGCTCAGGGCAGAATGCCACCTGCTTCATGGAAGCTGAGCAGCTGGGAATGCCTGGCCAGCTCACGGCGGAACTCTGCCTGCTTCATTTTTTCCACTATACCCCGCCCCCCTCTGAGAGCACCTGTGGTTAACTAGATAAGTCCTTTGAATGTACTTGCTCAACTATAAACTTTATACTGCTTGACCAGAATATTTTGCCTTCTTTCTCATTTATTTACAAGGCATATGGTTAATGTTTAGAATTCTTCATCTCCTCTGTTGATTACTGCCTATACATAATAAAAACAGGACTGAGGAGTTGCTCAGGGCAACAGTCTTTCCACTGTTGTCCCCTGCTCCCTTTCTCTTGAAGCTGACTTGTTTGTGCCTCATTCTTCTCCTGTGTACTGTCAGGAAGGGGCAAATGGTGCTTGGAAAATTGGACGGCAATGTGTAGAAGAATGAAACTTGATCATTCACTTACATCATACACAAGATAAACATAAAATGGATAAGAGACCTCAACAAGACCTTGACAGAAAGAAAGACTTCAAAGATAACACAATGTCAATAAAAACGTATCGCTCGATAATCACTCTCAATGTGAATGGCCTAATTGCATCCATAAAACAACACAGGGTTGCAGATTGGAAAAAACGACAGGACCCATCCATATATTGTCTACAAGAGACGCATTTTGAACCTAAAGATACACCCAGACTGAAAGTGAAGGGATGGAGAAGCATCTTTCATACCAATGGGCCTCAAAAGCAGGCTGGGGTAGTGATTCTCATATCAGATACATTAGATTTTAAACTAAAGATGGTAGTCAGAGATACGGAAGACACTACATGATTCTTAAAGGGACTATCCACCAAGATGATCTAACAATTGTAAATATCTACGCCCCCAATGTGGGAGAAGCCAATTACATAAGAAAACTATTAATCAAGATAAAGAGTCATATTGATATGAATACATTAATAGTAGGAGATCTGAACACGCCTCTCTCAGAAATAGACAGATCATCGAAGCATAAAATCGATAAAGAGACAAGAACATTGAATGACACATTGGAGCAGATGGACCTCATAGGTATATACAGAACATTCCACACTAAAAGAGCAGAATACTCATTCTTCTCAAGTGCACATGGAACCTTCTCCAGAATAGACCACATACTGGGTCACAAATCTGGAATCAACCAATACCAAAAGACTGAGATGATTCCCTGCATAATCTCAGACCACAATGCTTTGAACCTGGAGCTCAATCACAAGGAAAAGTTCTGAAGGAACTCAAACATCTGGAAGCTAAAGACCACCTTGCTAAAGAATACTTGGATCAGCCAGGAGATCAAAGAAGAACTTAAACAATTCATGGAAACGAATGAGGATGAAGACACTTCACTCCAAAACCTATGGAATATAGCAAAGGCGGTCCTAAGGGGGAAATATAGCCATCCAAGCCTCCCTCAAAAAAATAGAAAAATCCAGAATACACCAGCTGTCTCTACACCTTAAAGAACTGGAGAATCAACAACAAATCAAACCAACTCCACACTTAAAAGGGAAATAATCAAGATTAGAGCAGAGATCAATGAGGTAGAAACCAGAGATACAGTAGAACATATCAATGAAACTAAAAGCTGGTTTTTTGAAAGAATCAATTAGATCGATAAACCATTGGCCACACTAATCCAGAAGAAAAGAGAGAAAGTCCAAATTAATAAAATTAGGAATGAAAAGGGAGAGATCACAACTAACACCAAGGAAGTAGAAACAATCATAAGTTATTATCAACAGTTATATGCCAATAAGCTAAGCAACCTAGAACATGGATGCATTCCTGGAAAACTATAAACTCCCAAAATCGAGCCAGGAAGAAATTGACAACCTGAATAGATCAATATCTAGTAACGAGATGGAAGCAGAGATCAAAAGCCTCCCAAAAAAACAAGAGCCCAGTACCTGACGGATTCCCTGGGGAATTCTACTCAACTTTCAAAGAAATAACACCTATTCTCCTGAAGCTATTTCAAAAAATTGAAGAGGAAGGAAAACTTCCAGACTCTTTTTATGAAGCCAGCATTCTACTGATCCCCAAAACAGGCAAAGACCACACCAAAAAGGAGAATTTCAGACCAATATCACTGATGAATATGGATGCTAAGATTCTCAACAAGATCCTAGCAAACAGGATCGAACAGCACAAAAAAATATCCACCATGACCAGGTGGGATTCATCCCTGGGTTACAAGGATGGTTCAACATTCCCAAATCAATCAATGTGATAGAACAAATCAATAAGAGAAGAGATAAGAACCACATGGTCCACTCAATTGATGCAGAAAAAGCATTTAACAAAATCCAGCATCCATTCCTGATTAAAACGCTTCAAAGTATAGGGATAGAGGGAACATTCCTGAACTTCATCAAATCTATCTATGAGAAACCCACAGCAAATATCATCCTCAATGGGAAAAAGCTTGAAGCCTTCCTGTTGAGATCAGGAACACCATAAGCATGCCCACTCTCACCACTCTTGTTCAACATAGTATTAGAAGTCCTAGCCACAGCAATCAGATAACAAAGAGAAATAAAAAGTGTCCAAATTGGCAAGGAAGAAGTCAAACTCTCTCTCTTCACAGATGACATGATTCTTTCTATGGAAAAC
Source organism: Gulo gulo luscus (assembly GCA_024510155.1). Lineage (NCBI taxonomy): Eukaryota > Metazoa > Chordata > Mammalia > Carnivora > Mustelidae > Gulo > Gulo gulo. The sequence continues at coordinate 79,721 of JAJHUB010000235.1, forward strand.
CCGAAAGGCTCCACCCCCAAACTACTAGAATTCATAGAACAATTCAGTGACTTGGCAGGAGACAAAGTCAATGTACAGAAATCAGTGGCTTTCTTATACACTAATAATGAAAATACAGAAAGGCAAATTAGAGAATCGATTCCATTTACTATAGCACCAAGAACCATAAGATACCTCGGAATAAACCTAACCAAAGAGGTTAAGGATCTGTACTCAAGGAACTACAGAACATTCATGAAAGAAATTGAAGAAGACACAAAAAGATGGAAGACCATTCCATGCTCTTGGATCGGAAGAATAAACATTGTGAAAATATCTATACTGCCTAGAGCAATCTATACTTTCCTTGCCATTCCTATCAAAATTCCACCGGTATTTTTCAAAGAGCTTGAGCAAATAATCCTAAAATTTGTATGGAATCAGAAGAGACCCCGAATTGCTAAGGAAATGTTGAAAAAGAAAAATAAAACTGGCGGCATCATGTTACCTGATTTTAAGCTTTACTACAAAGCTGTGATCACCAAGACAGCATGGTACTGGCAAAAAAACGGACACATAGACCAGTGGAACAGAGTAGAGAGCCCAGATATGGACCCTCAACTCTATCATCAAATAATCTTCGACAAAGCAGGAAAAAATATCCAGTGGAAAAAAGACAGTCTCTTCAATAAATGGTGCTGGTAAAATTGGACAGGTATATGTAGAAGAATGAAAATCGACCATTCTCTTACAATGTACACAAAAATATACTCAAAATGGAAAATAGGCCTCTATGTGAGACAGGAATCCATCAGAATCCTAGAGGAGAACATAGGCAGTAACTTCTTCAATTTGAGCCACAGCAACTTCATTCAAGTTATGTCTCCAAAAGCAAAGTAAACAAAAGTGAAAATGAACTTTTGGGACTTCATCAAGATCAAAAGTTTCTGCCCAGTGAAGGAAACATTCAACAAAACAAAGAGGCAACCCATGGAATGCGAGAAGATACTTGCAAATGACAGTACACACAAAGGTTGATATCCAGGATCTATAAAGAACTCCTCAAACTCAGCACACACAAAACAGACAATCCTATTAAAAAATGGGCAGAAGATATGAACAGACACTTCTCCAATGAACACATACAAATGGCTATCAGACACATGAAAAATGTTCATCATCACTAGCCATCAGGGAGATTCAAATTAAAACCACATTGAGTTAGTTCCTTACACCAGTCAGAATGGCCAAAATTAGCAAGACAGGAAACAACGTGTGTTGGAGAGGATGTGGAGAAAGGGGAATCCTCTTACACTGTTGGTGGGAATGCAAGTTGGTGCAGCCATATTGGAGAACAGTGTGGAGATTCCTCAAGAAATTAAAAATAGAACTTCCCTATGACCCTGCAATTGTACTACTGGGTATTTACCCCAAAGATACAGATGTAGTGAAAAGAAGGGCCCTCTGTACCCCATGTTTATAGCAGAAATGGCCACGGTCGCCAACTGTGGAAAGAACCAAGATACCCTTCAACGGACGAATGGATAAGGAAGATGTGGTCCATATACACTATGGAGTGTTAGGCCTCCATCCGAAAGGACGAATACCCAACTTTTGTAGCAACGTGGTTGGGACTGGGAGAGATTATGCTGAGTGAGTAAGTCAAGCAGAGAGAGTCAAGTATCATATGGTTTCACTTATTTGCGGAGCAAAACAAATATCATGGAGGACAAGGGTAAATGGAGAGGAGAAGGGAGTTGAGGGAAATTGGAAGGAGAGGCGAACCATGAGAGACTACAGACTCTGAAAAACAACCTGAGGGTTTTGAAGGGGTGCAGGTTGGGAGGTTGGAAGAACCAGGTAGTGGGTATTAAGGAGGGCACGGAATGCATGGAGCACTGTGTGTGGTGCTTAAATAATGAATACTGTTAATCTGAAAAGAAATAAAAAATTAAAAAAAAAAAAAGACCTCAACGTGAGGCAGGAATCCATTAGAATCCTAGAGGAGAACATAGGCAGTAACATTTTCTACATAGGGCACAGGAATTTCTTTCAAGATATGCCTCTGAAGGCCAAGGAAACAAAAGCAAAAATGAATTTTTGGGAATTCATGAAGATCAAAAGCTTCTGCACAGCAAAGGAAACAGTCCACAAAACAAAGAGGCAACCCACAGAATGGGAGAAGATATTTGCCAATGACAAAGGGCTGATATTAAGGATCTATAAGTAACTCCTCAAACTCTTTGCACACAAAACAGGTAATCATTTCAGAAAATGGGAAGGAGACATGAACAGACACTTCTCCAATGAACACATACAAATGGCTAACAGACACATGAAAAAATGTCCATCATCACTAACCATCAAGGAGATTCAAATCAAAACCACATTGAGATACAACCTTACACCAGTTAGAATGGCCAAAATGAACAAAACAATAAACAACGTGTGTTGGAGAGTATGTGGAGAAAGGAGAACTCTCTTATACTGTTCATGGGAATCCAAGTAGTTTTCCATGAATTTTTAAAAATTCTTTAATTTCCTGGTTGACCCATTAACTCTTTAGTAGGATGCTCTTTAGCCTCTATGTATTTGAGTTCTTTCCAACTTTCCTCTCCTGATTGAGTTTAGTTTTGGAGCATTATGGTTTGAAAATAGGCAGGGAATCATCCCAATCTTTCGGTGCCAGTTGAGACCTGATGTTTTTATCCAGGTTGTGATTCTGGAGACTTTTCCATGTGCACAAGAGACGAATGTGTATTCTGTTGCTATGAGATGGAAAGTCTGAATATATCTGTGATGTCCATCTGACCCAGTGTGTCATTTAAAGACATCATTTCCTTGTTGATCATTTTCTTTGATGATCTGTCCATTTCAGTGGCGGGGGTATCAAAGTCCCCTACTGTTATTGTATTATTTTTGAATGTTTCCTTGATTTTGTTATTATTTGGTTTATATAGTTGGCTGCTCCCACGTTAGGGGCATAGATATTTAACATTTTTAGATCTTCTTGCTGTACAGACCCTTTCAATAGGATATAGTGTCCTTCTTCATCTCTTATTATATAGTCTTTAGATTAAAATCTAAATTGCCTGATATAAGCTTTGGCATCTGAGCTTTCTTTTGATGTCCATTGGCCTGGAAAATGTTTTTCCACCCCCTCTCTTTAAATCTGGAGGCGCCCTTGGCTCCAAAATGAGTTTCTTGAAGACTGCAAATTGATTTTTTTTAATCCATTTTTATACCCTATGTATTTTGATTGGGTCATTTAGTCTATTTGCATTCAGGATAACAATTGAAAGATATGAATGTATTGCTATTATATTGCCTGTAAAGTGATCGTTACTATATATTATCTCTTTTCCTTTCTGGTTTGTGTTACTTTGGGGCTCTTTCTTTGGTTAGAGGACCCCTTTCAATATTTCCTGTGGGGCTGGTGGTGTTTGCAAATTCTTTTAGTTTTTGTTTGTCCTGGAAGCTCTTTATTTCTCCTTATATTTTCGGTGACAGTGTACCTGCCTATAGTATTCTTGGCTGCATACTTTTCCCGTTTAGTGCTCTGAATATATCATGCCAGTCCTTTCTGGTCTGCTGGGTCTCTGTGGATAGGTCTGCTGCCACTCAAATATTTCTACTCTTGTAGGTTACAGTCCTTTTGTCCTGAGCTGTTTCAGGATTTTCTGTTTGTCACCAAGACTTGTAGGTTTTACTATTAGATGATGGGGTGTTGACCTATTTTTATTGATTTTGAGGAGGATCCCTGTGCTCCTGGATTTTGATACCCTTTTCCTTCCCCAAATTAGGGAAGTTATCTGCTATCATTTGCTCCTATATACCTTCACTCCTCTCCCTCTTTCTTCTTCTTCTTGGATTCATGTTACTCTAATAATGTGTCATCTTATGGTATCACTTATCTCTCGAATTTTCCCCTTGTGATCCAGTAGTTATTTATCTCTTTCTCTCAACTTCTTTTTTTCTGCATCATTTGCTCTTCTATATCACTAATTCTCTCTTCTGCCTCATTTATCCTAGCAATAAGAGCCTCCATTTTTATTGTACCTCATTAATATATTTAATTAAGGTAATTAATTATAAATTAATTAATGAAAACACATAAGCTTAATTAATATTAATATTCTTAATTTCAACTTGGTTAGAATTTATTTCCTTTATTTCTCCAGAAAGGAATTTTCTAGTATCGTCTATGTTTTTTTCAAGCCCAGCTAGTATCTTTATAATTGTCATTCTGAACTCTACTTCTGACATCTTCCTAATGTCTGAATTGATTAGGTCTCTAGCAGTCAATTCTGCCTCTTGGTTTTTTTGTTTGTTCGTTTGTTTTGGTTTTTTTTTTTGAGGTTTTTCTGCATTGTCATTTTATCCATATAGGAATAGATGAATGAGAGAACAAAATGGTGAAATTGTAGTACAAACCCCAGAAAAATATACATTAAACAACTCAGAAGAGACCAGAGGCTGGGGGAAAAGAGAGGGGGGATAATATGATCAGGCTGGTGAACAGAACAGAGCCATGTATTTGAATTTGGGTGTCTTTTTGTCTGTTAGAAGAAACTGCCTCCCAACATTTTAAATAAAGAAAAACATTGTATATCTACACATGCATGTATGTGTGCATATATACATATATATATGCATATATACTTAATTATCCTTATTTTGTATATATGTACATATATATGTACATGTAGCAAAATATATAATATATTATTACATATATTATAATATATAATATAATATAAATATGTATTTATATGTGTATATATAAATATATATGCATATAAATATAAATATGTATGTAAGTGTAGATAAATAAAATATATAATTATATATACAGAAATATATATGTATATAAATACAAAAATAAGGATAATATATATATTATATACATAATATGTATATTATATATATATTATGGTATATATTTTGTGTATATATGTATATATATATAAATAAGGATAAATATGAAGAAAAGATGGAATATGACTACAAAATAGAAATTAAAAAAAGATTTTACAAAACGAATTCATAAGTTTGTTGACAAAAGAAAGAAAAAACATTTTAAAAGGGAGAGAATATAATCTGGTTGGAGACTAGAGCAAAGGCATCCACTAGATTTAGGGTATATTTGGTCTGTTAGAATAAACTATGTCCCAAAAATTTAAAGAAAGAAAAACTCATATGCATACTAAACATAAGGTTAAATAAATGAAAGGATAGAACATGAGTACAGAAATGAAAATTTAAAAGGAATGTAAAAAAGATATTGATAAGAATATGTTGTTTCAAATAGGAAAGAGGGCAAGTTTTAAAAAAAAATAGGAAAGGAAAAAAATAAAGAAAATTTTAAAAATTAACTTTGAAAGACTTAGGAATCATGAGAAAAAATGAATTCTATGTGTTTTATTCCCCTAGCACTGTAGTTTTACAGTTCTTATTGATCAGAAACTTGGTCTTTGCTGGATGTTCTTGCTGATTTTCTTGGGGAGGGGCTTCTTGCTGTGATTCTCAAATGTCATTGTCCCAGTGGAATTGCACCACTCTTGCCAGGCGCCAGGCTAAGTCATCTGCTCAAGTTTGCTCCTGGTAGCTTTTGCTCCCTGAGAGCTTCCCATATAGCTTTGGAGGATGAGACTAAAAAACGTGGCCTCCCAAGCAACAGCCTGGTAGAACTAACAGCTCAGTTCCCCAGCCTTCAGTTAGCTCTCAGAGAAAAGCAATCAAACACACTTGTCTCCCTGGTCTTTGGCTGCATTCTGAACTCGCCCAGCCTGTGATCAACCTTCTCTATTTCTGAAACATAGTCCCATTTGGAGTCTCCAAATGCAGCAGGTTACTCCCGTGCTGCTCCTCCTGATGAAGAGAGGTTTCTTCCTTGATCTGTCACTTGCGGTATTCCTGCTGGAAAAGTATTGACCAACTGTGCCTCATGGTTTATGGCAGCTCTGAGCAGAGCGCCCACTCCTTTTCTCTGTGTTTGCAGCCAGCTTCCCTGTTCTGATGCCTGGGAGCTCTACCACACTCAGGCACTCCAGGTCTTTCTGTGACCCTGAAGGTCCTAAGGCCACACTGTCCCAGCAAGGGTATCACCCTCCACTTAGTCACTTGAATGATGTCTCTTGGTGGAGTACAGTTCTAAAAGTTCTGATTTTGTGCTCTGCTGCTTTCTCACTTGCCAGGAGCTGGCAGATGGAGCCAACCCCCACCCCCATTGTCTATCTTCCAAATACCACCTCTGATCCACTTCTCAAAAGGTCCTACCTTGCAGAAAGTGGTCACATTTCTGTTCATAGAATTGCTGCTATTCTATGATCTCCTGCTGAGTTTGTTCAGAAACTGTTCAGAATGGTTTGATAACTATCTAGCTGAATTCCTAGGACCAGAGGAAATACCTTTTGTGTATTTGAAAGTTACCTTATAAAAATTATCTAAATTCAATTTCATTCACATATGCTATATTATTAGTTTCAGAGGTAGAATTTGGTGATTCATTAGTTGCATATAACACCCAGTGCTCATTCCATCAGGTGCCTTTCTTTTTTTCTTTTCTTTCTTTCTTTCTTTTTTTTTTTTTTTTAGATTTATTTATTTGTCAGAGTGAGAGCAGAAGCAGAGGGAACAGCAAGCAGAGGCAGAAGCAGACTTCCTCTGAGCAAGGAACCAATGTGGGACTCGATCCCAGGACCCTAGGATCATGACCTGAGCTGAAGGCAGACGCTTAACTAACTGAGCCACCTAGGTGTCCCTCAAGAGCCTTTCTTAATGCTCATCACCTAGGTACACCATTCTGCACCCACCTTCCCTCCAGGAACCCTCTCTTTGGTTCCTATACTTAAGAGTCTCTTGTGAATTGCCTCCCTCTTTCTGTTTTCGTCTTATTTTAATCTTCCTTCCTTTCTCCCATGTTCATTTGTTTTCTTAAATGCCACATAAGAGTGGAATCATATGATATTTGTCTTTCTCTAACTGATTTCTTTTACTTAGCATAATACCCTCTAGCATAATATCAGCCACATCTTTGCAAATGGTAAGATTTCTCTCTTTTTGTTGTCTGAGTAATATTCCTCTGTATACACAGGCCACACCGTCTTTATCCATTCATCTATTGATGGTCAACCAGGCTCTTCCCATAGTTTTACTTATTGTGGACATGGCTGGTATACACCAGAGTTCATGTGCCCCTTCAAATCATGATGTTTCTGTCCTTTGGATAAATCCCTAGTAGTGTAATTGCTGTTTCATAGGATAGCTCTATTTTGCACTCTTTGGGGAACCTTCATACTGTTTTCCACAGTGGCTACCCATTTGCGTTCCCATCAGCAATGTAAAAGGGTTTCTCTTTCTCTACATCCTCACCAACACTTGTTGTTCACTGAGCTGTTGATTTCAGCTATTCTGACTGGTGTGAGGTAGTATTTCATTGTGACTTTGATTTGTATTTCCCTGATGATGAGTGATGAGTAACATTTCATGCATTTGTTAGCTATTGTATGTCCTTGTAGAAGTTTCTTTTCATGTCTTCTGCCCATTTCTTGGGCAGTCGCCTTTTTAAAATCAGCACATCTACTATTTTAAAGCCATCCTAACACAAAGCTGAATCCTGAGCTTCTACCAACCAAAATGTGAATTAAAGTCTTAAATGTTTATGGATGAAATTTAAATAACTCTAAAGGATTGCAATTATACAATGGAGAGGAAGTATTTTAAAATCATATCCACAAATGGCAAACATTCTGTTGATACTTTCTAGCCTAGATGGCTAGACATGAGTGATTGTTTCCATCCCCAGATTATGGAATCTCTTAATTATGATTTGTTCAACTAAACCTTCTTCCCCTCTTTCCCTCTCCTCATCTTCAGGGACCCCTATTATCTGGATATTATTTCTCTTATGGAATTTCTGAGTGTTCTAAATCTCCCTTCATAATCTAATAGTTCAGTTCTTCTATTCCTTTCAGCTTCCTTATTTTCCATCATTTAATCTCCATCACTGGCCCTTCTGCTTCATTTACCCTCAATTTTATAAACTCCATTTGGGACTGCACCTCATTAAATGGCATTTTTAATTTTGATGTAAGCAGATTTTAGTTCCTTTATTTCTCCCCTCATGTTGTTGTTGTTGTTTTCAAAGCCCAGCTAGTATCGTTATAATCATTGTTTTAAATTCTAGTTCAGACATCTAACTTATATCCATACTGATTAAATCCCTTCCAGTGAGTATAATCAGCATTTTTTTTCTTTTGAGGTGAATTTTTCCATCTCATCATTTGTCCAGTAATGAAAGGAACAAAGAAAGAATAAAGAAAAAAATCAAGAAAATAACCAAACAATAACAGGGATTGTTTGCTTTTCTAAGAGGGCTTCTGAAGAGTGGCCAGAAGTTCTCCTCCCCAGGAAGGAGAGGGGGAGTGATGCCATATTCTATCTCCTCCACCACCCCTCGACCCCTACTTGCCACCGCAGATGGACTCCAGAGAGAAACATCATTTGGGGTGTAGTTTTGTTCAACTAAACCTTCTTCCCCTTCCTAACAACAACAACAACAACAACAATAGCTTCAGGAAGTGTTTCTGGAGTGTGCTGCTCTGCTGTTGTATTTTATCTGCTCTTTCCCACTGATCCTTCCTCCTTGTTTGTAGTGGGGAGTGTTTCAATCTTTACCTTGACGTGTTTTGGTTACTTTGGCTGTTACACGATTACACCATTCAAAGGAAAGAAGAAAAGAGAAAAAAAAGAAAAAAGGCTGACCCAAGACAAGAGAAAAGGAAAAGGAATAAAAATGCAAAAAGACAACAAAAGAGTGTAAGCCTGATTCTTAAGAATAAGAAGGAATGAAAAAAAAAAAAGTGGGGACAGGAAAAAAAGAGGGAAAAAAGCTGAAGAATAAGAGAAGAAAAGAAAATAAATAAAAATGTAAACAAAAATTATGTGTCATAGAAAAAAGATGAAGATAATAGAAGATAAAAAGAAACATGATAAAAGATAAAAAATAAGATATAAAAATTAAGTATTTAAAAAAATAAGAAAAGAGGAGGGAAAAATAAAAATTAAAAAAGCAAACCTGGTCCTGTTTCCAGCAGATGCTGATTTTCAATCAGTAAACTTGGCAGATGTGGAGGCCTGTGTTTATCTTCTGAAGGAGAGGCTTGCTGTTCTGGTCTAGAAGCTCACTTGCCCTTCCTTGTAAAGATGCCCCCATCAGGACAGGAGTTGGGGGTTTTAGTAAAGGGGACTCCAGCAGAGTCCAGTGGAGACCGGAAGCACAGTGTGTCTTTCTGGAGTCCATCTGTGCTGGTAGGTAGGGTTTGTGGGGTGGTGGAGGAGATAGAATATGGCCTCACACCTCCGCTCCTTCCTGAGGAGGAGAACTGCTGGCCACTGTTCAGGGGCCCTCTTAGAAAAGCAAACAATCCCCGTGTGAGGGGCTTTTGTTCACTGCCTTTAACCTGTCTGTGCCTGGGCTTGGTGTGTTGGTACATGCAGAAAAACAGATCTCCTTTATTTCATTTCTGGCAGGTGGCTGCCATTCAAAGCTCCACGTTTTAAAGGGCCAGGTTATGTGCTGACCCTTTCCTATCCTCCGGAGGAGGGGCAATGCTTGTGTCCATCCTCCCAGCCCCTGAAAGCGTTGCACAGCGTGGGCAACTAGAGTTGCTAGGGTTTATTGTAGTGCTTATCAAAAAGCTGCAAACAGGTTATTAGTACTCTGCACATGACTCAGCTCCTACCCTACTCCCTTCTCTCCTAGAAAAGCCCAGGCAGGGTTTGACTCTATTGTGGCAGACATCAAAAACCAGCGTCAGATCATCTCCAATCTCCTTCTTCTGCTATCTTCTCACTTCTGCTGCAGAAATGCAGCTGTTTGCTACCAAACAGAGGTGTAAGGCTATTGTGGCTCACAGCTGAACTTGTTCAGAGGTCTTCTGCCCTCTGGACACAACTCTGATCCTGCTTTCGAGCACTGCTCAATGGCTCCTAGTTTCAGTCTTAGCAGTTTATATGTTTCCAGGAAAAATCCGTTTCTTCCAGGTTGCTCATTTATTGGCATATAGCTTTTGATAATAATTTCTGATAATTGTTTCTATTCCCTTGGTGTAAGTCATGATCTCTCCCCTTTCATTCATACTTTTATTAATTTGGGTCCTTTCTCTTTTCATTTGGATGACTCTGCCCAGAGGTTTATCGATCTTTCAAGATCTAATTCGTTCAGTTTAATTGATCTGCTCTACTGTTTTTCTGGTTTCCATTTCATTGATATCTAATCTAATCATGATTATTTTTCTTCTCCTGCTTGGTAAAGGTGTTATTTGCTGTTCATCCTCTAATTCCTTTAGGTGTAAGGTTAACTTGTGTATATGGAATTTTTCCACTTTTTTCAGTGAGACTTGGATGGCTATGTATTTACCCCTTAGGACTGCCGTTGCAGAATTCCGTAGGTTTTGGACCAATGTGTTTTTGTTCTCACTGGTTTATATGAATTGTTTTAGTTCTTCCTTGATTTCCTGGTTGATCGAAACGTTCTTAAACGTGGTTTAAGGTGGTTGATCTTTAGCTTCCAAGTGTTTGAATTCCTTCCAGACTTTTCCTTGTGTTTGAGTTCCAGTTTCAAAGCACTGTGGTCTAAAAATATGCAGGGAATAATCTCAATCTTTTGGTATTGATGGATACCTGCAATGTACTCTCTTCTGAAGAAAACTCCATGTGCATGTGAGAAAACTGAGTTTTCTGTGATTTTAGGGTGGGATGTTTTGTATATTTCTATGAAGTCCATCTGGTCCAGTGTGTCATTCCAAGCTCTTATTTCGTTGCTGAATTTCTGCTCAGATGATCTATCTATTGCTGAGAGTAGAGTATTGAGGCCTCCTACTATTAAAATACTATTATCAATATGATTCCTTATTTTGGCTAGCAGTTGGCATATGTAGTTGTTGCTCCCCATTATGGGAGCAATATTTACAACTGTTATATCTTCTTATCGATACACCCTTTAAGAATGATATCATGACCCTCTCTATCTCTGAATACAGACTTTGTCTTAAAACCTAATTTGTCTGATATGAGAATTGCTACTGTAGCTGGCTTTTGAGGACTGTTGGCATGAAAAATAGTTTTCCATTGCCTCATGTTCAGTCTGGATGTCTCCTTAGGTACAAAATGAGTCTCTTGTAGACAGCATATGGATGGGTGGTTTTTATCCAAAATGCAACCCCGTGCCATTTCATGGGAGCATTTAGGCCCTTCACATTGAGAATAACAATTGAAAGATTTGATTTTAGTGCCATCATGTTGCCTGTGAAGTCCCTGTTTTTATACATTGTCTCTGTAAATTTCTGGTCTATATTACTCTCGGGTTTTTCTTCTTTTATAGAACTCCCTTAATACTTCTTTCAGGGCTGGCTTGGTGGTCACATATACTTTTAGTTTTTTGCTGGCCTTGGAAGCTCTTTATCTCTCCATCCATTCTGAATGACAGCCTCATTAGATAAAGTATCCTTGGCTGTTTGTTCTTCTAAGTTAGTACCCTGAATATGTCTTGCCACCCCTTGCTGGCTAGCCAGGCCTCTGTGGATGGGTCAGATATTAGTCTGATGTTCTTCCCTCTGTACATAAGAAATATCTTTCCCCTATCTGTTTTCAAGATTGTTTCTTTGGGTCTAAGGTTTGCAAGTTGTACTATTATATGTCTGGGGAGGGGTTGTTGACATTGATCTTGGGAGGGGTCCTCTCTTCCTCTTGGGCATGAATGCTTGTTTCCTTCCCCAGATTAGGGAAGTTCTCAGCTAGGATTTCCTCAAATATATCTTTTAGACCTATCTTTCTCTCCCCACCCCCTCTGGGGTCTAAATAATTCTGACTTTGGAACATTTCACGACATCATTAACCTCTCTCAGTCTGATCTCTTGGACTTTAAGTTGTTCTTCCCAGGCTGCCTAGATTTCCATCTTCTCTACTATCTTATCTTCTGGCTCATTAATTTGTTCTTCTGCCCCTTTTACCTTGGCAGTCAGAGTATCCAGTTTAGACTGCATTTTATCCATAGCATTTATGAGTCCAGGCTGATTTGATCTCATTTGTGTCCTTATGATTCTATATTGTTGCTAATATTTTTCTCAAGCCTAGGTATTGACTTCTTGTTACCCTGAAGTCTTTCTCTGTTTTCTTGCTTATATCCATATCCATTTGCTCTATGGCAGACACCACATTGTTGTCTGGTTCTTTCCTTTGTTGGGGTTTCCTCTCTTAGTCATTCTCTTCTGGGGTGGTTAAGGGAATCTAGATTCCACAATATTAACCATGACCCAAGCAAGATGCACCTGTTTTAGAGGGGCTGGTGGGTTGTCATCCTCTTGTTCTTCCAGGGCGCCTTTAGGGGGAGAGTTCTGTTGTGCTGTTACTCAGACAATCCTGCTTGGGAAGAATTGCCTCGTCCCATGTCAGGGGTGATAGACTCAGTGAAAACCGTTTTACTTGAGCTGTTGTTCTCTTGTGGCCTTCCACATCTCTTTTGAGAGTCAGAGCAGATGTTGATGCCCCCAAACCTCTGCCCCAGAGTAGAAAAATTGCAGTCTGCTCCTCACTGAGTCCTCCAGGACACAGAGTCTCTGTTTCTGTCTGTACTGCTAAAAACCACTGTCTCCCTGGCTGTGCATCCCACAACAACACTCCCAGAGGTGGAAACAATTAATGAACCCGTCTCTACCCATTGTGCTTCTAAAACTGCAAAGAGCCCCTGGTCCATGTACATGCACCTGCAGCTCCTGGATCCTGTCTGGGGACTCAACAAATGTACTTTCCCCACCATACCAAGATGCGAGTCTGTGCCCAGGCCCAGCACAGGAGGCTTTTGTGCTCCTGTGTTATATCACCTTGCCAGTACTAGCATATGTAGGGAATCTTCCACTTTTGTTTATCTTCCAATATCTGTGTGCAGAAGCAGGCCTCTACCCTTCATACCTCAAGACTAACAATGATTTTCTGCTTGAGAGATCCAGATATATATTCTTACTTCTTAGGCTGGTTTCATGGGATTTCAGAATGGTTTGGTAGATAACCAACTTAATTCAGGAGACTGGTTGAAATAAGGTCCCATAGTCCTCCACCAACTTCCCTCCTTCCCCACCCCCCCAAAAAAATCCTGGGTATATTTGAAAGACTCCTACCTGTCAATTCCAGTTAGATTCCTGTGTAACATTTCTGATACTTTTACGCATGTGTTAACACACATATTACCTTAAATTTAAATTGGCAATCTTGTTTTCTCCATCAATGATATGTTAGAGATGTCTTTCCACATCAATTACATACAGGTTTTCTTACACTTCTTAATGGCTGCATAGCATCAAATGTTTCCTCTTGGGACAGAACAGAGTGAAAATATGGTAAGAATTTCATATGAATTACCTCTCTGAATGTATGACTATGTACCAAATGAGATAATGTTAAGAGTAACTGTTCTCAGTCCATGTAGATCTTAGTTTCTCATCCACAAAATGGAGATAACGATGTTAAAAATAAAAATGCCAGTTATGGGGGAGGGAGTCAAGATGGAGGAGAAGTAGCAGGCTGAGACAACATTGGGTAGCACGAGATCAGCTAGATAGCGTATCTAACCATCGTGAACACCTACAAATCCAACGGGAAATCGAAGAGAAGAGCAACAATTCCAGAAACAGAAAATCGTTCATTTTCTGAAAGGTAGGACCTGCGGAGAAGTGAATCCAAAGTGATGGGAAGACAAACCATGGGGGAGGGGCTGGCTCCTGGCAAGTGGTGGAGCAATGGAGCACAACATCATGACTTTTAAAAGTCTGCTCCATGGAGGGACATCACTCCAGAGGCTAAAATGGGGGGAAGCACAGGCGGGGTCAGTGTAATCCCAGGTCCCACGGGGTCACAGAAGGACCGGGGGTGTCTGAGTGCCATAGAGCTCACAGGTATTAGAGCGGGGAAGCTGGCTACAGCGACAAAGCTGAGGAGTGAGCTCTCTGCCTGGGGTTACCTTGTGCCAGTCACAGGCTGGGTGGCCTCAGAGCATGGCCAAAGGCCACGGAGATGGAAGTGACCAGGCGCTTTTCTCCAAGTGCCAGCAATTGACTGCTTTCCTCCAGGGGCGACCACAGGCCAGGGAGGTGGGGCAGTTGGATGCTTTTTTCTGAGGGCGCACTGAAGAGTGAGACCCAAAGTTCTCAGCTCCTCCGGGCCAGAGATTGGGAGGCAGCCATCTTCATTCCCATCCTCTGGAACTCTACAGAAAGCGCTCAGGGAACAAAAGCTCCTGAAAGTGAACATGAGCGAATTACTTAGCCCGGCCCCTGGCAAGGGCGGTGCAATTCTGCCTGCGGCAAAGACACTTGAGAATCACTACAACAGGCCCCTCCCCCAGAAGATCAACAAGAAACCCAGCCAAGACCAACTTCACTCACCAAGAACAGCAGAATTCTATAGGAGGAGAAAGCAAATCTTTTCTGGACGAAATGACAAGGTGGAAAAACTCACCACGGAAAAAAGAACAAGAGGCAGTACTGAAGGCTGGGGACCTAATCAATACAGACATTGGTAATATGACAGATCTAGAGTTCAGAATGACGATTCTCAAGGTTCTAGCTGGGCTTGAAAAAGGCATAGAAGATATTAGAGAAACCCTCTCCGGAGAGATAAGAGCCCTTTCTGGAGAAATAAAAGAACTAAAATTTAACCAAGTTGAAATTAGAAAAGCTATTAATGAGGTGCAATCAAAAATGGAAGCTCTCACTGCTAAGATAAATGAGGCAGAAGAAAGAATTAGTGACAGAAAAGACCAAATGACAGAGAATAAAGAAGCTGAGTAAAAGAGAGACAATTACTAGACCACAAGGAGAGAATTTGAGAGATAAGCGACACCATAAGATGACACAACATTAGAATAATTGGGATTCCAGAAGAAGAAGAAAGAGAGGGGAGCAGAAGGTATATTGGAGACAATTACTGGAGAGAATTTCCCTAATATGACAAAGGGAACAAACATCAAAATCCAGGAGATGCTAAGAACGCCCCTCAGAATCAGTAAAAAATAGGTCCACACCTCGTCACCTGATAGTAAAATTTAATTGTTAATTTTAAGTCTTAGAGACAAAGAGAAAATCCTGAAAGCAGCCCGGGAAATGAAGTCTATAACATACAAGGGTAAAAACATTAGATTGGCAATGGACCTATCCACAGAGACCTGGCAGGCCAGAAAGAACTGGCATGATGTAATTAGAGCACTAATCGAGAAAAACATGCAGCCAAGAATACTATATCCGGCTAGGATATCATTGAAAATAGAAAGAGAGATAAAGAGCTTCCAGGACAAACAAAAGCTGAAAGAATTTGCAAACACCAAACCAGCTCTACAGGAAATACTGAAAGGGGTCCTCTAAACAAAGAGAGACCCTAAAAGTAGTAGATCAGAAAGAAACAGAGACAATATACAGTAACAGTCACCTTACAGGCAACACAATGGCAATAAATTCATATCTCTCAAAAGTTCCCCTGAATGTTAATGGGCTAAATGCCCCATTCAAAAGGCACAGGGTATCAGAATGGATAAAAAAAACAAAACCCATCAATATGCTGCCTACAAGAAACTCATTTTAGACCCACAGACACCTCCAGATTTAAAGTGAGGGGGTGGAAACAATGTACCATGCTAATGGACATCAGAAGAAAGCTGGGGTGTCAATCCTTATATCAAGTCAATTAGATTTTAAGCCAAAGACTACAATAAGAGATGAGGAAGGACACTATATCCTACTCGAAGGGTCTGTCCAACAAGAAGACCTAACAATTGTAAATATCTATGCCCCTAACATGGGAGCAGCCAACTATATAAACCAATTAATAACAAAATCAAAGAAATACATCAACAGTAATACAATAATAGCAGGGGACTTTAACACTCCCCTCACTGAAATGGACAGATCATCTAAGCAAAAGATCAACAAGAAAATAAAGGCCTTAAATGACACACTGGACCAGATGGACATCACAGATATCTTCAGAACATTCCATCCCAAAGCAACAGAATATACATTCTTCTCTAGTGCACATGGAACATTCCCCAGAATAGACCACATCCTGGGTCATAAAGCAGGTCTCAACCGGTATCAAAAGATTGGGATCATTCCCTGCATATTTACAGGCCACAATGCTCTGAAACTAGAACTCAATCACAAGAGGAAATTTGGAAAGAACGTAAATACATGGAGACTAAACAACATCCTTCTAGAAAATAAATGGGTCAACCAGGAAATTAAAGAAGAATTGAAAAAAATTCATGGAAACAAATGATAATGAAAACACAATGGTTCAAAATCTGTGGGACACAACAAAGGCAGTCCTGAGAGGAAAATATATAGCGATACAAGCCTTTCTCAAGAAACAAGAAAAGTCTCAAATACACAACCTAATCCTATATCTAAAGGAGCCGGAGAAAGGACAAAAAAGAAAGCCTAAACCCAGCAGGAGAAGAGAAATCATCAAGATCAGAGCAGAAATCAATGAAATAGGAACTAAAAAAAAAACAATAGAACAAATCAACGAAACTAGGAGCTGGTTCATTGAAAGAATTAATAAGACTGACAAACCCCTGGCCAGACTTATCCAAAAGAAAAGAGAAAGGACCCAAATAAATAAAATCATGAATGAAAGAGGAGAGATCACAACCAACACCAAAGAAATACAAACAGTTATAAGAACATACTACGAGCAACTCTATACCAACAAATTTGACAATCTGGAAGAAATGGATACATTTCTAGAGACATATAAACTACCACAACTGAACCAGGAAGAAATAGATAACCTGAACAGACCTATAACCAGTAAGGAGATTTAAACAGTCATCAAAAATCTCCAAACAAACAAAAGGCCAGGACCAGATGGCTTCCCAGGGGAATTCTACCAAACATTTAAAGAAGAATTAATTCCTATTCTCCTGAAACTGTTCCAAAAAATAGAAATGGAAGGAAAACTTCCAAACTCATTTTATGAGGCCAGCATCACCTTGATGCCAAAACCAGACAAGGATTCCCAAAAAAGAGAATTACAGACCCATATCCTTGATGAACACAGATGCGAAAATTCTCACCAAAATACTGGCCAATAGGATCCAACAGTACATTAAAAGGATTATTCACCACGACCAAGTGGGATTTATTCCAGGGCTGCAAGGTTGGTTCAACATCCGCAAATCCATCAATGTGATACAATACATTAATAAAAGAAAGAGTAAGAACCATAGAATACTCTCAATAGATGCTGAAAAAGCATTTGACAAAGTGCAGCATCCCTTCCTGATTAAAACTCTTCAAAGTGTAGGGATAGAAGGCACATACCAAAATATTACCAAAGCCATCTATGAAAAACCCACCGCAAATATCATTCTCAATGGAGAAAAACTGAAAGCTTTTCCGTTAAGGTCAGGAACATGGCAAGGATGTCCCTTATCACCAGTGCTGTTCAACATAGTACTAGAAGTCCTAGCCTCAGCAATCAGACAACAAAAAGAAATTAAAGGCATCCAAACTGGCAAGGAAGAAGTCAAACTATCACCCTTTGCAGATGATATGATACTATATGTGGAAAACCCAAAAGGCTCCACTCCAAAACTGCTAGAACTTGTACAGGAATTCAGTAAAGTGTCAGGATATAAAATCAATGCACAGAAATCAGTCGCATTTCTTTACACTAACAACAAGACAGAAGAAAGAGAAATTGAGAAGTCCCATTTACAATCGACCCAAAACCATAAGATACCTTGGAATAAACCTAACCAAGGAGGCAAAGAATCTATACTCAGATAACTATAAAGTACTCATGAAAGAAATTGAGGAAGATACAAAGAAATGGAAAAATATTCCATGCTCATGGATTGGAAGAACAAATATTGTGAAAATATCTATGCTACCTAAAGTAATCTACACATTTAATGCCATCCCTATCAAAATCCCACCCATTTTTTTAAAGAAATAGAACAAATAATCCTAAAATTTATATGGAACCAGAAAAGACCTCAAATAGCCAAAGGAATACTGAAAAAGAAAGCCAAAGTTGGTGGCATCACAATTCCAGACTCCAAGCTCTATTACAAAGCTGTCATCATCAAGACAGTATGGTACTGGCACAAAAACAGACATATAGATCAATGGAACAGAATAGAGAGCCCAGAAATAGACCCTCAACTCTATGGTCAACTAATCTTTGACAAAGCAGGAAAGAATATCCAATGGAAAAAAGACAGCCTCTTCAACAAATGGTGCTGGGAAAACTGGACAGCCACATGCAGAAAAATGAAATTGGACTATTTCCTTACACCACACACGAAAATAGACTCAAAATGGATGAAGGACCTCAATGTGAGGTCAACAACCTCTTTGACCTCAACCGCAGCAACTTCTTCCTAGGAACATCGCCAAAGGCAATGGAAGCAAGGGCAAAAACGAATTATTGGGATTTCATCAAGATCAAAAGCTTTTGCACAGCAAAGGAAACAGTTACCAAAACCAAAAGACAACTGACAGAATGGGAGAAGATATTTGCAAACGACATATCAGATAAAGGGCTAGTATCCAAAATCTATAAAGAGCTTAGCAAACTCAACACCCAAAGAACAAATAATCCAATCAGGAAATGGGCAGAGGACATGAACAGACATTTCTGCAAAGAAGACATCCAGATGGCCAACAGACACATGAAAAAATGCTCCACATCCCTTGGCATCAGGGAAATACAAATCAAAACCACAAGGAGATACCACCTCACACCAGTCAGAATGGATAATATTAACAAGGCAAGAAATGACAGATGCTGGTGAGGATGCGGAGAGAGGGGAACCCTCCTACACTGCTGGTGGGAATGCAAGCTGGTGCAACCACTCTGGAAAACAGTGTGGAGGTTCCTCAAAAAACTGAAAATAGAGCTACCCTATGACCCAGCAATTGCACTCCTGGGTATATATCCTAAAGATACAAACGTGGTGCTCTGAAGGGGCACGTGCACCCGAATGTTTATAGCAGCAATGTCCACAATAGCCAAACTGTGGAAAGAGCCTAGATGTCCATCAACAGATGAATGGGTAAAGAAGATGTGGTATATATATGCAATTGAATACTATGCAGCCATCAAAAGAAATGACATCTTGCCATTTGCGACGACATGGATGGAACTAGAGGCTATTATGCTTAGCGAAATAAGTCAATTGGAGAAAGACAACTATCATATGATCTCTTTGATATGAGGAAGTGGAGATGCAATTTGGGGGGTTTGGGGGGAGGTACGAAAAGAAAAAATGAAAAGATGGGATTGAGAGGGAGACAAACCAGAAAAGACTCAATCTCAAAAAACAGACTGAGGGTTGCTTGTGGGTGGGGGAATGGGAGAGGGTGGTGGGGATATGGACATTGGGGAGGGTATGTGCTGTGTACTGTGTGTACTGAGTACTGTGAAATATGTAAACCTGGCGATTCACAGACCTGTACCCATGGGGATAAATACATTATATGTTTATTAAAATTAAAAAATTTAAAAAAATAAAAAAAAACACCAGTCATTTTACCAGCACAATGAGTTTATTTAGGAATATCTGAGAAACTTCAATTCAGGAGAAGAAGCAACTATGGTGAACTATAGGATGTCAGGAAAGACAAAAGGTCAGCTTTAATTAAGTCTTAGGAAGAAAGTTAGGAGAATCATTTAGAAAAAAATTTTCTTAGAGAAGAACAAGATCCTGTGAAAGATGAGTTAAAGGGGAAATAGTGGGGGAAGCTCAGCTTTTCTCATCCCTTGATCACATCTAGGTCAAGATCAAATCATTTTGAACAACCAGGAATATGATCTGAGGATTAAGAAAACAATCTGCACAGTTGGAGGGAGAGGACATGACAGATTCAAGGTTCAGAGACATAAACTGAGGGAGAGAAAAGTTCTGTGGACTCAAATGGGGAATAATCCCTTTACACTAAGACAAGTCAGGGAGAGAGGGGGACAGAGGGAAAGAAAGTGGTTTATAAGGTTTGCCTAGGGTGCAAGTGGTTGCATTGGAAGGGGGTGTTTCCCTTCCTGGAGTACATTTGAAAAGAGTATATATAGCCTCTTCAAGGACAAAAGACCCAATGGGAATTGTTGACCAGTCATTCAAAAGGAGGGAACAGAGGTACAGACAAAGGGGAGATGATCTGCTCACTACATTTTTCTGTGCTTCATCACTCATCCCAGACACCTGCCTAAATATCTGAATGTCTTTTGGGACACAAACATGCAGATCAAAGCTTTTCAGGGCTCTCTTCCTCCAGGGGAGGGAAGCAGATAATTTTAGATTGGGAGTTTCGAATGCCAGCCTGTGGCCAGAGATAAAACACGTCAGAAATGTGGTGCTGGGTGGGCCAATGGCTAGGAAAAGACATTTGAGAGCACAGATCTAGCCTGGGATCCAGGGAGGGAGACTCTTCATTTTTCTTTGAGAGCTTCCAGAACATCAGTGGGCATGGGTTCCTCTCCCCAGGGTGAGAGGACAGGGCAATGTGATCTTTCACTCCACCACCTAAACCCACCAGCACAATGGGACTTTAGAGAGAAATAAAAAGCTTCGAATGGAGGCTGTAGTAACTTACACCAACTCTGCCTGCCTTGGGTAGGTCTGACTGGGAGTCAGTGCAGGGGTCCTCTCCCCAAGTGGACCAACACAGGACCATGGCATGCACCAGGTCAACTGATCACAGAGGGCTCCAAAATGTAAGCTTCACTTCTGCTGGAAATAGGAACAGGCTTTCTCCCCCGCCTTTGGAATCAGGATTGTACTTTCTGTTCATTTGTTTGTTTCCTTTCTCATTTTTTGGTTCTGACTTCTTTTTGTTTTTCTGTACTTTTCCTTTTTCCTTCTTTCTTTCTCTTTGATATCCGGCTCCCACTTTTTGTTTGTCCCTTTGCTTTTTTGTTTTCCTTTTCTGTTTTCTAGGATCAGCTGTCCCTCATTACCAGGCTTACTTAATAAGCAAATTAAAGCACCCCTAGATAAAGTTACAAAAACTCTTCATGGCAAGCAAGGATGAATTCTTCAGAGGCCTGACCAGGGAAAAAGTGCAATAGCACAGTGCATACAGCATACACCAACACAATAGAAGAGCGCATATGGCATGCACCCAAAACACTTCCAGTTGGGACAGACCCCTTCTTAATATACCCTTACTCTCAGGTGTAGAAAAGAGAACAAGCTTTCATAACCCACAAATGATAGAGATTTAGTCAAAATGACTGGATCGTGGAATTCTCCCAAAAAGAAAGGCTAGAAGAATTCACAGCCAGGGACTTGCTGAAAGCAGATATTGGGAATTTATCAGAACAAGAATTATATCAACAGTCAGTAGACTGCTAGCTGGACTCGAAAGAAACAGAGAAGACACCAGAGAAATCCTGGTTGCTGGGATAAAAAAAAGTCAGGCTGAAATGAAAAATGCTATAACTGTGAGGCAATACATATTGGATATCATCACAGTGAGGGCTGAAGACGTTGAAGACAAAATAGGTGAATAATGAAGTTGAAAAAAAGAGGGCAAGAACACTATCAGATCACAAAGGCACAAATCGGCTATCTAAGAAAGCAAACTAATATGCATATTGTAGAAGCCCCAGAAGAAGTAGTGCAAAGAAAGAGCAGAACAGTTATTTGAATAAGTGATAGCTGAGAATTTTCTTAATCTGGGGAAAAACATGGGCATTTGAGTCCAAGAAGCACATAGAACTCCCCTCAAAATCCACAAAAATAAGGCAACCCAAGACCTATCAGATGGAAACTAGCAAATGACAGGGAGAATGACAAGAGTCTGAAAGCAGCTCAGGAGAACAGGCCCTGAAATAACAAGGGTAGTTGCAGAAGGCCTGCAGCAGACCAGTCCACTGACGCCTGGCAGGCCCAAAAGGACTTGCACGATAGACTCAACGTGCTAAATGGGAGACATATGCAGCCAAGGATCCTTGCTTCAGCAAGACTGTCATTTAGAGGAGAGGAGAAATCAAGAGTTTCCACCATAAACAAAAACAAAAGGAATTCGGGAACACTAAATCAGCTTTGCAAGAAGTAGTAAAGGGGACACTTTGAGTGGAAAGAGTCTGGAAGTATCAAAGCTGAGAAAGGAACAGAGACAATCTACAGGCATAATGGTTTTACAGGTGATACAATGGCACTAAATTCATATCATTTCATCATTACTCTACATGTCAATGGACTAAATGCTCCAGTCAAAGGACTTAGGGGATCAGAACCGATAACAAACAAACAAACAAACAAACCCAAAAAGCAAAACAGCAACAAGAACCATCGATTGTTGACCTACAAGAAACTAATTTGTGACCCACAGACACCTCCTCATTGACAAAAAGGAGGTTCCTCAAAAAGTTAAAAATAGAACTACTCTATGACACAGCAATCTACCTCTGTATCTCTTCATCTTACCATTCATCTGCATTCTTTAGCATAGCCTTTAAAAAGCTCATGAACAAAAGTGAGTTTTGTCAGCTTCTCTAGCAAATTAATTGAACCCAAAGAGAAGGTCATCGGAACCTACAAATTGCACATGGTGAGTAAGAAGCATATGATATCCCTTGTTTATGTCTGGTTCCCAGAGTGAGTGGCAACAGTGTTGTAACTCCCCAACGGGACTGACATTATCTGCATGCAGATAGTGTCAAAGTTAAGTTAAATTATAGATAGCCCTGGTATTATTTTAGGGGACCACTTGTTATAGGATAAAAAACACATTTTTGTTACCCAAAATGTCACAACTTCTTTATAAATATATTTATTTATTTTGTTTTAGAGAGAGAGAGTATGGGCCAGGGGAAGAAGAAGAGGGAGAGAATCTCAAGCAGATTCTGCACTGAGTGGACAGCTTGACATGGGCTTCATTTACACAACCCTTGACATCATGACCTGTACTTAAACCAAGAGTCAGACACTTAACTGACTGAGGCACCCAGATGCCTCAGAAGTCACAATGGTCATGATGTCTGAATAATAAATAAGGGAGAAACACAAGAGAGAAAATGCACATTATCAAAGTAGAATAAAAAGAGTTGAGTTTATCCTGTTAAACTTACTCATGTTATATGTCACTTAAATCTTAATAAGGTGATTAAAAAATTAAAGTGAGGTTCTTGTCCTCCCTCTATAGTGTTTTTAATAGTGGTATTAAAAACACTATAGAGGGAGGACAAGATGGCGGGGAAGTAGAAGGAGGCGCTGATTCAACCTGTAGCCTAAAGTGAGCTGATGACCTACCAAAGAACTCCGGTCACTCATGAAATCAGACTGAGATCAGAATTATACACGTCTGGATCTCTACAGGGGCAGAAGACGCCAGTGGGCAGGTAAAGCAGAGTGGGAATGTCGGACTGATATCTCAAGATAAACAAAAGGGGGAGGGAGCCACCAGAGGCCACCCATTGGAAAGTAATACCCCAGTATGAGAGTGCCCTGCATCTGGGGACCAGCATTAACTTGGAGTCTGGTTGAAAGCACTCCAAAAGAGCAAAGGATCCTGGGGGGAAATTGTGGGAATTGGGCGATTAGGGACAGGGGCTTAAATCCCGGGACCCAGGACAGCCACTCCTGGCACTGAGCCAGAGAGAGTGCAGTGGAGAAACCAGGTCTTGGTCCTTGAG
>JAJHUB010000236.1:0-102922 GCA_024510155.1 Gulo gulo luscus
AAAAAAGCAGCTATCAGTGATTACCAAAGTATATTACAACCCTTTTGGATGTATATACATATTTTGTATATGCAGTGAATATTTTTGGAGAAATTCCTTATTAACTGGGAATGTTTGGTGCCTCTGAGGAAAAGAACAGAGAAGCGGGATCAAGGGTGGGGGTGGCTTCACCTCTTCTTATGATCTCATTTGTACTAATTGGTTTGCTTTTTAAAAAATTTTTTATTTTTATGAACATATAATGCATTATTAGCCCCAGGGGTACAGGTCTGTGAATCGCCAGGTTTACCCACTTCACAGCACTCACCATAGCACATACCCTCCCCAATGTCCAAAACCCCACCACCCTCTCCCTACCCCCCTCCCCTAAGCAACTCTCAGTTTGTTTTGTGAGATTAAGAGTCTCTTATGGTTTGTCTCCCTCCCGATCCCATCTTGTGTCATTTTTTTCTTTCCTACCCCCAAACCCCCAACGTTGCATCACCACTTCCTCATATCAGGGAGATCAAATGAGAGTTGTCCTTCTCCAAGCATAATACCCTCTAGTTCCATCCATGTTATCGCAAATTGCAAGAATTCGTTTCTTTTGATGGCTGCATAGTATTCCATTGTATATATATATACACCACATCTTCTTTATCCATTCATCTGTTGATGGACATCTAGGTTCTTTCCATAGTTTGGCTATTGTAGACATTGCTGCTATAAACATTTGTGTGCACATGCCCCTTCGGATCACTCCATTTGTATCTTTAGGGTAAATACCCAGTAGTTCAATTGCTGGGTCATAGGGTAGCTCTATTTTCAACTTTTTGAGGAACCTCCATGCTGTTTTCCAGAGTGGTTGCACCAGCATGCATTCTCACCAACAGTGTAAGAGGTTTCCCCTTTCTCCGCATCCTCGTAAGCATCTGTCTCATTTCCTGACTTGTTAATTTTAGCCATCCTGACTGGTGTGAGGTGCTATCTCATTGTGGTTTTGATTTGTATTTTTCTGATGCCAAGTGATGTGGAGCACTTTATCATATGGATGTCGTCTTTGTGGAAATGTCTGTTCATGTCCTCTTCCCATTTCTTGATTGGATTATTTATTGATTGGATTATTATTATTTGGGTGTTGAGTTTGCTAAGCTCTTTATAGATTTTGGATACTAGCCCTTTATCTGATATGTCATTTGCAATTATATTCTCCCATTCTGTCAGTTGTCTTTTGGTTTTGTTAACTGTTTCCTTTGCTGTGCCAAAGCTTTTGATCTTGATGAAGTCCCAATAGTTCATTTTTGCCCTTGCTTCCCTTGCCTTTGGCGATGTTCCTAGGAAGAAGTTGCTGCAGCTGAGGTCGAAGAGGTTGCTGCCTGGGTTCTCCTCAAGGATTTTGATGGATTGCTTTCTCACATTGAGGTCCTTCATCCATTTGGAGTCTATTTTTGTGTGTGGTGTAAGGAAATGGTCCAGTTTCATTTTTCTGCATGTGTCTGTCCAATTTTCCCAACACCATTTGTTGAAGAGGCTGTCTTTTTTCCATCGGACATTCTTTCCTGTTTTGTCCAAGATTAGTTGACCATAGAGTTGAGGGTCTATTTCTGGGCTCTCTATTCTGTTCCATTGATTTATGTGTCTGTTTTTGTGCCAGTACCATACTGTCTTGATGATGACAGCTTGTAACAGAGCTTGAAGTCTCAAATTGTGATGCCCCCAACTTTGGCTTTCTTTTTCAATATTTCTCTGGCTATTCAAGGCCTTTTCTGGTTTCATATAAATTTTAGGATTATTTGTTCCATTTCTTTGAAAAAAAAAAAAGGGATGGAATTTTGATAGAGGCAGAGGCTCGGCTGAGCCAATAGCTTCCTGGAGAAGTAGCCGGTGTTGCACTTCCTACCAGGTGACACTGGTGCAAGAATAGTGTGGAATGGGAGACACAAATCTAGCCCCGACCTTTGTGGTCCTAGAGCAAAACTGGGCTCCCAGCCAGCCAACCAACATTGGGGAAACTTCCCAATCCCTGACCCACCATTTTGAAGGAAGGTGGGGGCTTGAGGCCTTGTGTGTGATCCCAGGGGCCATGAGCCTTGGGACAGTACACGGAGATCCATGTCCCTTTGGCCTCCAGTCCAACAGCTCCCAGGACTCCTGCCGCTGCCCACAGGTTTCCCCTCCCCTCTCCCCATGTTCTTCCCAGAACCTTTAGGTAGTGTTCATTCCATTAATTAAAGCTTTGTTCTAGTTTCTTTGCATAGCTGTCCTGAGTCTCATTTGTGGGTCAAGTGTGCAAAAGTTGGGACTCGAATGGATGCTGGAATGGGAAGCCAGACGCCATCATTTCCAGGTTCCCGTGGCCCAGCAGAGCTGGTAGGGCTAGAAGGATGGACCCTTGAAGAATGAGAGTAGGTTTTCAGTTTTGGGGATGGGCCTGGGAGAACACTGGCCTGGGGAGGGCAAAATGGGGAGACTCACCCTTGCTTATTGGAAGGGCTACTTCTCTCCCACTGGGGACCCCACAGAATCTTTTTGCTTCACAGCCCTAGGACAATGTAAAGACCATCCTGGCCTAGAATATGGGTCTAGTATCAAAGATTGTGGCTCAGGGCAAAGGAGGACAGCTTTGCCTTGAGGGTGTGACAGCTCTCTGAACCCTGAGTGACATCCCACTTCATTCAAGCACCAGACCTCCCTCAGTGCATCTCTTCCCTCTGCCAGGCATTTGGGGTGCTGCTTCCTGATGGCACTGGGGAGAAGAATGAGGTGCAAACAATTCACCTGTGAGAGGGACGGAGCAGGGACGATGGCTGAAAGGACTGTCACCCTGAAAAACTCCTCAGTCCCGTATTTATTAGATACAAGATAACAACCAACAAAGGAGGAGATTATACATTAGTCATGGGTCTTGTAGGTCAACCAGAGGGAATGGGAGTCCTATGTGGACCATAGTCTTGTAGGTAAACAGAGGAGGGTGTGCCTGGCCCAGCAGCATGGAATTGATAGTTGAGCAAGCGCACATAAAGGGATTATTCTAACAGCAGGCTTTAATGAGGCAAGGGAGACAATGGAAAAGGGAAACATGCGATGTTCCACCCTGAGCACCCAGGGCATCCCCAGCCGCTGGGCTTCTAGGACATGTATCCTCCTCTCCACCGGAGGCCTGCTGCTAGTACAGGTTTTCTCAAGGTCATCATCAAGCATGCTTGCATGACCAGTACAATTTCTCATTAGTGATATTTTAAGCAGTCTATCATTCTGAGGGATGGTTACATTTCTCCCTTTTTGTTAATGCAGAAGCAGCAAAATCTGTTTTGCAAGTTCTCGAACCATTCGTCATCAGAAAGATTTCCGTGAGCATCTGAGGACTAAGCGTAAAAAGATTATAGCAATAAAAAGTGTCATCATTCCACCTATAATGCCAAGACCAGTTTTTGGATCCAAGCAAAGGGGTTTACATCAGACAGAATATCATTAATCCTTTGGGCGAAACTCACTCTTGGAACTGATTATAAGGATCGTGAGGAATGCCCTGAATAGTATCTTGAAGTTGTTTAATATCCACAGTTAAATTACCACCATAATGACTAGTAATATGGTGAAATCTTGTTCCACGGTATTTCTCATTCATTATAGGTGTAGGGAGTAACCCAGAAGGAAGAAACATTCTAATCACACAGAAGGTGAAGCCTTATATTTGGAAGATCTTCTCTCCTATATATATTACGGCTTCTTCTAAATCAGAGACTCATGAAATCTTTGATCTAGGACTGTTTGTGGATGCCAAGCCTTGCTAGCATTCTCGTGCCATTTTTGCACAAATTGGGTGGTTTGTACGGTCTGATGCAAGGCCATTCCCACAGTGGTTGCCGTAACAGGAATAGCTATAATTCCTAGAATTGTTCAGTTGGAGGCACAGGTGACAACCCAGATTTGTGATTCTTGTCTGAAGTGTGTGATATGTGTGTGGTGGGGCAGAGGTTGGGGGGACAGTTTTGTGGTACTGAGCCCCTGCTATCTCCAGGTATCTATGTCCACATAGATAGTGTCAGATTTGAGTAACATTGTAGCACACCTAGCTGGTGTCAGAGAATTGTTGGTGAGTGGAACACCCCCTCCCACACCCGTGGTGGAATTGGGTACAGAACCCTTATGATTCCAAATATGAGAATGTACAAAAACAAAACAAAAACCTCACACTTTTTGCTAGTTTGGCTAAAACAGAGAGTCTAAAACAAAGCCTGGTTTACAAATGCATGATGTTATGAGAAATGTTGTTTTATGAAGGTTTCATTTCACAGGCATGATTGATTACATAATTGACTATTGCCCATTGATCGTCATGTCCAGCTGTCTTCTTTCCACAGAGGTCTGGCTGGTGGAGCTCAAGGGTCCATGCCTCTAATCACAAGTTGACCCCACTGCCAACCAGCCCCAGTTCCTAGGTGAGGTCCAAAAGCCACCTCATTAATATAACAAAAGAACCCTTTATTGCTATCCTCATTGGAAATTACAGAGGTTTTGTGCCTGAAATGGAGACACACAACAAATAGTTTTGTTCTATTTCTATTTCAGAGAAATAGAAAGCAAAGGAATAACCTAAGGAATGTAAAAAAAAAACCCAGATCAGTGAATAAACTTGATTTATTTTTCTAAGTTTTCAATAACTTTCTTTTTGTAGCATGCTTATAACATATTGTAAACATAAATATAATCTCATTTGGTTATCAGTGATATTTAAAACACAGGGATATGCAGACAATATTAGTTTAAATATTGTTTTAACTCTCCAGATATTTTAGTCCAAGAACATCCATTTTTAATTATATATGTTGTTTTGAAAATTTAACAACTGAACTAAGAAAAAAAAAAACAACTATGAGTTCTTTCAACAAAGTGAATATTTTGTTGGAAAAAAAATCTAGATAAGTTGTGTAGTATTATATACCAAAATCTTACCTCATAAAACTTACCAACTTAAAAATTCTTAAAAATTTAAAAGATTTAAAAAAATTTAAAAGTGCACCTGGGTGGCTCAGTGGGTTAAAAGCCTCTGCCTTCAGCTTGGGTCATGATCCCAGGGTTCTGGGATCAAGGCCCACAAGGGCTCTCTGCTCTTCAGCAAGCCCGCTTCTTCCTCTCTCTCTGCCTGCCTCTCTGCCTACTTGTGTCTACTCTGTCTGTCAAATTGTAGCTTCTTTTTATGAAAAAATAATTAAAAGTTACAGGGAGGGTTTTTTCACATGTACTTTTAAAATGACAGGGACTCCAGAAAATAATTATTTGAGATCTCCTATTCAAAGTCGTTTAGATTTCAAATTTCCTGGGACCAAATGAGAGAAGAAAGCAAGATCCTTATATTTCTGAAAACCATCTTTGAATCTTGTTATTCTCTTAATAAAAATATAAATAGACTGAGTCCATCTCAAATGGGAAAACATAGGAAGATGGCAGAATTTTCTTCAAATAATCAGAATTAACCAGAAATGTCAAGACTGCTAAGCAACAAATATTGAAATGAGTCAGTTTTAAAGATCTAATTAGTTTTATCAAATGATTCATGAATGAGCCAACATACTATCTAACACTAGAAAGGCATTCCCAAGTCTACAGATAGGGAAAGGTTTTTAAAGACAAGTCAACTAAGTCATAATTAAAAAAAAAAAAAAATTGCTCCGGGTGAAGTCACCTTCCTTTTGAGGATAAAAGGGTATATTAGGGGGATTATTTCATCTTTTGGAGGATGGAAAGGAGTCATGTGGCAGATTACATCATTGGTGCTGACCAGAAAATTCCACACTGACCAGTTAAGACTACATTTCTGAGGGAGGTTGAAACAGTAATTAGCTTAAGATAGTAAGTCTTGGTGAGTCTAGCACAAAGGACTCCATTTTGGGCCTGCTATTTTTTTTTTTTTTAAACAAAACCTTTATGTGCGCATTCTCAAAGCATGTAGTAAACAGTATACAGTAATGAATTTTCTCCAGGACAGATTGTTTCTTTTTACAGATAAAAGACTTTTGAACATCAAGAATTGAAAACCAAACTTGAAACAGCCACAGTGACTTCTACTACTTTTTTAGACAAATAATTAAGCCTCATCGTTGTTACCTTAACTGTATCTGTGACAGTAAATAAACACAAAAATCCCACTGGCTGAACAAAATAGATGTTAGTCTCTGGATGCTGCCTTCTGCCCATGAAAGAAACTTTCGCCATCCCCCCTCCTCCCCATCTAGGTCTCTCGTCTCCTCCTCCTCCTTCTTCATCTTCCTCTTCTTATTCTTTTGCTTCTTCTGATTTATTTACTCATTTGATTATTTATTATTTATTTTAGAGAGAGTGGGAGGGCCAGAGGGAGAGAGACTCTCAAGCTGACCACCTGCTGAGTGGAGCCCAACTTGGGGCTCCATCCCAGGACCCTGAGATCATGACCAGAGCCCAAATCAAGAGTGGAACCCTTAACCAACTGAGCCACCCAGGTGCGCATCTAGGTCACTCTTTTGGAAGAGAGAGTGAGAGGAAATCTCAGAGAGCTGGCTTCAGTAAGTTGCCAACAGTGACAATAATAATGCAAATACCAACAGGAGGACACTGAACTGTCATCTTGCCATTTTAAGCACTTCATGTATATTAATTCACTCCTCCCTTATGTCTACCCCAGGAGGCAGGTACTATTATTATCAGCATTTTTCAGTTATAGAAACTGGGGCACTTCAGTTGGGTAGATAACTAAGGTCACAAAGGAAATGACGGGGCCAAGATTGGAATCCTGGTGGCCTGAGTCAGGCGTCATTCTCAGGGGCCTCTGGGTCTCTGGGGCAGCAAGGTGGTAGGAGGCTCAGGTTATGTCTAATGTATTTTCACACTTTATTGTCCTTTTATTTCTGCCTGTGCAACTATTAATCTACCCTATACCATTTGACATTTTCTTGAAATATCTCTGCATTCCTCTACTGAGGCTTTTTCATAATCTCTTTTAGGATTTTAATTTACTGAGAGATGATAGCTGCTATTATTGTAGTGAGGACACTGGAGTCTGCATTTATGAGTGAGGCTGAGGGAGGGAGGCTTTCTCTACTGGGCTGTGTCCCACAGCCTTCGTGGTCCAGGCTACAGGGCTTCATTCAAAGAAATTCGGAGGTTTCCTTCCTCCTCTGGGTCTGGGATGTATCACATAGCACAGCATGGCCTGGGACTTGAGCATAAGTAGAAGTACTTGACTAGGACATTTAGATATGAGGAATGTGGAAAGTCTCTGGGTTTCAATGATATTTCTATATCCATCATTTTCATATATTCTCTACTCAATTTTAGTTAATGTCTAAATCTGCACTCTCATTCTAGCAGTCCTTTTTTTTTTTTTTTTTCTTGAGATTTCTTTAGATTGAGATCCTCTGTTTCTTGGTCAAATAAATCATTTGAATTTTTTGTTTAATCATCAGTTAAAAGGGGTTTTAACTCTCCCCAGTGCAGGTTTCCTGTCTTTGTAAGAAAAATTTTAAAATACCTACCTGCCATATTAAATTGCTGATTTTATCTGAATTGCAACCCAGATTTCCTAATTTAAGTGAGAATTGGTTGAACAAGCATTTTTTCATTTCATTTTTCATTCAATTTTTCATTTCATTTCATTTTTCACTTGCAAGCGGTCTGCTCTTTTGGTTCATCCACTTGTTGTTCTGCTCTATTTCTCCTGTAGCTGACATAGGATGTGGCCTCTTATCAGTCCACTTGGGAAATAATGAGGGCTTCTCATGGCCCTGGGGGAACATGGCAAACTACCCGAAACCTCCCTAGGACAGAGCTGTGACAATGCAGATCCACGATCTGGAACACAGAGTGGTGTTTGCATTCATTGGGGCGGGAACTGCGGATCTGTGTGGTCTAAAGTTGTTTAGGTCAGAAAGGGCATCTAACCGGGATCCTCATTTCCCAAAGAAAGGAAGGAGTTAAATCAATGGAACTAAGTCAGGAGGAGGAATTGAATGTGTATTAGTCGGCATTCTCCAGAGAAACAACTGACTGTTTATACCTACATCTCCATGTAATCTCTCTCTAGAGAAGGGTTTATTAGAAACTGGCTCACATGGTTATGACCCAGGCAGGAGAAGACGAATGTTCCAGCTCAAAGATAGAGGGTTAGAAAGAGGGGTGTCTCCCTTACTCAGCCTTTTTGTTCTGGCTCAACCAGTTGGATGAGGCCCAGCTGCATTGGGGTGGCTATCTGTTTTACTGAGTAACCAATTCAAATGTAGTCTCATCCAGAAACACTCTCATAGGCCCAGAGCAAAGTTTCACCCAATTGGGCACCTTGTGGTCCAGCGAAGCCAACACAAAAAATGAACCATCACAGCATATTCCACAAGAGTGAATGAAGCTTCTGGGTCATGGGGAAATGATACCAAATGAGGTCACAGAGGAAGAAAAGAGAGATTCCCATCTAGGAGGCTGTGCAAGTACATTTGAGGACCTTTTAAGTGCTTTGAAATTTCATGGAGAGTTTTATCCACATTTTCCATGTTCTAATCCTTATGGCATTGTTGAGAGTACCTTCAAATCTGGCTTCTAGTTAATTAATTCCTCTGTATCTGCTTAGCCCTCTAACTGAGTTTATAATTTTAGTTATTTCATTTGTCAATTCTAGAAGTTTCGCCTGGGTTCCTTTCAAATGTCTGGACATTTTTGGTAATCTTTCATCTTGATGTGAATACATTCTTTTGAAAATATACAGAGTCTGTCACTAGCAGTATGTGGTCTTTGCAAACTTTTCTTCTCCTTCTTCCGCCCCTCCCCTCCCCTCCCCTCCCTGTCCCCTGTCCCCTCGTCCTCCCCCACCTTCTTCTTCGGTTCACATTCTTCACTGTTGTATGTGTTCTGATTATTTCCTCAAAAGTTTTTCGATAGGAATATATTAATGCCTGGCTTTAAAGCACATTCCTGTAGAGTAAATTTTATACGTATTCCTCTAGGTACCTCCAATGCAAGTAGATGTAGTAAACTCACATTTTGGCTTAGATTTCTCAGTCCCCACAGGCAATGTGAATTTCAGGCTATGAAAATTAATAAAGGGAATTTATAAATAAAATGAATGGAAATTAATATTTAAGGGCTTAATTGTTCATGTTAAAAATAACCATGCTTTGGGAGAGGAGTGGTTTCCCAGTGCATTTAAGGGGATGACCTTAAGCATCCCATCTTGCAACCTGGAGATCTTGTCTACTGGAAAAGAACTCCAGAAAAAATCTCTTCAAGCTCTTTGGAAAGGCCCATATCAGGTCTTGCTAACCAACCCTGTGCTGCCAAACTCCAGGGAATAGGCTCTTGGATTCACGTGGCACATTTGAGGAAATCTCCAGATTCTGTGGGACCTGCACACCATGTTGTGACCTAAAAGTACAGATTTCTCAGCACTGAAGTGGATGGCATCTCAAGAGACAGCTTTGCCATGATGCCTGGATGAGACCCATGTACCTTTTCTCACCCTTGCTTCCTCTCTCCTTTGTGGAAAGACAGTGCTCCATCCCAAATTTACCAAACCCTTGCAGAAGGGGGCAGCATTTTTTTGTTGTTGTTGTTATGATCTTTCAGAAACAGCCTCCTCATAATGCCAAGACAAATCAAACTTTTTCCTTGTTTTTGCTGGTAGGCAGTAGTTCCTGAATCCACAAAAGTCTTTCTTTCATTGGAACCACTAACAGACTCTGGATTCTTAGCCACATTCACCGTCTCCGCATTTGCACACTTACAGGCTGTATTATTGGATAACATTGGTTTCTAAACAGTTCTTTGAGATAATACAATTCTAATGCAGCTTTGACATCTTGCTGTTTTGCAAATAGTTGTCCACCTGTTGTGTCATGTCTATACCTGTGCTGCATCTTCCCGAGGGCACTCGGTTAATTCTCTGACAGGCTGCTTGCATGGCCCACTATTCTGTTTTCATGGCTGTTTGAAGCAGGGACTCCAGGAGGCATGCATGGCTCTGTCTGGCTTGGCCTCCATAGGGAGAACTCTTCGCTCCTAAGTCCCAATAAGTGCCAATAACTATTTTCATTTGGCTACTTTCTGACCTAGGGTCCTGATTTAGAACCACAATACAATTTGGAATTTTCATGTGAATTTTTATTTTTCTTAAAGATTTTATTTATGTATTTATTTGAGAGAGAGAGAGAGAGAGAGAGAGAGCAATACACAGCGGGAGCGGCAGGCAGAGGGAGAGGGAGAAGCAGACTCTTCTGCTGAGCAGGGAACCCGATGTGGGGCTCTATCTGATCCTGGGACCCCAGGATCATGACCTGAGCTGAAGGCACATGCTTAACCAACTGAGCCACCCAGGGGTCCTGGCTTTATTTATTTGAGAGAGACTACATGTGCAAGCTCTTGTGTGAACAGAGGAAGGTGCAGAGGGGGAGGGGGAGGGAGAGGGAGAGAGAATCCCGAGATAAAGAAAGATCACCCGTGACAGAACAGGAACTACTTCCTGACAGCAGGACAGTGAGTCAGGGGGGCATCTCCACCCCCTGCATTTGGCAGAGACTCAAGCCAAAGGCAGGTGGAGGAGCAGGAAAGCTTTTGGGTGGTGAAAGGGGAAGGTCAGATGACAGGTTGTTGGGGTGGGGGAACAGGACAGGAGCTGACAGAAGAGGGCTGTTCTACATCATAGACTATATCTGAAGAGCATATCTGTTTCCCCTCTTGGTCTCAAGTTTGGGGGTGTGTGTGCTAAGTTGGGAGCAAGAACAAGAAAAGCCATCTGGGGCTGATCACTGCAGAGATGTGGCTTGGCTTTCCAGAAGGGCCTCTGCAGAGCTTGTGGGTCCAGTCCTGCCTGGTTTCTTGGCAGATTTAGAAAGTTCCATAGACTGGAATCCCTCTCCTAAGCTGTCTTCAGACAACGGAACACCTTCTATGGATAGAGAAACTGTATTCCATAACAACTATGATTAGTACTGTACATAATAATTACAATAATGATCAATAATAATTATAATCATCTACATATCATTCAATGTATAAATATTAATATGTATGAAATTATATAATCTACATAGCATGCTTATAGCATGTATGTAATTATACATATTTATAATAATTATGGTAACATAAGTGATAAACTAAATTAAAACATAATAAAGTAATACATTAACAAAGTATTAAATTATAAAAATTTTATGATAAAAATGATTGGCTCACTGGGAGCCAGAGATGCTCCTTTTCCTTATTGTGAGCTGGTCCCAATGCTTTAGGCTGCCAGGTGTCTGCTCTCTAGATAACTGAGTGTTTCTGTACACGGATTATCAGTGTTTTAGAGCACTTTTTGCAAGAGACCACCACCTGCATGACCAGACTATGATCTGCTTTGTGTGGGCCCCACGAACTCTGGCAAGACCCTTCTGTTGTCAAAGGTCTTCAGTGAAAGCCCTGAGAATTTGTTCTCAACTTGAAAAATTGTGTGATGAAAAATAAGTGCACAGAGGCATGAGGGACAATGTTGGGTTGACAACAGATTTTAGTATTTAAAAGCACTGGTATTCTAGAATGCCATCTTGGGGGGTGCCTGGCTGGCTCAGTGGGTATAGCATGTGCCTCTTGATCTGGGGGTCTTGAGTTCAAGCCCCACACTGGGCATAGAGATTACTTAAAAAATGCCATCTTGAATGTAAAAGAACTTGAAGAGGCTGATAATATCTGGAAATACTTCCAAGGATCTCAACGGATCTGGAAATGCTAGAAAAGGACTGCAACTCAGCTCTTCAGCATCCACGGTTAAGTGCTGTATCCTTTTTACTATTTGCACATCATCAAGACAAGCCATCTGCTCATTCAGTAGAAGACACCAAAAGCTACTTTGAATCTGAACCACTTGCATGTGGAAAATGCTAGATCCTCATCCTTACTTACTGGATGACTCGCATGTCCTGCTGATGAATTCGTTAGAAGGAAAAGACAGGTGTCAGGCTGTGAGAAGATGAAATCTGATGAACACAATGGTTTCCCAAAGGCCTTGAACCTATCGTGTTCGTTTCTCATCGCTATTTTATTTTGGCATCAAGTCTATAATAGCTCCAATATTCCTCTAGTTATCTCAGACTCTCCTTTCTAGTCAAGTGAATATTCTGTAAATCAGAAGAATGATCATTGGCATTCACATCACGCACACACAACTGAGAGAGAATGGATTCTCTGTTTACCACTGGATTCTCTGTTTATCCTCAAAGTCTGCCTCCTCCTTCTGTTCTAACTGTCTCCTCTATATTCTGTGTGAAAGCAGATGGAATTTATGGCTCAGGGAAATCAATCCTTTATGAAGAACTCAGCCTGGGTCTGTGGGCAGAGTGTTGTGTCACTGGTGCCTTCCCTGAGATCTCTATCAGTTCCAAGATCTTGGGATTTTATTTTATTGTGTGTGGGGGAGGTTGCTTGTTTGTTTGGTTTTTGTATACTGGCCTTCTATATTGGGGAAAAAATTAAGTACCAAAAACTTCAGTTAATCTCTTTAACAGAAAGGAGTAACCTTCCATAGTAAAATTAACCTAAAAAACTTAAAAACAATGTGTATGTTTCTTTGATGACATCTGAAGCCTTATTTCCTCTTAAGAGCAGACATTGTTTTAGTTTTTGAGAGGAATTAGATGAAATTTAGGCACAATGCAGGCATCACTAATTACTTTCTATCATTTTCAAATATTTTTAATGGAAGATTACTGTACAAAATCAAGATACAACATAACATAGGTATATTTTCCTAAAAGTCTTATGTGTTTGAAAAAAAGAAAAGCAATTTTCAGGTAATAGATACAAAATTTTAAAACCAGCCAAAGAAGTATAGTTTATACCAGCTAAATGCAAGCTGACATGGATTTCACAAGATAACAAAGCCAGAATCATCTGTATATTCATCCATTAACTGCTCATGTGTTTTGATGAGCTTGCCAGCCTGCACCAGCCATAAAGATACAACCCCAGCCACAGAGAGAGCCTTGGAAAATTTGTCCACAGGACTCTGGGCCAGGGATATCTGTCAGGTGAACGATGGGCTCTCCCAGGCACCTCCAGGCCCAGGCTGGGCCGGTTCTGGGCACCAGAGTGGAGTTGAAAATTTCACCAGGGGCACCCTGCCTGGGCTCCTCTCAGCCAGTGTGAGCACTGCCGGCCTCACGAGTACGATTCAGAAATATCCGTGGACAAAAACCTATCCTTCCTTTGTGATCCTCAGTCCATTGGACACCCTTTGTGGATAGAGAAACTATTCAAAAAATATAACAGTGGGGCACCTTGGTGGCCCGGTCTGTTAAGCATCTGCCTCCTGCTCAGGTCATGATCCCAGGGTCATGGGATTGAGTCCCGAGTTGGGCTCCCTGCTCAGCCGGGAAGTCTGCTTCTCCCTCCCACCACTCATGTTCTCTCTCTTGAATACATAAATAAAATATTAAAAAAATAATAATAATAAATAGGTCAACTAATCTTCAACAAAGCAGCAAAGATTATCCAAAGGAAAGAAAGATAGTCTCTCCAAAAAATGGTGTTGGAAAAATTGGACAGCCACATGCAGAAGAATGAAACTGGACCATTTCCTTTCAGCAGACACAAAAATAGACTCAAAATGGATGAAAGCCCTAAATGGGAGACAGGAATCCATCCAAATCCTGGAGCAGAACACAGGAAGGAACCTTGATGACCTCGGCTGTAGCAACTTCTTGCTAGACACGTCTCCAAAGGCAGGGAAGGAAAGGCAAACCTGAACTATTGGAACTTCATCCAGATAAAAGAGCTTTTGCACAACAAAGGAAACCACTGACAAAACCAAAAGACAATGGGACAGAATGGGAGAAGATATGTGCAAATGAAAAATCAGATAAAGGGCTAATATCCAAAATTTATAAAGAACATATCAAACTCAACACCCAAAGAACAAATAATCCAATCAAAAAATGGGCAGAAGACACCAACAAACATTTCGCCAAATATGACATCCAGATGGCCAACAGACATATGAAAAAAAAAAAAAGAAAGCTACACATCACTCAGCATCAGGGCATTACAAATCAAAACCACAATGAGATGACCACCTCACACCAGTAAGAAGGGCTACAATGAACCAGTCAGGAAACGACAGGTGTTGGAGAGGATGGGGAGAAAGGGGAATCCTCCTCCACTGTCGGTGGGAATGCAAGCTGGAGCAGCCACTCTGGAAAACCATATGGAGGTTCCTCAAAAAGTTGAAAATAGAGCTACCCTACGACCCAGCAATTGCACTACTGGGTATTTACCCCAAAGATACAAATGTAGTGATCCGAAGGGGCACCTGAACCCCAATGTTTATAATGTTTATAGCAGCAATGTCCACAATATCCAAACTATGGAAAGAGACCAGATGTCCAATGACAGTTGAATGGATAAAGAAGATGTGGGATACACACACACACACACACACACACACACACACAATGGACTATTGCTCAGATACTTAAAAAAATGAAATTGCCATTTGCAATGATGTGGATGGAACTAGAGGGATTTCATTAAGCAAAATAAGTCAATTGGTGAAAGACAATTACCATATGATCTCTCTGATATGTGGAATTTAAGAAACAAAACAGAGGAGCATAGGGGAAGAGAAGGAAACAAGATGAAATCAGAGGGAGACAACCCTTAAGAGACTTAATCAGAGGAAGCAAACTGAGGGTTGCTGGAGGGGAGGGGGATAGGATGGGGTAACTGGGTGATGGGCATTAAGGAGACATGTGATGCAATGAATACTGGGTGTTATATAAGACGGGTGAATCACTGAACTTTACCTCTGAAACTAATAATACACTGTATGTTAAATAATTGAATTTAAATTTAAAAAGAAAAAATAAATAATAAAAGTATCCATATTATTACAATAATGGTTAAAGCAATGACAAAAACAGAATTATTTACTATTTATAGTAGCTCAAATTTATAGTTAAATTTATATTATAATTCATATGCATGTAAAAAAATGTTAACACCAGTGTCCTTATAATACTTTATGTTTCTATAAAAAATATCTTTGCTGTGAATCTCAGGACACCTATTCCTATTCCATTTGACAAACACCACAGATTAACCTGTTCATTTGGGGTTCCAGTCTCTCCACCTGGTCTACCCTCTGTGACACAAAAGTGTCCCAGCCCTCATTTTGGCACCAGTGACCAAGTCCGTTTATCCCCACGGCATCTTGGTGCTAGTTTTTAAGTCTGATTTTCCAATAAATGGGGGAGGGGGGGATGGGGGCTCTCATATCTGAAACCTCAAATTGATCCAAAAGCAATCCTGAGGTCAACCTGGACCCCAAAGGCATCAAGACCGCTACCAACCTGCTCCTTCCTCAGGCTCACCAGGTGCCCCAACACTTGGCCCACTGCCCCCTTGCTCATGGCCCTGTTGCCCGCGTCTCCCTGGGACAGGGACCACGTGAGTTGCCACGTCCTATCGCCTTTCTCGGTGGTTCCCACTGCTCCCCAAACCTGTCCCTGCCCCCGTAGAGACCTGGCAAGGTAGGGAAGGAAGTGGGAGTTGGTCTTGGTGGGTACGGGTGATGGTAGTGATCCACATGGAACCACGGAGAACCCATGGCACCTTTTCCGCACTGCCAGGTCCCCATCTCTGGGTCCCGGAGGCCCTCTTCTGTAACCCCGCAGCTGTCCAGTCCATTCCCGCGGGCGGTCGGTCATCAGCGTGTGCTGGTCGACCAGTCTGCGGGGCCCCAAAACCCGCCCGGGAAATTCGAGGCCCGCCTCTTCCCCAGCAAACCTACTGGTACAATCCTCAGAGTATGGGAGACCTGCAGACACCGCGGCCCCGCAAGGAGATCCTGAGAGCACTGCAGGCCTCCTGGACCTCTGCTTCACGGACTGCAGCTGAACCCCATCCCTTACTCTGGAGGAACACTATGACGGTGATGCCAGGTGGCGCCAGACAACAGGCACAAAAGTGCGAGCACTGCTCCAGGGTCGCAGGTGCGCCAGCAGGCAGCCGGCCACAGGTTGGATCGCGTCGGGTCCAGCTGGGATCCCACTTCTCAGCTCGAGGAGGGCATAGGGCACCGGTCGTGGACCAGGATAGCACAGCTCGGAGTACATGGCCAGCGGGATCGGCAGTGCCTGGCACTGCGTGACTCCAAACGCAGAAGGAGGAATTTGATTTTTTTATCCAAGAGGTCTCCTGAAACTGCCTTTGCCTGCCTGGGACAACCAAGGAGAAGGGGGCTGACTCTCGGCGACTCCTGTGCCAGCAGAAAATGTCAAAGTTTCCTGGAGACGCCAGCAGCCCCCATGCCCCATCCCAGCTTCCCAGAGTGACAGCAGTGCTCCTCGATCTCCAGGGTGGACAGAGAAGATTCCACGGTGGGGTCCAGTGGGCCTGCCCTGTGAAACTGAAACCATGAAAGTACTGGTCGAAAACGTGAATGGATCCATTTCAGTGTATGACGTTGGAGTGGACAAAGTCTTAGGAAGCATAAAAGTAAGTCCAGAATCCATAAAGGAAAAATGATTGATCAACTTGACCACCTAATGAGTAAATACAGTTTACCTTTGCATAAACCACAA
Source organism: Gulo gulo luscus (assembly GCA_024510155.1). NCBI lineage: Eukaryota > Metazoa > Chordata > Mammalia > Carnivora > Mustelidae > Gulo > Gulo gulo. The sequence goes on from JAJHUB010000236.1 coordinate 16,557, forward strand.
GGAAAGTCAGTAGACAGTAAATGGGTGTGGGGAGCATTTGGGCATATATGGATGTACTAAGAATATTGATTTCAGCATTCCTTGTTATGGGAACAAAAAGTTGGGAAAAATAATAGCCATTCAGAGGAGCCAGATGAATCTCTGGTGTGTCCATACAATGCAGTACTATGCGTGTGTGTTCTGGTTTATGAGCAGTCCAGGTCAGTCAGCTGTGACAAGTGACTAGAGACTGGGTGACTTTAAAACAACAGAAATTCATTTCTCCCATTTCTGGAGGCTAGAAGTCCAAGGTCAGGGCACTGGCATGTTTGGGTGAGGGCCCTCTTCTGAGTCACAGACTTTCCTTATAATTTCATATGGTGGAAAGATCCAGGGAGCTTTATGCAGTATCATTTATTTTTATTTTTTATACTTTATTTTAATTCCAGTATAGTTAAGTTTCAGGTATAAAATATGTGATTCAGTAATTCCTTACATCACCCAGTGCTCATCAGAACACGTGTCCTTCTTGCTCCCCATCACCTATTTCAACCATCCCCCCCTACCTACCCCTGCTCTGCTCACCATCAGTTTGTTCTCTATAGCTAAGACTCTGTTTCTTGGTTTGTCTCTCTCTCCTTCCCCGCCCTTTGCTCATTTGTTCTGTTTCCTAAATTCTATATGAGTAAATCATGTGGTATTTGTCTTTCTCTGACTTATTTCACTTAGGATTATATTCTCTAGTTGTAGCCATGTCATTGTGAATGGCAAGATTTCATTTTTGTGGCTGAATAATATTCCATTGTATATATATGCCCAATCTTCTGATCCATTCCTCTCTCGATAGACACTTGGGTTGCATTCATCGTTTGGCACTGTAAATTTTAAAGAATACTGCAGTAATCACAGGGGTGAGTGGGTCACTTTAAATTAGTGTTTTTGTATTGTTTGGGTAAATACCCAAGTAGTGTGATTCCTAGATCAGAGGGTAGCTCTATTTTTAAATTTTTGAGGAAACCGCATATTGTTTTTCAGAGTGGCTGCACCAATTTGCATTCCCTTCAACAGTGCAGGAGGGCTCCCCTTTCTCCCCAACCTTTTCAACACTTGTTTCTTGAGTTGCTGATTTCGGCCACTCTGACATATGTGAGGTGGTATCTCATTGTTTTGATTTGCATTTCCTTGATAATGAGCATCTTTTCATGTCTGCTGTCCATCCGGATGTCTTCTCTAGAGAAATGTCTGTTCATGTCTTCTGCCCATTTTTTAATTGGATTATTTGTTTTTTGGGGTGTTGACTTGTATCAGTTCTTTATAGAGTTTGAATGCTAACCCTTTATCAGATTTGTCATTTACAAATATCTTCTCTCATTCAGTAGGTTGCCTTTTAGTTTTGTTGATTCCTTCCCCATGCAGAAGTTTTTCATTTTGATGATGTCCCAATACTCTATTTTTGTTTTTGTTTCTTCCGCTTCAGGAGACATATCTAGAAAGAAGTTTCTATGGCCGATGTCAAAGAAGTTACTGCCTGTGCTCTCTTACAGGATTTTTATGGTTTCAGTCTCACATTTTGGTCTTTAATCCATTTTGAGTTTACTTTTTTTGTATGGCGTATGGAAATGGTCCAGTTTCATTGTTTTGCATGTAGCAGTCCAGTTTTCCCAACACCATTTGTTGAAGAGACTGTCTTTTTCCTCTTGGACATTCTTTTCTCCTCTGTCAAAGATTAACAGAACATGTAGTTGTAGGTGTATTTCTGGGTTTTCTCTTCTGTTCTGTTGGTCTATGTGTCTGTTTTTGTGCCAGTACCAGACTGTTTTAGTTACTACAGCTTTCTAATATAACTTGAAGTCTAGATCCGAGGTCTCTGTTTAAAAAGCACTCATCCGGGGTGCCTGGGTGGCTCAGTGGGTTAAAGCCTCTGCCTTCAGCTCAGGTCATGATCCCAGGGTCCTGGGATCGAGCCCCACATCGGGCTCTCTGCTCAGCAGGGAGCCTGCTTCCTCCTCTCTCTCTGCCTGCCTCTCTGCCTACTTGTGATCTCTGTCTGTCAAATAAAAAAAAATAAAATCTTAAAAAAAAATAAAAAGCACTCATCCTACCCACAACTTGTACAAACATGAACTCCAGCTAGATCACATACTTAAAGATAAAAGGTAAAACTATACAACTTTAAAGGAAAAATTCTAATAAAAATTTGTGTACTCTGGGGCTAAGCAAAGAGATTTTAGACTTGACACTCAAAGTGCAATTCATATAAAGGAATGGATCAGCTGGAATTCACCAAACTTAAAAATCCAGACTCTGTGAAAGGACTCTGGGAGCCTGAAACCAAGACTGAGAAAATATTTGCAAACCACATATCTGACCAAGGGTTAGTAACCAGAATGTGTAAAGAACTCTCAAAACATACCAGCAAAACAGAAACTGATTTGAGATAGCCTATACAATGAAATCAGTCCAACAGTATAAAGGTAATCAAAAAACTTGTAATAAATGAAAAGGTCAGTAAAATAATATAAATTCAATAGTATGGTTACTATGTAAAGTACATGACAGTAACACATTACATTAAAGAAAGATCTCATCCAAATTTTCAAGGATGATTTATCATTAGAATATCAGGCAATGTGTCACTGCACTAAAAAAAAATGTATCTTGATAGATGTAATAACATTTTTTTTAAAGATTCTATTTGAGAGACAGAGAGAAAAAGCACAAGCGGGGAGAGGGACAGAGGAGAAGGAGAAGCAGACTCCTTGAGCAGGGAGCCCTACATGGGGCTCCATCCCTAGACTCCCAAATCATGACCTGAGCCAAAGGTGGATAGATGGTTAACCTACCAAGCCACCCACAGGCCCCATGCCAACATTTTATAAACTTCAAATTTTGCAGTGATTACAAACTTTGAAAACACTAGGCATAAAAGGGAACTTTTTTTAGCACAGCAAAACCTGCATATTTAAAGACATCATATATGTAATGAACAAATTTTAAGACATTCCATCCCTTGCCAGTTGCTCTTTTGTTGAACTTGTTTCTCTGACTTTTCAGGAATTCCACATTTGGAGCTCTCTAGTTTACGTTCCAACCTTGGAACTCAGAACTCACTGATACCATTTAACTAATAATATTCCCTGTTTTGGTCCTGTCTGTCACCTTTAGAGGCTAGAAGAGATATATACTTTCTAAGGAGATAATTAGCCATTCAAAAAAACCTCCAATTTGCTAATAGGGCAACTAGAAATTTACGAAAAACTCTACAATTTTAATTGATTTGAACAATTCCTTATTTGTAAACTATCTTCACGGTTTGTTTCTCAATTAGTACATGCACTTTATATTCTTGTTTTTATAAGAATATGAGTATATAGTATCCATGTGTGTGCACATATTATGTGAACAGAGAAATGTTGTAAGTTTATGATTCTCAAATGATGTTAGTGAGTACCTTGTTTTTGGTTTTATTTTTAGAAAACATTATTAGAAATATTAGGAATACAGATTCTATTAGGGTATTTCTGACAAAGAGTGTTGATCTCTGATCAATAGATGAGACAGATGCCTATAAAATAATTTGGGGAAAGGAAGATATAAATGGAAGAAATAAGCAGAATTTGAAGTCCTTGAGATTACAAATAATAATGACAGTTCTTACTTTTTTTTTAATTTTAAAGAGAGGCAGACAGAGAGAGAGGAGAAGCAGGCTCCCCGCGGAGCAGAGAGCCCAATGCAGGGCTCAATCCCAGCACCCCGGGATCATGACCTGAGCCAAAGGTAAAGGCTTTAATCCACTGATCACCCAGGTACCCCAATAATGACAGTTCTTAATATATTTCTTATAATTTGTGAAAACTAGATCACTGTGTCTCTATTATGGCTGTGAATCTCAGTTCTATTGAAAGCTTATATTTGCTTTTTGGTTTTTTTTTTTAATTTTGTTTTTATTTTATTTTACATCTGTTTAGTGTTTTGATTTATTTGTCCTTTTTTATTGAATGTTTTCCTTACCATATAATTACTAAATCAGAATCTCAAGTTATGATGCTAAGTAATTAAAAGTTTAAAGTCTCTTGTATTCTGTAAAGATACATATGACAACAGAAATACGTTTTATTTTTTTAAAAGATTTTATTTATTTGACAGAGATCACAAGTAGGCAGAGAAGCAGACAGAGAGAGAGAGGGAAGCAGGCTCCCTGCTGAGCAGAGAGCCCAATGTGGAACTCGATCCCAGGACCCTGAGATCATGACCCGAGCCGAAGGCAGCGGCTTAACCCACTGAGCCACCCAGGCGCCCCCAGAAATATGTTTTAAATCATATTATTAAGTATGAACAATTCTTAGGCACAACATAATTTAAATATATAGATATAGATATAGATATATACATATGTATGTATATATACATACATATATATATAACTCAAAGTTCGAGTAAAAGTCTATAGTAAAGGAAATCCGCCAGAGTAGTTGCCTATGATGATGGGTTGATAATGGGCCTTATAATCAGAGATAGAGAGGGAGCAATAACATAAAATAAAATAATAGAGACATTGTGCATGAGTTAGTATTTGTGGTAAAGACTGAGTCATTATTCACTTACACCACTGCCTCCAATGAACACAATGGAAGACTCTGTCTTTTAGACTCCGTATGAGTTGACTGCAACCATGTAAGTGTGTTCTGAATGATGAAATGAAAAACAGCACTTTTAGTGTAATCATTACACCTTGTGCATAATCACCCCCTTTGTTCTCTTCTTCTGCTTGTGAATTCAGCATCATGGATGAAAAGATCTTAGATACCTGACTTACTACAGAGAGTCTGCCTGGCTCATCACACTGGACTATGACTAGGTGAGAAAGAATCATTTAGGCTGCTAAGCTAGCGAGATGTGGTGTCATTAGAGTACCTAGCAGTAATCACCCTTAACAGGATGATGATGGGGTACCATGAAGCATATGATTCAATAAAAGTCGTTTCTGTGGAGAGAAATGTAAAAGAAGAAGGGAAAAGAAAAACAGAAGAGTAAAGGTTCCACATAACAATATTTTACAAAGCCTCCATACAAATTAGAGTTCATATGTATTATTATATAAGCAAAAGCAGAGAAGAAAATTCTTATTTACAATATTCCCAAGTTCAAGCTTTGTCCATATTAGAGTAACTGGAACCAAATACTCCTTTCTGCTATTAAAAACCAGATAACCCAAATAAAAGCTTTGTTTTCAGAAACTAGAAAACACAGCATGGGAGTGTGACACATAAGGCAAGGAAAAAAAAGAGGTTAAAGTCATGGTTACTTCATTTGCTATCTAAAAACACTTTCTGGATCATGGCATTGGGAGGAGAAATCCAATGGTAACTGTGTTGTCTTGTTGCATTGAGAAAACAGAAATTACGTTTTGGGAAGCCTGAGCCAGCTAGGCATGCAAGGCAGAATACTCTAAAGGATGGAGGTAGGCAGAGGGATCCTTTTAAATTGTGGGGGCATATTAATCTGTGCACACAAAGGAGTAACCTTCACCAGGCTAAGGAGGTGAATATTCTCAGGAGCTCTGTGCTGGATAATTCAGAGATCACACAGACCTGGGAGGATAACTGGGGTGTTCAGGAAAGACACATAAAATGTCTTTTTTTTTTTTTTTTTTTAAGCAGGAATGAACTAACTTAGAGCAAAGGCTATTTTAGACCTTCCCTACAAAGCTTAAAAAGAAGTGTCCAACAGACCACAGTAATCAGTTAAAACGTGCATTGTCCCCAAACTTATCTATGATTTAAATCAGTCTCAGTCAAATTCCAAACAGACACCTTACAGAAATGGAAAAGTACATTCAAAATACATGCAGAAATGAAGAGAACTTAGAATAACCAAAATAATTAAAAAAAAAATAGGAACAACTTCGGAGATTTACACCACTTAAATTGAAGTTTCATTATAAAGGTCAAAAATCATGACAGAGTAGCATTAACATAAAGGTAAGACAGAACTGAATGAGGGGTGCCAGGCTGGCTCAATTGGTGGAGTATGTGACTCTTTATCTCAGGGATGTGAGTTCAAGCCCTGGGGTGGATAAGGAGACTACATAAAAATTAAATCTTAAAAGGAAAAAAAAAAGATAAAAGTGAATGGACCAGAATAGCAAAACCAAAAATAGAACCACATACATAAAGCCAATTGGCAATTCAGTGGGGATAGAGATCATCTTTTCAACAAATTATGCTGAAAATAGAGGCTAGCTAGCCACATACAGATAATAAAATGAATCTCAAATTTTACCTTCTATCATACACAGAAACAAACTCAAAATGAGTCATAGACCTAAATGTAAACCCCAAATTATGAAACTTCTAGAAAAAAGAATAGGAGAAATTGATTTTCTGTCTGGCAAAGATTTCTTAAATAGAATGAAGAACACATACTTGGACTTCCCGTTTCTTGTCCACCGTATAAGAAGTTGGGAAGTTGCCACTGTATTCTAAGAAGTAAAAAAGTGAACAAACTAAAAAGACAACAGCTCTTCTGAGATCTTTGAGAGAAGTGAGTATATAAGCAAGACTGCTGTTCCTAGAATTGGAAAGACGGGTGAATACAGAGAATCATAGATTACTATGGCAAAAATCCACTGTCAGAAAACTAGGAGCAGTATTGGGGTAGGGAAAGCAGAACTTTGACAAATTCTAGAAGCTCAGTATGGACAAGTCTAAGAGACAAAAACTCCACAGGGACCCAGTCATAGCCCCCCACTCCCCACACATTGATCTCTTGAAATTTTACCAGGTTCTCACGGGAACCACGTGCATTCTATTTTTCACAATGTTAGCCCTCAGGAGGATTTAACCACACCCTAACCTTCTGGTCCTTTAACAGAGCCTAACTGACCTAAGAGAAGCAAAATACTCAATTCCATTCCATTGGAGCCATCCTGTCCCAACTAATAGTGTGAATTTCTGACCCTCCATAAGATTGAACAAGTACAGACAGACATTCACTGTGCTTTTGTTTATTTGCTCATTCATCCAACAAATCTTTATTTTCCATCTGATGTGTGCTATGTACTGTATTAAATGAGGATATAGCAGGAAAGAAATACAGTTCCTGCCCTCCTAAACTTGATATTCTAGTGTAGAAGAGAGACAGCAAGTAGGTAAACAAACAAATGCACTATGTAATTTTGTGTGTTAAAATTTTCCATGAGGAAAAATCAGTTAGGTTAGAAACCTAATTGTAATGCATGAAATGAATTATCAGAAAGTTTTTGCCTTTGTAAGTGTACTGTGTTCATAATGTTTGATATGCCTACTCTGGAGATGGAGGTACATAAAGGCAAAATTCCATGTGGACAGTAAAAATATAAAGCAATTAAGAAAAAATAAAACACTGAAATGAGTAAGTGATTGAATTAGATTGGGTTAACTATGTGATTTTGTTGTTTAGATATATTGTGATATGGTGTTGAAGTGAAATTACTGTGTTTGCATTCAAAGCAAGTTCTATAGTGCTTTCAAAGTCCAGGTCCTCGGACCGCATGATAGACAACAACATTGAAATATAAGAAGAGATAATGCTTAAGTCAAGTATGTTGGCATAGTGACAAAATCTAAGTTCTCTTATTCCTCAGCATACACAGAGGCAAAATTTGATGAGTCACATGTGTGAAATTACCAGTAAGAACTCGCCAGTAATGAGATTCATTAAAAAGTTTTGGTTTTGTTCTAGAGATTTAGAAAGTTCTGCAGATAATAAACATGAGGTCTGCTGTTTGACTGTATTGATTAGAATTTCTTAATTAGCATCTTTTCAAGGTATAAAGGGAAAAATGAATGAAACAAAACAATTAAAAGACCAAAATGAACACATTACTGGACAACTAATATATTTTAGGTACCAGGTAAAGCACTTTTGTGTAGATTATCTCAATGTTAAGAGGAGAAAAAATATAAAATAATGACATATGTAGCGGTGGATTTTTGTGACTCTAAACATTTCTTCCACTTATCATTAATAAGGGATAAAATGAAGGCAAACTCTGGATGTTTGTAAGTGATGTTGATTTCTGTAAGTGTGTCCTACTGGGAGAATGGGGCCACAGGGTCTAATTCTCAGTCCCAGGGATTGTGGTTGCTTTGAAATTCTCACAAACTTTTTTCTTTTGACTGAATCATCTATTTTACTGCATAAAAATGGATTTTTATCTTGAAAAACCTGAGGTTTAAAAAAAAAGATTACTGTCAGTATCAATTGAAAGGGGCAAAACAGAATCATTCAGTGAATTTTTGCTGTTCATTGGGACGTATCTTTGAAAGCATATAGCCCTCCTAAGAGAAACCATGGAGACTAGATCAGATCTGGGTATAATGTGCTGAATTTTGGTGCAGAAATGAAGGGTAAAATATTTGTCTCCATGAGGACAGATCCATAACTGCTCTTTTCAAAATGCCAAGGTTACATTTGAAAAATAGTTACAATTTTCCCCCATTTCCTAAAGGTAATTCTCTGCTTGTACTTCACACATAAAAATACTTGACTTAATGAAAATTTTCTTTGCAGTATTAGGATAATAATCCCACCTAACATGGCTTAGAATACAGTGTATTTTTTTTCTTAATCTCCAGATCCCAGGGAATAAAAACATAGTATTGTTGACGATTTAGTAATATTTTGTCTTTTTGACCACTTCAGTTTTGTAGGAGGTCATGGTTTGTTTCAGAAACTTTGTCAAATAAGCTATCTCTTCTTGGGAATATTAATCCATAAAAGAAGAAAACATATTCCTATATGTTTGAGCTATTTTTTAAGATTTTATTTATTTATTTGACAGACAGAGATCACAAGTAGCCAGAGAAGCAGGCAGAGAGAGAGGAGGAAGCACGCTCCCCACCAAGCAGAGAGCTCGATGTGGGGCTTGATCCAGGACCCTGGGATCATGACCTGAGCCAAAGGCAGAGGCTTTAACTCACTGAGCCACCCAGGCGCCCCTGAGATATTTCTATATAAAACAGCCAACCTCAGATAAATTGAATCTTGCTAGACAAAAAATGTACATTTGTGTAAATTTGATATGCTTTACGAAGTCCTGATTATATGTGCAATAGCAGTACAGCTAAACATTGCAGTATACTTTTACAACCATTAAACCATCAAAGTTTATTGTGGTACAAATGTTAAAAATACTAGTAGCTATTTGGAGGTAGATATTAGATGGTGATGTTTAATGAGATGGAATGAATGGCAAATGCAAAATAAAATTCTCAAATAATTTTAAGGAAAACTAATTTCAATTTATTAGAAATCTTAATATAACACATCTTTCAAAAAGTCCATGTAAGGAAATGCTGGAGGATGGTCAGTTGTAGAAAATCAATAACTAGAAGCATTAAAGTAAAATTTCTGTCACCATGCTGGGGAGTGAGAGGACATATTGACAAGATTTTAAATATTTAAGTCATTTTGCAGATGTCAACAGGTAATTTGCCTTTATATTGGACAATTACTTTTAGTCCATAAACTATTGATACAGAAAAGTGGTACCAAAACTATGGCCTTTCCTTACAGAAATTAAACAGTGTATCTTTATAAGAAATACTCAAATGTGAAACATCATTTAGATTCAACTGAATATCATAAATATACTTTCTATATGTTAAAAACAGACATTTTCACATGGATCAACTTTTTTTCAAGATTTCATTTGTTTATTTGAGAGGGAGAGACAAGGAGAGAGTGTGGGCACACAAGCAGGGTGGAGCACAGGCAGGGGCAGAGGGAGAAGGACAAGCCAACTCCCCACTGAGCAGGGAGCCAAATGCAGGGCTTGGTCCCAGGACCCTGAGATCCCACCTGAGCTGAAGGGAGCCACTTTAACAGACTGAGCCACCCAGGCACCTCTTCATGTGGATTATCTTAGGTCATCTTCACAAGGACCTTCTGGAGCAATTATTTTAATTTTAAAGATAAGCAGATTAGACTTACAGAGTCTTAGAATCTCACCTCTTTGTTGGTCGATGTGAACCTTAACTGAGCTCTTCTACCCCAAGTATAGTGTCTTTTCCACTACCTTTGTCAACTGAAATAATTAATAGCTTCATTTGGACATCTCAATAAATCTCTTATTTGTTCAGTAAATATCTACAAAATTTCTAGTATTTCTGATATCTCTGTGTTACATAGTGGAGATTGAAGAGTTACTTTGACTGATCTCAAGTATATCTTGTTCTTCTGTATGTTGTTTAATATGTTGTTTTTCTCTGGCTGCTTTCAAAACATTCAAATTAAGCATAAATTTGACTGTATGTGCATAGGTGCTATTTTCTTTGCATTTACTATGCTTGTGTTCTGATGAGCTTGAATTTGTACATTTATGTTTTTCACCAAATTTGAGAAATAAGCCCCACTTCTTCATCCATTTATTCTGTCCCTTTATTTTTTTTTTCTCCTGGTACTGTCACTGCATATATGTTAGACCATCTTCAATTGTTGCAGTTTTTCTGAGTCTGTTCATTTTTTGCATTTAATTGTCTCTCTGTTCTCTTTTTTTTTAAAGATTTTATTTATTTTATTTATTTTTTTATTTATTAATTTAATTTATTTTATTTGTTTATTTGACAAACAGAGATCACAAGTAGGCAGAGAGGCAGGCAGAGAGAGGAAGGAAAGCAGGCTCCCTGCTGAGCAGAAAGCCCGATGTGGGGCTTGATCCCAGGACCCTGGGATCATGACCTGAGCTGAAGGCAGTGGCTTAACCCACTGAGCCACCCAGGTGCCCCAAGTCTCTCTCTTTTTTTAAGATTTTATTTATTTATTTGACAGAGCTCACAAGTAGGTGGAGAAGCAGGCAGAGAGAGAGAGAGGAGAAAGTAGGCTCCCTGCCAAGCAGAGAGCCCGATGTGGGGCTCGATCCCAGGACCCTGAGACCATGACCTGAGCTGAATGCAGAGGCTTTAACCCACTGAGCCACCCAAGCACCCCTAATTGTCTCTCTTATCTAATTTATTATTTATCTGTCTTAAAGTTCATTTACTTTATCTTCAATATGTTGTTAATCCCATTAGGTGAAATTTTTATTTCAGATTTTATTTTTCACTTTTCAATTTCTTTCTTTTTTTTTTAAGATTTTATTTATTTATTTATTTGACAGACAGAGATCACAAGCAGGCAGAGAGGCAGGCAGAGAGAGGGGGGCAAGCAGGCTCCCCGCTGAGCAGAGAGCCCGATGTGGGGCTCAATCCCAGAACCCTGGGATCATGACCTGAGCCGAAGGCAGAGGCTTTAACCCACTGAGCCACCCAGGCGCCCCCAATTTCTTTTTTATACTTCCTTTATAGCTTCTGTTCCTTTGCTGAGATTTGTCTTTTTATTCATCATCAATATATTTCCATATCCATGAAGATAATTACAGTAGCTTCTTTAAAATCTGTTCTGATTCCAACATCTTGATCCATCTCTAGTTTTGTCTTCATTGATTGTTTTTTTTCTTTGAGTGTTGCATTTTTCCGTTTCATTGAAATTTGTGTAATTTGGATTTGTGTTCTGGGTATGAATTATGCATTGTAGAGATTCTGGATTAGGATATATGCTTTCAAAGAATGTGGATTTTTTTTTTTTGACTGTTCAGTTTGACAGAACTCAAACTACAATTTTTTTTTCCATGTGGTGCATGGCGAGTTCAGCCAAATATTTAGGCACAGTGTGGTGTTTCTACCTTATCTCTCTTTTTAGAGATCCTACCTCCACTCCACTCGGCCCCCTCTTAATTTTTCAGCTGTGTAGTTGTCCCAGATTCTGTCCTTCTTGGTTCATCAGTCTAATAAAAAAGTCTTATCACATCCATATTGTAGTTGCACAACATTGCACTAATGGTGTCAGCCCTCAGGCTCTGAGTGGTAAAACTAGGAAGCTTACCTAGTATTATTCTCTTCTACCAAGTGTTGACTTACCTGTAACATCTGCCTGCTTTGATCAGTCTTCAGTGACCTTAGATAATTGTTTTTCTTTACACATTACACTGTAGTTTATGGAATCATACAACATGTGGTGTTTGTACCTGGCTTCTTTTACTTAGCATAATGCTTTAAAATTAATTTGCAATATTGTATATATAAGTGATTATTCCCTTATGTTCTTATTCTTTTACTATTGAGTAGTATTTTGAGCAATGGTACAGAGATTTCCCATATAACCCATCCCTCCCTCATTATAAGCATTTTTTCACAAGAGTGGTATATTTGTTACAATCTGTGACCTACACTGACACATAATTACCACCTAAACCCACCATTTACATTATAATTTTCTCTTGGTATTGCATATTCTATGATGCTGTACAAATGTATAGTATCCACCATTATACATATGTAGGTATATGCATATATACACCCTCATTCCCATCAAAGAGTAGGATGGACGGACTGGTTTGCAAACCTGCAGGCCAGCTTGGTGGCTCAGGTATCCTTCCATTTACAGTGCATGAGCGTCCTTACCTGGACTCTTCCCGACACAGAAAACTTTGCCAATTTGATAGACATGGATCTTGGTTTTCAATGGGGGTTTTTGTTTTGTTTATCACCAGGGAAATGGTTATTTTTCATATGTTCCTCAGCCAGTTCTATGGCCTGTGTGAACTTTTGGGGCCTGGTGTTGTCCATTCTTCCACTGGGGTGTTCATGGTATTCTTTATGTATAGAGGTTATTAATCCTTTCTCTGTCATGACTGGTCAGATACTCTCTTAGCTTGTCATTTTCTTCTTGGTTTGGTTTAGTATACTTCTTCTTCTTTCTTTTTTTAAGATTTTTAAAAACTTATTTGAGAGAGAGAGAGAGCAAGAGTAGGGGGAGAGGGAGAAGCAGGCTCCCCACTGAGCAGAGAGCCGGATGTGGGACCTGATCCCAGGACCCTGAGACCATGACCTGGGCTGAAGGTAGAGGCTTAACTGACTGAACTGTCCAGGCACCCCTGGTTTAGGATTCTCCTGAGGCACAGAATTTTCAACATTGTCATTACATCTTTACTACTTTCTCGGTGGCTTTGTGCCAGCCAGCAGCTGGTAAAATGGTGGCATCATCTTCCAGACTTTTTTTTTTTACAGTTAATTTTTTTAAAAAAACCTAGTCTAGGACTTATTTTACCAAATCGTGTGATGTGATGATCTGATAGTTTATTTTTCCCCATACCCCAAGTTCCCCCAAACTGAAAACATTCTATGCATTCCCACCAGCTGCTGCTACAGGAAACATACAGGAAATATTAATGAGAGTACTTATTCATTATTATAAACCAGACTCATTTAAGGGGGACGTGTCCTGTTTCATTGATCTGTTTGCTGATATTTCTCCTGGTTTCCTTATCCTGTGGGTTTATAGACTTTACATATGTAAGTATCTCACTTACAAACCCTCATTGTTCCTTTACCCAAGGCTTTCTTAGCTGAAGCTTTGTCCTGTTCCTGCTTCTCCCAAGTTTATCTGTTGGGAATTTTCATTAGGGTTGTATTAAACCAAGAATCAGCAAGCTTTTTCTGTAATGGGTCAAATACTAAATATTCTAGGCTTTGTGGGACACAGGTGTTTTATGATCCTCCCTCCTCTCTCTTTCCTCTTCCTCCCCCCACTCTTCCCTCCTCTTCTTCCACAATCGTAAAATATAAAAAACATTGTTAATTCAAGGGCTGGGGAAAAACAGCCCACGGGCTGTCATTCACAGGCACGTGATTTAAACCATTTCTGTGGGTTTCCTGGGGCCATAACAAAGAACCACACAGGGTTTGACTCAACATCACAGGAGTTAATGGTCCCACAGTTCTGGATGCCTATGATCCAAAGTTAAGATATCCGCAGGACTGTGCTCCTTCTCAAACCCACAAGGGAGCTCTTCTTTGTGTCTCCCTGGCATCTGGTGCTGCCGGCCATGGTTGGTGTGCTCAGTGGGCGGGCGGATGGGCGCAGCTCTCCAGTCTCTGCCCCTGTGGTCTGGGCTTCTCCTCGTGTCTCTGTCTTCTTATAAGGACACCAGTCTTCCTGGTTGAAGGACCCACCTGACCCTAGCATGACCTCACCTTAACTAATTCCATCTGCAAGTCCCTATTTCCAAATAAGGTCCAGTTCTCAGGCAAGTGGGGGGTGGATAGGGCTTCACCATATCGTTTTTGGGCGGGAAGCCATTCAACCCATGACACCAATGAACACATCTGGGAAGAATACAAATCGAAGGGAACAGCAGAAGACATCCTTACCCTATTTCACATTTCCACCCAAAAGCATCAGACGTGTTCTCCGTTGTTCATTAACGCTGTAAGGTCAAAGCATTTTTGCAAATGTGGTCAATCCGTTTATTCGTCCAGGTAATTTTCTCTTTGTCCTGCCTCTGCTTATACAGGCACGTGTATCGGCACTCCCAGACACACGTGTCCTCACTATCCCTCTGCTGACGCTTTGCCAAGTGCCATGGGGACCCCGCTTCCTCCGTAGAAAGCACGGCTTGGCTTTCCGAATCCGTTGGCGCATCAGAGTGGGAGCCCTTGACACAGCGTGGGAGTTAATGCATGTGTGAGTGAAGGATCCTGTGCCCTTTCTGGGAGGAGATAATGTCTTAACCTTGCATTACCCCATGGTGGCTGTTCCCGTCCTCCAAGGGTGCAGGGTCAGCTCTGAATCCTCAGGACACCGGCCCCTGCGCTCTTGGAATGAATGCTGTCCTGCACCTGGATGCACCGAGGGGACGCAGGTCCTGGGACTCTGCACTCAGGGGAGGGACGGGTTTGGCAGCTGATGGGCTCTGATGTGGGCATTTCCCTCAATGCTGTGTCTGCTGCTGTACCTGCCAGGCCATCCCCCACCAGGCACTGACCCGGATGTGTCTGCGCACACCCGTGAGCCTGCGGTGATCCAGAGAAGCATGTGTGGGAACGTGAGCACGTTGTCCTTGGCCAATGGCTGGCACCTCCCGCAATGGCAGAGGCGGCAAAGTGGGGCCACCCCCTCGGCCTTCCCCAAACCCGCCATCGGGCAGCCCCCTTTCCCGCTGGGCCTGGGGCACCAAAGGCTCATGGTCCCCGCGCCCTCCATGGGGCCCCCAGCACCCCTCCGTCAGCGCAGAAGTCTTGGCCTCTCTGCGGAGCTGCCATAATCCCATATGTTCCCCCATATGCCTGAACCTTTCTGCAATTCTTCCATCTGTTTCTGGGAAATGTGAAAGAATTTAATGATCTTTCCTGGGGTTATTAAACCGACAGCTGTTGTCATTAATAGAGGACATTCTTTATGGCACGCGCGCGCGCAAACACTAGTCGTACCTCCGGTCTGTCACACAGCTTGCGCTAATGAGTCGCGTTGCTCGGCTGCAGACCCGGGAGGTGGGCGTGGCCGACTTTGAAGAAGGACAGTCTCTGTTCTCACTTCTGTTTTGTTCTTCCGGCAGCTTTTGAAGCAAAATGTATAATTGGGGAAAAAAAAGAACACAAAAAACAAACAAACAAAAAAACCCAAATCCAATCTGCCCGCCACTGGCTTTCTTTGAGAATGAAGGCGCTTGAGTGCTAAAAAGGAAAGATTACATTTTCCTGTGTGTTTCAAATTGCAACTCATTTTCTGGTAGGATGTTCAAGGCAGAGAGAAACTGGCTTTTATCATTTGAATTAGGGTTGTCTGCACAGCCACACACCGGGTCGCTGGAGGCTGGGCTGGGCACACACGAGGAGCGGCAGGGAGGGGACACCTGCCCTGGCCTCCACCTGCCCCTTGGGCGAGCGGGTTTCTAGACCGACAGCCTCGGGGATTGATCTCTGGGTTTGGCTGGCCTGGGCCGGGAGTGGAAGGGTGGGGGATTTCTTCTCAGCATAGAGGACTCTGAGCTGCAGTGGTGGGGGCCGTGGGCAGGGGGTGAGAAATCTGGGGATAGCAGGGCCAAGGACAGCCAGTGGCCCCCTGTACAAAGGCTCCAGCCAGGGTTCTGGCAGAGCTGGGCAGACAGGAGTACGTTTGGGTCTCATTCCTGAGAAGCTGGGCGCCAAATGTCCAGTGAGTACACAGGAACCAAGAAAGACACCTGTCCACACATGGTGGCTCTCAGCAGGGGGTCTGGGCCCAGCGACCCCCGCACCTGCTATCCACACCCAGTGAGAACACTTGTAGGGTGAGGGGGGTGCCTGGCAGTTTGCTTGGGTCCTGGGTCAGGCCAATGGGGAGGACCTGGGTTCTGGGAGGAAGCACCTGCCGGGCTGGGAGAGTGAGGCTGCTTCAGGACCCGTGGGCGTGGGGAGTGCCAAAAGGCACCACACAAATCGAGCGTGCCCAGCAGCCAGGGACCAGGGAGCAGAGAGGCAGAGGGAGTAGGGGACAGCAGCCACCCAGGGTCCCTTTTTCTTCTCCAGTGACAGTATTCAGAAAGAGGAACTGAGTATGTACCCCACATTTTGCTAGGCCTGTGGAATATCAAGGGTCTGCCCTAAAGGCACTTATGGTCAGGTCGAGGGGACAGACACTCAAACCACACAGGCATGAAGGAGGGGCACAAGTGCCTGTGTTTGCTTGTGTTGGCGCGGATCAGGGAAGGCTTCCTGGAGGAGGCAGCATCTCAGCCGGTGCAAGAGGACAAGGAGGGTTCAGCTTGTCTGCAGTGGATGGGGGTTCCCAGCACAAGGGCCCGCAGTGAGCCAGAGGTGGGCTGGGTGCTGGGTGTGGGCAGGAGAAGCCAGATGGGAGGCTGAAGGGGGAAGTGTGTTTGACGTACACTTTATGACTCGAGCCATCCCTGATGTCGTGGGCTGCAGGTTACAGCCATGTTGCTAACTGCTTTTCCTATTGGCCTTCATGAATCTGTCCTTCCCACCAGTTAGAATATGAAATCTGGCAACACGTGGGATGTGGGGTGTTTGCTTATGAACCGGCCACTCTGCTGAGGGCTTTGATCCCTCACATGGTGCCGTGGTGTCCTCTTGTGGGAGAGGAAGAAGGAAAAGCAAGCTTGTGCTGGTGGCTGTCACACACTATCAGGGACCAGTCATTTGGGGGCTGCACTTCTCTGTGCAGGGTCTGTCTGTGCACAAGGTCTGTGCATGTCCACTTCTCTGCATGAAGGTCTGTCCTGCGCTATCACACAGCTCGTGATTTCCCACAGCAGGGGACCCACTGTGATGGCCGTGTTTCCCCCTCAGGCTCCTGGATCCTGAGGCCTGATTTGTTCGTTTGTACCGGCTGGAAGCTGGGTGTGTTTTGGGTGCGTGCAGGGAGCCCACCACATGTCACTTTGCAGGCTCCGAGCTGCCCATGGGGGGACGGTGCCTCCAAAAAACATCACAGAGATGCCACGTGAAGAAGTCTCCTGTGGTTGGAAGGCTTGGAGACCATGACCTTGGCAGAAAAAGCTAACACCAAGTAAATTTTATCTCAAACCCAAGCAATGCTGGGATCACTTTCTAAAATGAACGTATTTCCAAGGAACTCTGCCCCACTTCTGTTGACTCAAGTATTCCCCATTATAATGTCACTTGAACATGTAACAACATGAAGCTGGAGTAGAATTCTGTTTATGGCTCTCATTTCACTCTAAAAGCAAAACAAATGGAGGAATTACAGAATGCAAACTATGAAATCAATAAAATTCAAATTAATAGCGTTAACTTAATAAGATGCCGTTTTACCAGGCCTCAGTCACAGCCCTTCCCGTGAGCATGGGCTCTGCCTTCCTGTCATCACTCCTGGAAGGCTAGCTGTGGCTTCCCATGTCCCAGCGCCTTCCTGCAGAGTGTGCCTCCTTGTCCTGGTCTTCTTAGACCACCACACTTACCGGAAATAAAATCCAGTGTGATCCCTGAAAGCTAGAGATCTGTGGGGGTTTTTTAATTTATTTTTTGAAGATTTTATTTATTTATTTAGCAGAGGGAGAGAGACAGCATGGGCAGTGGGAGGGGCAGAGGGAGAGGGAGAAGCCGACTTCTCTCTGAGCAGGGAGCCCGATGCGGGGCTCAATCCCAGGACCCTGGGACCATGACCTGAGCCGAAGGCAGATGCTTAACTGAGTCGCCCAGGTTCTCCAAACTGTACTTTTCTTTTTTAAGATTTTATTTCTTTAAGCAATCTCTATGCCCAACATGGGGCTCAATTCACAGCCCTGAGATCAAGGGTCACATGCTGTCCTGAGTGAGCTGGCCAGCCAGCTCTGGAAAGCTGCATTTTTAAGACTCAACACCAACACACACACACACACACACACACACGTGGGTCTCACAGGTGGGACTAGATGCACACATAGCATCTCTGTGTGGCCGCTACCCACCGCATGCTCTGACCAGCCTCAGCAGCACTGGGGGGTTCGGGCCTCCAGTAGCCGCCCTTGGCCCATGACAGAGAGAAGCGCGCAAACAAGGAGCTTAGTTTCCTCCCTCGGGTGGTGGCGATGGGAGCACTCCAGACCCACTGCCCACAGGGGCATCCTGCTCATGAAGGCCCCTGGAACTGGCCCCCTTCCCTTCCCACCTCCCCGCAGGGCTCCTGAGAGTAACCACCCAGGGAACCACCCATGCTCAAACCTCGATCTTGAAATCTAATTCTGGGGGAACCTAGACTTTGATACCACAGGGGGCCTGGGAGGAAGTAATCCCTCCAGTGACAAGAAAGGGTATGTGCTAAGGTTTCCCTACAGGCGGCCCTAACACGTCCAGCCCAGAAATCCTGGCCGTGACAGCCCCATGCTTACGACAGTGCTAAAGTTGGCAGCTGTTTTTCCCAGCCAGCAATCAAGGGCTGTGCGCCGTGCTCTGGAGACCAATGTCCCAAGGAGTCCTGTACTTGGCGTTTGTGTAGAGTGCATGGAATCTTAGTGCTCACAGAGCTGATTCAGGGGAAGTGTGATGCTCCTGATTTCTGCAGCTGGATTTATTTTCTGACTCCAAGTGCCCAGTGAGTGATTTCATCCCTTCACCTGTCCACTTACTGGGACAGCTGGCCCACTCTCGGCCCGAGTCCCTGACTTGGGGACCCTGAGGTGTGCATGCCTGTCGTCTACACCCCTGAGAACCTGGCCGCCCCACGCCTGCGGGTCCCAACCTGGACCTTCCTCCTCCTCATCACTCCCTCTCCAGGCCCTGGGGCAGGCGGGTGCTCAGCTGCACTGGTCAGAGTCACCTGCTCCCTCCACTGCCCTCTCCCAGCAGTGGGGGCCTTTCCACAAGGATCAGGGTGAGGATGGCTGGCTGGAGGGTCAGTCCTGCCTGCATTTCTTGCATTTCTATGCTCACACCTACTGTCTCCACCTTAGAAGCCCAGAGAAACCGCACGTCAGCAATACCTGCAGTGACCCCGGTTCTCACACTTAAATGGGGGTGGGATGTCTGTGTCTGTGCAGTGGGGGTGGTGGACAGCAGAGCAGTGTGCCATTTCTGAGGTCCCCAGCATCACCCTCCAGCCCCAGGGGTCTGGAATGCAGCAAGCATGAGCAGATGGCAGCAGCTTCTCACACCCTTTGCCCCTGAAGCGAGTCCCGTGCAGGGAGTGCAGGGTCAGAGTGGCACCAGGGGAACATGCCATGAGGCCCCTTTCCTGCTGTCCAGAGCTGGCCCAGGGCCCTGGCTCGGGTGTGGGAGGAGAGCACGCCCAGCACACAGCTCCTCGGCCTCCCCCTCTGCCCTCGGAAGCACGGTGCACATGCAGTCCACGGCTCCTCCTGCACTGGGGCTGTCGGTGCATGCTCAGTTTGGGGCCCGCGGCAGATGGCCAGGTGGGCTCCCCAGCGGGTCTTGAGCATGGGCTTCGGAAAGCGCTATGTTTCTCAGATCTCCTCTGCAAAGTGCCAACTGTGGCAACACCATCTTTCAGGCCAGGAAATGGAAACACGCTGTCAGGTGGTGGGCCAGGCTGCTGCTTAATTAAGGAGCCTCTGAGCTTGCAGGCACCAGTTGGGTTTGTAAATAGTTTGCGCACTGGCTGCACCCACCCACGTGTAGTGGGAGTGCTCCCTCACTTAGAGCAGGGGCTGTCCAGGCATCCCCACCCACTGGGAACAGGAGGGGTCTCTGTCTCTGTCAGATGTTTGTTCTCTGCCAGGCACATTGTCCACGTTCATCCTGAGAGCACAGCTGATGTTGAACGTATGGAAGTGCTCAGAACATGTCATGAGGCACACCTGAATTCTGAGCATCGCTTTGCCATGGTGCAATAGGCGGTTCTGTGTATCTCAGGGGTTATTAGGAAGATTCAGGAAAATTACATGGATGGAAATCTTCCAGTTGTGATGGTTAATCTTCTACATCAACCTGGCTAGGTCTCGGTACCCAGGTACTCAGCCAGATGTGAATCTGGATGTTTCTGTAGAGGTGTGTGTGTGTGTGTGAGATGAGACTAAGACTTAAATCAGCAGACTATGAAAGAGGGATTATTCTCCATGGTGTGGGTGGGCCTTGTCCCATCAGTTGAAGGCCCTCCTAGAAAGAAGGAATTGTGCTCCCAGACTGCGTTCAGGCTGAAGCTGAGAAGCTCCCTTGGGCCAACAGCCTGCAGCCTCACTTGCCACAGTGCACACTTGCCAGCCTTCACCGTCCATGAGCCCAACACTGAAAATAACTTTCCATCTCTGTACACATCCTACTGGTTCTGTTTCTCTGGCCGATCCTGACTAAAACACTGACGAGGAGGACCACAGTTCAACAGCGTGAGGTGTACCTGGACGGAGTAGCAGGCAGTCATTGAAGAGAACAGGTCACACCTGTTTCTTCTGACCTAGAAAGACATCGGTCAGAAGACAGTTTAGCTTCTCAAGTACACGACATCTTCAGCGGACAGGTGCACAGGGGCAAAGCATGTGCATGCTTACAGGCACACAGGAGGTGGGAGGGACATGGCACACTGCTGGCCGATGCCCTCGGACCATGACTGGGCTGCTGGGTGCTGCTGGCAGGCAGGGAGATGCCCTTCTCTCTGTGCTCTGTGGTGCCTTGATTTCAGCGTATACCATTTCTGTCGTTAAAAGACCGGCAAGCGCGTATAGGTAATGGGAAGGATTGATTTTGAATCCCCTTCCCAGCCGTCTGCTGGCAGAGAGGACAGCATGGCCGAGTCTGTCTGTGCCGGGGTCCCTCCGGCCCTGGGGCAGCCAACCGGTGCTGCCCTGATCCCGCTCTGGTTACAGAGCCTTGCCAACATGGCTCGGGAGTGTCCATGGCCATGTGTGGTTTTAGAGGACGCTCGTCCTGCAATTCTGGCCCTGGTTTCCGGGCTCCCCAGGAGCTGGGAGGCCCGCAGCACAGCTGGGGAGGCCAGGGCCACGCTCTCGCATCCGAGGGCACCATGCAGTAGGGAGCTGCTCCTAGGTGCCGGACCCTCCTGGGCGCTGAGAGGCTGGATGTGGCTTGAACGGAGGTTCCCAGGGAGGAGCATTCTCCAAGCCCCAAGAGCTGTGAAGTCAGGGTGGTGAGGCTCAGCCACCTCAGCTTTGCCAGGGCAATCAAGCAGCCCGATCCCCTTGCAGAGATGCTTGCAGGGTCGGCTGCCCACTGTTGGTCGCTGGCTGGAAGAAGTCGGCTGAGGCAGCGCCCACGTGCGCCCTGCACAGAGACTTGCCTCCTGGCCCCCCTCCACGCAGAAGGACGCAGGGCCTGAGGGTCCTAGGCATCCTCCTTGTCCTGCCACCCTGGGCCATTCAACCCAGCAGGGGGTCGTCTGAAAGTAACCCCGGTCGCCACCTGAGGACAAGCCCTGCCTCCAGTGAGGCAGTGCAGGCAGGCGCCGACAGCAGACACGCACGTGGCAGAGGAGCAGCGCTCCGGGGAGGCACGTCAGAAGCAGCCAAGCGCCAGAGTGGAGCCCACCTGCCCGCACCCTGTGAGCGCCCCTCGCTCGGGAAGCCCCGTGAGCTGTGCAGCGGGCGTCGGTCCCTGCACTCCTGCCGACCAGAGATGCGGTCGCCCCGTCAGGGCAGACCCCGCTGCAGCAGCCCGGGATCTGTTCCACAGCTGGCTCCGGCAGCGAGGGCCGCTGTCCAGGGAAGCCGTGGAGCCCAGGGGTCGCCGGGAGCCGTGATGCAGAACCGCTGCCTACCTCTGGAGGGTCCAGCCACGTGTCCTCTGTCCCTGAGTGTGCGGAGGGGCCGGGCCTGCAGCTGACGCGGGCGGGTGGGGGCGGGCAAGGAGCCTGGGGATGCTCAGAGGTGCTGCCCCGCCCGTGCCCTTCCAGAGCCTGAGGGCTGGGGCCACGCGGCTTCCTTCCTCCAAGGAAGATGGCGGGACCGCAGCAGCAGCCCTTCCGGGCTGGAAGTGCCGGAGCGTCTGTGCCTGCTGTGAGCATCAGTGGGCCGCAGCCGGAAGTGCCGGAAGTACGCTGGAAGTGCCTGAAGTACGCCGGAAACGTCCAACGTGCGTTCACAGGGAGCGTGGCATGCTGCGGAGCGCTGTGTCCCTGAGGCGCCCAGCCAGGTCTGCGCCCCTGCCGCCTGCTCCCCTGGGGCAGGCTGCCAAGGCGCTGAGAGGTGCTGAGAGAGCTCGGCTGTGTTCAACCGGCTGTGAACACCCCACTCCTCACAGCTCGGCCCCGTTGGGTAACCCTGTGACTCCCTTGCGAGTCCCGCATTCTTGGGGGCCACGGGCGGCTGTGCACTTCGCCTCCCATCGGGCGGCTCATGGTGGCAGAGCTGGGGTTAGATCCTGAGGCCTGCGGGACAGACACTTTACAGAGTCCACATCCCCGCAGCCATGAGAGACTGGAAAGGCATGCGCCTGGTGCACTGACTGCTCTGTCTGCAGCTCCCTGGTCCTGAGGAACTGTTGTCCAAGGTGGGTCTCCAGCAGACCTTCCGCTACTCTTACTGGTAGCGAGCTGTCCCCTCCCCCGTCCCTAAGAGTTGGTGCTCTGGGTCATCCAGTCTTAATCTCGTGCACTGCTCCAAAAGACCTCGTCTCCAGCCCCCTTTCAGCCAGGTGTCCCCTGGACTGCGACAGCCACGTGGGCAATAGGGGCCAAGGACGCCCCCTCTCCACCACTGGGGGAGCTGAGGGAGGGCAGCCCCGGGGGCTGGGGCTCGGGCTCAGGGTGGGTTGCGTCCAATCTGGTCCTGTCTCTCTGGAACGCTTCGGGGATTCTTGGGGACTCTGATGGCAGCACCCTGGCATGGGTGGGTGATCCTTCCTTCCCAGGTGCCCCTCAGCCCTGGCTTCCCACTGTGCACTCTGAAGACTCTGATGGGATCCACCCCCACCCACCCCCGAGCTGGCCTCTGACCAACAGATGTTCCTGCTTACCCTTTGGTGGTCCCTGGAGGCTTGTGTGCTGTCAGTGGGTTTCCCGTCCCCCAACCCGCGTGGTCCAGACCACTCAGTCCATATCAGTCTGAAAGGCTGCCTTGGGCTTATGATCAGGGAGGAAACCCCTTTCCCCGGGGGGAGGAGAGGGAAGGCACCACAGAGCTCCGGACAGCCCCGTGGGACCTCGTCTCACCATCCCAAGCCTCCCTGGGCAGACCTCTGGAGTGCGTGACTTTGGGGTCAACCCCGTGCAGACCCTCCCGAGATGACCTGGTGCATCTCTGTAGCGTGTGGATACCGAGAGCCCTGTTCTAAGCCTGTGATGGGATGCGGCATCCCAGCATGGACCCCAGTGAGTCCCCCTCCATGAAGGCACACGCTGCTCCTCCCACCCGAGGAAGCATCTCATCCCCTCCTGTCGCACTCGGCTGCCCTGCGGTCTTCTCGGATGCGCAGAATGTGCCAGAAGTGACACCGTGTTGTTCAGGGCTAGACCCTGAGAGTCCATCCCATCTTCCCACTTCCCTGCAATCCTATCGCCATGCTGCCAGGGGGAGGGGCCACCTGCAAAGAGAGGCCCCCCAGGAGGACAGACTGCAGGCCGCACCTGCCAGATGTCTGCTCAGTGTGTAGGAGCACTCCCAACCCCCACCAGACAGCAGAGGGCCGCTGTGCGTGCGTCCCTGCCCCGTCAACTCAAACTCACGGGAAATGACGTGACCCTGTGGTTCCAAGCCCCCAGATGCTGAAGCTGCAGTGGGCAACTGGAACCAGGAGCTACAGCAGGTTTTAGAGGGAAGGGGTGCTGCCATTGACACGGGTTGGTGATAAGTCTCCGTGCGTGACCTGGCAGGTTGACGGTGTGTCTGGAGGTGAGAGGCAGGGGAAGGGGTGCTGTGAGGGGAGACTGGCGGGGTCGCTGGGGAGCCCCCCTCTGCTGGGGACATGGGCATTGCTTAGATCCCAGTCTTCCACTCCTAGGCTGCGGTCTGCAGGGGGGTGAGTGGTATGTCCCTGCCTCGCCGTGGGCCTGCTGTCCCACCTCTCTGCACACATTTCTGTGCCCGTTGCTGGTGTAGGGTTCAGGCAATGCCCTGTACCCCATTCTCCCGTGGTAGATGTCCGGGTCACCCAGATGGTGGAGACAGAGCCCCCTGGGCACAGGTGGAGGCCAGCACGCCGCCTGGGGGGCCCTGCAGCCAAAGCCCAGGGGTTCCAGGAAGCACGGGCAGACGTTTGCTGGCTGCAGCGGGACAGCAGTCCCATTCACGCTCAGCGGGGTGGTTAACCCCCTCTAATGGAGGGAGGGGCATCACATGTTTGGGGACCGGCTGTGGAACCATCCCGGAGGCACTGAGTTTTTCCACCACTGTCTTGGCTTCTGTTTCTGCCGTGAAAACACTGTGTCCCAGTCAGGACTTCACATCCCTGGATGCTGGGCCCTGAGGCGGGAGAGTGACTGTGCTGTGGTTCTCTCGGGTGATGGTGATGTTGCCGCCAGGCTCTGAAATGGGGCTTGCTTGTTAGTGCAGCAGAGCCGGGTGGGGCCCGCCGGCCAGGGGGGCATGATGCAGGGCAGGACACAGGGCTGGCTGAGATGTGGGGAGCTAGCTGTAAGGCAGAAGGAGGATGGAAGATGGAATGAGGAGGGCTTGGTGGCCGAAAGGCTGCGGGGCTGGGAGGGAGCCATCTGGGGAACCCCAGGAGCCCCTGCATTGGGTTGGGTCCCACCCCATGGCCAGCCAGCCATCAGGCAGGGCTGAGTAAAGGAGGCCCAGAGAAGCCAGAGGATTCTGTGTGGAGGACAGCTGGTTGGGGGGTCCTTGAGGCAACCTGGCTTGGGTGATTCCCTGACAGAGTGCACTGGAGTCCCAAGGACTCAGCCCTGAGCTGGCTCAGTGCTGTGTGCTTGGGAACTCACTCATTCATCATTCCTTCAGCCAACTAGCATGTTGTGAGGACCTGCTGTCTGCTGGGCATGTTCCTCTGCATGAAAGATAGAGGGATGGACAAGACAGAATGTAGCCAGCCCTCAGGAGTTGGAAGTCCAGTGAACAGGCGACCCTGGCTTCCTGCCGGCACCCTGCATCCACAGGGGAGGTGGTCTCTCTGACTCTCTCTGCCAGGATATCTGCCGGGACCTTCCTGGCACCACTTGCGGGCTTACCTGATGGCTGCATGCTGCGTTGGGCTGACGGGTTGAACCTCTGTCCCCACTCCCACTTGCCCCTCTCTGTGTCAGCCTTTCTCATCTGTCCTGTGTGGACATGGACCCTCGTGTGAGGATGGAGGTGTTCTCAGAGGAAATCCTCCATGCCAGGAATGGGGAGAACCCAGCACTTGGAAGCTGCAGCTTCCAACACTGGGGCCCAGGGTGTCCTAGCAGAGGTGTGACCTTCACAGCCCCAGCAGTGACAGTTCTAGCTGCTGCCCCCAAATCCAATTCCAAAAATAACATCTATTAGACTCTCACGGACTCCATCTCTAACTTCTGTCCCCACAGCTCTGTCGTGCTCACAATGACAGCATCTCCATTCCCCAGGGTGGTTGGAAAACAGAGTCAGAGTCCATCACTTCTCCTTCCCAGGGCTGGTAAGTGCCGCAAAGCAGACATCCTGTTTTCATTTTTATTGTTGAAGAACATGTGCAAAATTTCCACAACATGGGATTCTTGTTATTAGTGAGGAGCTTTTATTAGGAGGGCTTTTTCCTCACTAGCAGAGTGGGAACTGGTAAGAGTGTTTCTGGGGTTGGGCGAAGGCTGGTCAGAAAGATGTCAGGAGGTCTAGGGGACACTTGTCACTGGAGGTTGTTGCTGGCTGAGCAGCGTGAGGGGTTTTCCTTCAACCCATCTCAGAGCGATGCTGAGGGGTGCACACGTCTTGCAGCCAAGAACACTGAGCCTTGGACCCGTGGCCTGCTTGGTCACCATCCCTATACCCTGTCCTCTGCTTCGGGATGTCCAGGTGGGAAGGTGGCATCCTCTGGCCTGTCGTAGACCCTTCCTCACATGCTTCCCACCAGCCCTTCCTGGCCTCCGGCTAACAATCAGCCAGGTGGCCCTTTCCTGGACCCCCGAGGGCATCTTTCCTCCAGGAGGCCCTGTAGAACAGCACTGGTGGATGTTTTCATGGGACATGTTCTGAACGTCACACCTGAGTTAAATCTGTGCTGATTCAATTAGAACACGTAAGCAAAGGGACTTCTTCATCGTCCCACGACTGGGTCCTGGGTGAGTGGCTTCTCTCTAGACACAGCTGTCCTCACTGCCGGGCTGTGAGCGACCAGCTGTGCCCTCCCTGGTCAGCCTGTGTGCCGAGCGGTTTTGTGGCAGGACGGCAGAACTGGAAGCCCATGCCCCCGCATACACGGGAGACTGAGGGCCGGGCGGCGGGGGTGACACACTGCTCGGAGCCACACAGATGGGCTTCTGTCCCGGGGGGTCAGCCTGAGGCCCGAGGGGCTGTAGAAGCTGCACCTGAGGAGCTGACCGGGGCTTGGGCCAGATGGGGTCCCTGCCTCCGGAAGACACCACGTCCTGCTGCCCCCAACCTGGGAATGTGTGACCTCATCTTGCAGGAGCGGTTTCGCCAATGTGACTGATTCAAGGTTCTCACTTGGGGGGGGGGGTGGTGATCCTAGACTGTTGGGACATGCCCCAGGTCAGTGCAAGGAGCCTCTTACATGGGGGCAAGCGGGTCTGCATCAGAAGAGGTGAGACAAGGGAGGCAGAGGCGTGTGTGTGCACACATGTGTATGTTCCTGTGTGTGTGCTCGCGTGTGGAAGAGACAGACTGGGAACGAGGGAAGCAGATGGAGGATCGCCGGCACTGCTGGAGGTGGAGGAGGGCCCTGGGAGCAAGGGCACAGGTGCGTCTGGACTCCGTGGAGACAAGAGAATGCATTTGCCTGGGTCCTCCAGAAGGAGCATGGCCCCGAATTTAGACCTTGTGGCTCCAGAGTTGCAAAAGAGTGTGTGGTAACTTGTTGCAGTGGCCACGGGAAACCCATTGGAGGCATGACACCCTGCCTCTAGTTCAGGAGGGAGATGGGCTGTAAGCGGTGGGTCTCAGTGCTGACCATGACCTCAGGGTGACAGGGATGGTGGTGGCCTGGAAGCTTCAGGCCACACGTGCACAGTGCCTTTCTTGGCGCCCAGAAGATGAGCTCATACAGTTTTAAGTAATAGAATCAATCAATAAGTTAAAGAACAAAAACAGCTGAAGAAGAAAAAAGTCAAGTGTGTGTTTTGGCACAAGATGGAACTTGAAAATCTCCAAGCAAACGTTTTCATTCAGACGCCACCATCTGCTCTGAGTGTTCAGAAATATCTTTCCACCATGTGCTCCCAGTTTCAGTCTTCTGGAATGAAGACCAGGCAACAGACTTAAACAGAAGCCAGCGTTCCTTCACTGGCAGACTGTCACGGGCCAGCTTGATGGGGTTCTCCCCCACATGGACAGTTTCTGTGAGCCCGGGGGAACCATTTTCGGGGGCTGCCCAAACCTGGACCCCCGAAGCCCTTCCATGCTTGTCATCCGCCAGCCTCCAGCACTGGAGGCTGAGCTCCGGGAGCCCCGCCCCAGCCCATGCGTGTCCTGCGCTCCTTGATGCCTGGCAAGGGCAGAGGGTGCGTCAGCTGTGCTCAGGGAGGGGTGTCCCCGTGGTTGGGCCAGAGGGTGTGACTGGCCACCAAGGACCTACTTCCCTGAGACAGGAGGATCCTCCGTTGGGGCACAGACTGTCGGTGATCTTCTCTGCTCTTCCAGGTGCTGAGGTCCTGCATGTTGGGGAGCAGCATGGAAGGTTCTAGGGTGGGTGGGGCACCCACCGCGTGAGCTCCTGCGGGGGCCTGATGGCACGTGGTTCTGCAGCTCAGGGCTCAGGATTGTGCACCTGCTGCAGGCCATACCTAGGCCTTGACAAAGCCACCAGCCTCAGAGAGCTCCTTGTATGGAGAAAAAACCTGACTCTTACACGGGTGGGGCTGCAGGCCCAGCTCAGAGGGGTGTAGAGGATCAAAGGGAAGGGAGCATTGCCATGGGCGCACGGGTCTCTCAGAGGAGCTGCGTCTCCCACTCGTGCAGGAGAACCAGGGAGGGGCTGGACACCATGACATTCCAGTGGCTTCGGGGCCACGGGCTAGGGTGCTCCTTTGGTCCTTTCTTGCCCTGAGAGTCCCTGGGGACGAGAACTCTGTCTTCTGCTCCTTCTTGCCCCTTGCTCCTGAGGGGATGACCAGCGGGACGACAGGACTGGCACCAAGAACGTGGTCTTCCTCTCCATTCTGCTTCCCCAAGGCTGGGCCTGGGTCCTGACGTCCAGGGAAGGAGCTTGCCCTGGCCTGGGGCTCCCAGGTGTGTCTTGGGGATGGTGTGCATGGTGCTAGGGGGAGAGGCCTGGCAGCATCTGATGTCTTCCTCCCTCCCTCCGTGCTCGAGGCCTGCATCCCGACCACACACCTGGGACGCCATTCAGATGGTTTGGATGTGGGGGCCATGGCTTCCATGGAAGCCTCTCACCTCTGACAGGCTGCATCCTCGAGCCAGTGAGGCTGTGTTCTCTCTGACTTCTGCACCATCTCGCCTGGATCTGAGCACGCTCCCGGGATTCAGGAGGCGTCCTCGGCCCCGTCACTCCGGCTGCGCTTTGATGAACTCCTGCTTTGAGGGCTGCAGAAGGATCTGTCACGGCCAAGAGGAGGACATCCCCGTCAGAAGGACAGCTACCCCCAGCCTCCATCCTCCTGGGCCTTCCTGGTTGTCCTTCCTGCTGCAGGAGGAGCTCAGAGCCAGCAAGTCGTCAACTGCTAGGGCGCCAGCTCAGGTCCCAAGAAGGTGGTGTCTCTATGAAGCGTGGGGCTGTCCTGGCCCCTTTCGCATGCAGGGCAAATTCTAGGTCCCTCATCCTGGCGGTGAACGTGCCTTTCTTCCAGGGCTGGGCTCTTCTGCACGTCCCTCATCCCTGCATCCTGGGTGCTGCACAGAGGGCTAGTGGGGCCCCCAAGTGCTGTGCAGTTTGGAACTGCCCACATGTGCGCTGCTTAGAACAGCCTAACTGTTCCTGGTCAGAGCCAACCCCTGCTCCTCTGGGGGGGCCAGCCCATCTCACACTGCGTCCCACAATGCTTTGCTCGACCCAAGTGCGAACACGTCGCGTTCCAGGGGTTTGCCTCGTGGCCCATCCCTCGCTGCTCAGACCCTACCCTGAGGATGGGGAGCGTGTCATGTCAGATTCTTGAATGCTCGCGTCCTGGCAAAGGGACGGTCATGGTATCCCTGGGAAGAATGGCTGGCACTCGGCGCCCGTTGGAGGGTTTCAGAGCACGTCTGCGAGGAGCTGCCCCATCCCAGCCAAGCTCAGGACCAGAAGAGGGGGGCCAGGGGGGCTGGGGCTGGGGAGCCTCAGACAATGCTGGTGGTGGCCCGGTGAGGAGCTCCTGACTTAGCAGAGTCACAAGGCCTTGTGAGTCCCCAGCACTGGTCCACACCAGACCTTGAGACCACCCCACCCAAGAGGAAAGCTTTTCTCAGTCGGTCAAGTCCCTGCTGACAGAGTCCACAACATGGAGAGGATCAGAGTCTGTTGGAGAAGGTGAGCACCATGAGTGATTCACGTTACAACAGAGGGGAGCGCGGGCCCCTGTGGGCACATGCAATGGAGCTGAGGACTGTCATTTGACACAGAGAGGGTGAGAATCTTCAGGGCAACTCCTAAGTAATCAGGGAGGGCTTCCTGGCAGAGGTGACCCTAGAGAAGTCTCAAGGTCTTCATCATCAGTGTCAGTTGTGCAAAGGGAAGGGTGGGGTGTGCACAATACTGACAGAGGCCGCTGGCGTGAAGTCCCCATCCCACGTGGTGCAGCGTGGTGTGTGGAGAACTCGAACGTCATACTGCAGCCAGAGCCTGACACACTTGCTAGAGGGCAGTGCCCAGGGGTTGCTGAAACACCAGAGGAACGAGTCAGGCAGGAGTTGGGGAACATTCAGGGAAACGTCCACCTACAGGAATCTCGGGGCCTGGTGAGAGCTGACACCCTCCTGTGCTCCTTACTGAGCGAGCAGGTGGGACCCACCTGGACCCTGAAGGATGAGCCTCATGTCAGGCTCCCTTCTGCCTTCGGGCCATCCTGAGATCCTGGTACACAGAGGGGCGGGAAGGGGGCGGGGGGCAGCCGGCATCAGGAGCCTATTAGATGGAGATGTGAGCGTGCTGTTGATTGTGGATCAGCACAGAATGTTCCCCGAGATGCTGGCTCCATGACACGCAGCAGGTGGAACTTGCAGAC
The DNA here is from genome assembly GCA_024510155.1 of Gulo gulo luscus. Taxonomy (NCBI): domain Eukaryota; kingdom Metazoa; phylum Chordata; class Mammalia; order Carnivora; family Mustelidae; genus Gulo; species Gulo gulo. Next base: position 47,049 of record JAJHUB010000236.1, read on the forward strand.
ATTTCCTTCCTGGACGCAGAGGCGTCATTATTTCAGATGCACAGGGAGCCAAGCCTCGAGCCCCAGTTGGCCCGCAGGGTGAGGACGTCTTCCGTGCCGTGTACTGTAATTGCTGTGCTGGGCACAGCTAGCTCCACAGCCGCTCATTACCATCCAGACGTCAGCAGATACGACCAAAGACCCCCCACTCACAGAGGTTCCCATCCATCTGGGTGTTCATTCTCACGCGAGGTTGAAAACTTCAGGCTCCAACCCCTTCTGTCCCCACGAGTGTCAGAGGCCCCCAGGTTAGCGTTGGTCTCGTTTGCTTGCATCTGTGAGCACCCACAGGCCAGGCGCAGGGTGGACCAGCCCTCAGCAGCATCTAGATGTCATGAGTCACCAGCACCGTGGTCTCCAGGAAGGAGAGGTCAGCCTGGACTGGGAAGACCGTGTGGAGAGAAGTGGTTTCCGGGTTGGGGCCCACAGGACAGCTTTCGGGACTCCTTGGTGCCCCAAAGTTATTTGAAAAATGGGGCTTCAGCGTGTGTTTCTCTAAACAAGGACATTGTCCCACACATCCAGGACACAGCCCCCAATCCAGGGGGTAGCCAAGGTGTGCCTGATCCCAGAACCCACAGCCTCCAGCTGTGCCAATGGCGTATTGTTACCCCAGCACCACGTGCTGCCCTGAGTTCTCCCATCCCCGTGGCTCCCTTGGGTTGGACAGGCCCTCGGCTTTCCCCTGAGGTTGCAGAAGGCTACAGGACAGGAGTCTGGGTCCGTGTGGGGCTCCTCAAGAGGAAGGTGTGTTGACGCATCCTCCGCAAGGAGAGGGCACCTGTTCCCATGTGTCCTGTTGCTGGAGGTGATGGCTCCAGTCCTCTCATCAGGATGACATCTATCATGCCTCTGCGCCGTGAGACTATGCTTCATGTTGTGTCAGTATTTTACTCTTCGTCACATTTTCAGTTCATTTGTATGTGCACATCTATATGGACTCACGGTTTCCTATTTTACTCAGCAGGTTCTAACCCGTTATTACCGCCATTCAATTTCATACTCACATTATCACGTATTTGGCCAGTGGGAGCCCTTTGTGTCCCTTGACCCATCGTGGTTCTCTCCCCATCATTTTACGAATGCCTCCTTGCTTCAGGTTCACCTTGACCTCCCCAGGTCTGGGATCAGTCCCTTCTCCGAGGAGCCCTTTCTTCTTTCAGTACATAGAAGCCCAGACGCAGATGCTAGGTGTGCTCAGTGGTGTTGGGGCAGGTGTCCCTGCTTTCTGTCTTTCTGAAAGTACAGAGTTGAGAGATGTCTGTGAGATACCATGCTACGCTACATTACGTGTTGTCATTATCTGCGCATAGCTTACATATAGTATGTATGACCACATGGTGCGTATCCGGACGTACTGTCAGTCCCTGTTACACACATACGCTGACATTTCTGCATCAGTCTCCAGACACTGGAAGCCCTGAGTTCACATCGGTACACCCGGTTCAGATTTGGGTTTTCTCCCTGTCGGTATTTGTAACTCCAGCCCCGTGATGACTGACTCAGTGCATCCGAACATAGGGGTGTGAGCAGCAGAACTAGCTCGTGTCCCACGGTTTTGGAGGGTTAGGGCAGCAGGGCTGGTTCTGGTTGAGGCTGGGAGGAGAGAGTGGCCCAGGCCTTACCCCTGTGACTGTGGTCACTGGCAGTTTCCAGCACTCCTTGGCTTGTAGACAGTCACCCAGTCTCTGCCTTCATGCTCTCCATGTGTAGATTTCTCTGTTCAAATGTCTCCTCATAAGGACGTCGGTCAGATTGGCTTAGGACCCGCCCTGCTCTCATGTGACCCCATCTTAGCCAGTTAGGCCCACAGCGGTCCTGGTCAGAAGCTGCCATGTGGGCACTGAGGGGCTGAGAGCTGCCTGCAGCATGGCCAGGCCTGCTGGTGTGGGACATGAGCAGAGAACAGGAGTGGGCAAGGGGGCCTCCAGCTGCCCGTGTGGGTCTGTTTAACAGGAGGCCCTCACCCACGGAGCAATGTCCAGCAGATTGGTGAGCACACCAGTTTCCAGCTTAGGGCTGGGGTTGGGGGGAGGGTGCACATCCGATGTCACTGGTATTAGTCATGATGTGTCACCTGAGCAGAGATGCTGGAGTGGGCACAAGGGTCTGGTGGAGGTGACCACCATCCGAGTGGGGCTGGGACAGGCTGCAGGCCGTCGCTTGTCAACCCCCATCTGATGGCGTCTTGCAGGAGGGGGGAGAATGTGGACATCCTGACGTGAACCTGTCCCAGGAGTCAGTCCCCTGTGGGACCTCTGCTGGGCCAGTGCCGAGGACCCCTGTGTTGACGAGTGAAATTCACACCAGGTGGATGGCAGCTTCAAGGCCCAACTCAGCCCTGGACCTCAGAACCCGCCCATCACCCTCCGACGCGGGAATCCATAGCACCACATCTGCTGCCCGACAAGTGTGGGGCACGTCGGAGCTAGGGGTTGTGCTGGTGTCCCGACCCGTCCGGTCCTCACACGCACCCTCAGAGGCCCAGAGAGATCTATAGCTAAGGAAACGCAGTCCCAGGCCGGATTGATGGGACGGGATGGAGGGGCCCTGAGCTTCCGGAGCTGCACACCTCCAACCGTCAAGACTCACACGGCTCCCACTGCTGGCTGTGTCCACTCCCCCAGCCCTGGCCCCTCTACTATGGATGCTGCACTCTTGCTGACCAGCTGGCTTCTCAGCCTGTCCTGCTGTCCTACTGCCCTCAGCCCCTCCTCCGCTGGCCAGAGCCTGGCCTCTGGTTCTGCCTGCCACATGCACCGCTCTGGACCCTCACCTCCTGGGTGCGCCCCAAGCGCTCTGGCTCTCTAGCCACTCACCTCCAGGGAGTCCTCCCTGAACCACCCCGTGCCTGAGAACACACTGCTGTACCAAGCACTGTGTGTGTGAGGCAGTCCCTTCTCATCGGCCTTGTCTGTAGTGACCTCGATCTTGGGGTCTCCTAGGTCCACCTCACCCTCTCTCCTTGACCTGAGGGACCCGGCTCTGCTTCCCCAGACCCAGCAGAAGCAAGTCAGTCCAATGCGGATGACAAGGCACAGGCTTTCATGGACCTTTGAGGTCACCTGCTTCCCTGGCTGTGCTGGTCACCAGGTGTGCATGGACTGTCGTCATCAACTCGCAGGAAGTCCCCAGAGCTCTGGTCCACGAGGGGAGTTGTGTGTGACCCAGGTCTTGGTATGTCACCCCTGCCCCTGCTGGGCCCCATAGCATGTGGGGCCTGGTTCCCCAGTTCTGGCAGAAGCCTCCGAGGGGACCCACGAGACGTGGGGTGGGTGTGCTGGGCAGCACTGCTCTGGGCTGTGTCAATCATTGTCTCCATGAACGTGGCTAACTCCTCATCTGACCACGGGATTCAGAAATTGTGCTTCTAAAGTCTCCCCATTTGACAACCAGCAGAGAATGCTAACCCCCCACACAAGGTTATGTTTTTTTTCTAGACAGGGAACATTGCCATCTTGCACATAATGACTGTCCTTGACACGGTAATGAGAGAATGGGAATTTAAAGCAGCCTGCAATGCGGAGGGATCGCTGTTCTCGGGGGGGGGGGGGGGGGGCTGGCTGCCGACTGGCTGATCGTGTCTCTGTTGAATTCACTGCTTATAAAGACTGGAATTTACCAAATTAAATTTTAATGAGTAATTTCTGTTCACATAAATGGCAGAAATTAAACCTCTGTGCCTGTGGTAGAGGGACTGTCACTGGGCCAACCTTGCACAGGGCCATGCCGTGGGGTCAGACAGAGTCCATGTGCCGCCTGGGGACACCTGTCTACACGTGGGGGATGTGAAACCCCAGCTGACCACCCCCCCATTTCCCTCTCCCTGTTGGTGTCTTGGGATGTGGACAGAACCCACACAAGCATGGGCTTGACACCCGGCCATGCCTCTGGCACCTGTGTCCTCACTGTCCTCACTGCCCCTCCACCCGGCATCAGAAGTAAACACAGAGGGAGTGGACCAGCCAGCTTGGTGGCACAGACCGCAGGTGGGGCAAACCTGCAGGCTGAGGCTGAGCGGCCGGCCCAGTCTAGGCAGCCCCAGCTTCCCTGCGGGCATGTGGACGAAATCACAGAGATCTTTCTGGCTCGCTGTTACACAGCGAGAACTGACTGATACAAGGTGCTCTCGCAGCCTATGGCCCGTCAGGTCTGCAGGGAAAGCTGCATGCTATGAGACAGCCCAAATAATTTTATTTCACTCTTCCACATGAGAAAACGGGGGCTCAAGGAGAAGGAATGATTTCCTGTGGTCATAAGCTGTTTAGAGAGAAATCTCAGCATGCGATCGAGTGTTCTCTCCCCAGGGGGTCAGTGGATTCTCTCTGGGGCGCTGGGGGGTCCTAGGGGTGCCCTGCACCCGGCGTCCAGCTGCGTGGGCTGTGGCAGGGCCATCTTTGCTGTCACTGGGCGTGGACGTAGTGTCTGCACACTGGGCTGGTGCATCTGAGCCCCGACCCCGAGACCGTGGGGCCTGATGCGCTGGGGGCTTCGTTTCTCCAGCTGCGGCTGATATGGGTTTGATGCGTCCCCTGCCCCCACTGCCCAGCACGTGACCCAATTTGGAAAGAGGGGCTTGGCAGATGAATCCAGTCAAAATGAGGTCATCAGGCTGGCGTCCAATCCAGTGTGGCCAGTCTCCTGAAGTAAGGATATAAAGAGGAATTAGGACAAAGAGATGGGCGCAGAGGGAAGACCATGGGGGGACAGAGACGGCCACGTGCATGCCTGGGGAGGGGCCAAGAGCAGACCCTTCCTCTGTGGCTGTGAATCTGTGCTGTCATGCTGCCCGGCCTCCCAGTCTGTGGTGCCGAACTCCAGCAAGTCCCTGGCCTGGTGCCGGTGTCCCACACTTGCCATGGAGCCCGCCCAAGTGGGGCCATTGCTTAGGTCTGGACCCATAGAGTGTCTCGCCTTCCGCCTGCTCCGGTTTTCTCTCCTTGGGGCCGGGAGGTGTGGGCGAGCTCAGTAGCATGGCTGCGTGGACCAATGGTAACTTAAAGACAAACAATCGGACGCTTGGACGTGTGCCCCTTGCACAAGGTGGGTTCTGGGTTCCGTCACCAACCCAGCAGCCCAGACCGTGACGCTGAGAAGGGCTATGATTGCCCACCGTGCACGACATTCTGGGCCACTCAGCCAGGGGCCATGCCCAGCACTGAGCCACCGGGCAACGTTCTCTCCAGGAGCCCATGTCACTCGCTGGACATGCAGCCAGACTCTTTTCCATCTGCTTCCAAATCCAAAGATTTAGCTTTGTTTTATCATTTCTTTGTATAATTATGCAGAATATTCACATGTTTCCAACACAAAAACAGCAAAACAAGGTTTAATCAAAGGAACCGACCCATGGCCTACAGTCTATGGCTTTCTTTCCATCAGGAGGAGCACGCAGGTGCATGGTTTCCTTCCCTCCCTCAGGGGAGCTGTGTACACTCGTTCAGTCCAGGTTGTTTTTACTGTAACACCGCACACTGTCCTCCCATGCTCCAAGTTTGGAGCCTGAGACTCTGCCACAGACACAACTGTCGAGGGAGGCAGCCCCTTTCCTCCCTGCCCTGCAACTACTGATGCCCTACGTGCAGCCAGATGGCTCCTCCTCACGGACCCCCACGTGCAGCCACCTCCTCCCGGCTGCGTGGAGCCAGATGGCCCTTCCTTGCGGACTCCCATCAGAAATGCACACGGCCCTGTGCAGTTCTCCAGGCAGGGCCCTGGACCCAAGCCAATGGCATTTCCTCTGCTCTTGAGAACACCTGGCAGAAAGGAGGGCTTTTGAAGCTCTGCTGTGACATGAGGGCCTGGCAGTCCTCTGTCACTCGTGTTTCCGGACCACCTCCTGAAGCTGCTGGAGAGGCCTGGGTGGTGAGCCCGGGGCTGGGACCCCAGGAGGGTGCTGTGGTCATTGCTGCACAGGACGATGCCAAGGGCTCAGACGCGGGCCATGTGGACAGTGGAGGGAGGGGCTCTGGATGCCCCTTGTGCTTGCTGACCAAAGCTTCTCTTTCTGAATGGGGAGCCTGGAATTGTGCTTCCTTCCCGATCCACTGGCAGAGACCAGGGCACAGGAATATTAATTGCACTGGGTCCTCAGGCCATGATGCTCTATGAATCCTGCCTTTCCTGAGCTAATAGGGCAGCATAAATCACTCTGGGGGAGGACCCTGGCCTGGCAGCTCCCAAGTCAGATGAGTTCATCAATCCTTGGCTGATGCATTGCCAGAAGCTCCAGGGTTGGTCAGGGTTTGTCCCGTCTGGGGCTAAATCCCTCTGGGCAGAGGCTGCTACATAAAACCTGGTGCCCTTTGGCCAGAGGAAGGCTGCCCTGGGGGGCTAGGAGGCTGGCCTTCTGTCCCTGGTGGCCCAGAGACAGAAGTCCAGCCAGCTCCCGGAGTGAGCTGGGCAGCCACAGCCCTCCCTCTGGGGCCCCAGCGCTGTCCCAGGATAGGGGCAGGGGCAGGGGTCCTCCTCATCGGCCAGTGGCCCCTGCCCCATCTCTCACCTGTGCTGCTAGGGCTTGACCCCATCCTCTGCTGGCTCTGGTTCTTGGTTTCCTCACTTACAGGAGGATGATCCTGCCCGGCCCAGCATAGGGCTTCAAAAGACACCACACATGAGCGCAGGTGAGCCTTAGCACAGGGCCTGGCCCATGGTAGTGCTCCTATCCGTGAGGACCTCGTCTGCCTTTATGCCCTGGCCTTCCACCAGTCTCCCAGGAGCAGACTTTAGGGCTCTTGGGATGGCCATCTCGGCTGGGGTTCCCCAGATCCCAGCCCAAATAGGGATCAGCCCCTCAGATGCTCTCAAATGGTGGGCCGCTGGCCTCCTTCATTGCTATGGGCAGGGGACCAGAGGGACTTGGGAGACAGTGGAGAGAGGGTCCAAGTGTGGGGTTGCAGGGTCTTTCTCACTAGTGGGTTAGACTTCACAGTCTACAAGCTCTGTTGCCCCTCCTTGAGACCTTCTGAGCCTGTCCAGGGCCCAGGGAGACTGGCCATCCGGAGCCCTCCCCGTGCCACCAACGAAGAAGCTGTGGCAGCTTGCAGAGGGGACGCAATGGGCACAGAGGCACACAGCGCGGCAGGGTCAGCCTCCCCGGCCTAGGGTGACCTGTAGCCTGGCAGCCTCTCCCAGCAAAGGCTGTGCCCTCCAGCCTCAAAGAGCTGAGCCCAGGCTGCTTGCTGGGGGCAAGGGTAGCAGGGGCCACAGGCCCCAAGTGGGAGCAGGAAGCCTGAGGTTCTGACACATAGTTATTTTCAGAAGTCAGTGGGATACACCCAACTCCCAGAGATCTGGGTTCAATTCGTTAAGCTTAGATGATTAACTACAGGGCAATTAAATATCTGCTTAAATTAATCCCAAGGTTTTTCTTTTGTAAAGAATGTTTGCTCATTAATTAGAATGGCTAAACACAGAAGGAGGCAGGGATGGGAGTGTGGGGGTGGGGGGACAAGGAATCAGAACCCACCCTTCAGAGGAGGCTCTTTCCTGGAGCCTCCCTGCTCTGTGTCCTCATTTGCAAATATGTGCAGGCTGATGGAGCCTTCAGGAAGCCCAGGCAAGGCAGGACAGTGTGAGGAAACAGGACATCCTACCCCCTTTGCAAAAATGTGAGATTCCAAAGACAAGGAAATGAGAGGCATTGTCATTGGGACTGAGACCAGGCGGGGCTTGGGAACTTCAAAGGGAAGGAATACAGTCTACAGGAAGACAAACAGGACCAATGTTTGGTAGCAGGTGTCTGCTGGGCTATCGGGGAATGATGGGACGCAGGGGACTCTGATCAAACAGGCCTTCCTGGGCTCCTCCCGCTCCCCATACTTTGTACACAGGATGACGTAGCTATCTACCAAGAGAACGCTCCTCCTGAGTTTTTCTAAACTTTCAGGCAGTTTGAGGAGGTCACAGTTTCTTCCTGAGTTTTTTGGGCCTTGATTGTTTCCAGCTTAAAATTATCTGCATGGCCAAATGGCCCATCTTGGGGCAGTTTGTTCTGAATCCCAGCAGTGATCCAGACAGAGCAGAGGGCAGGGGACCCTGGGTCTGGACAAAGGCGGCTCCAGGGGTGCTGGGACAGGAGCCAGGCCAGGATGGGTTAACCAGAGCAGGAGGTGAGGGCTTGGAGCTGCAGATAGCACTCACAGGTTTGTTGGGGGGCCTGGGGACAGAGATGAGGTTGTGGCTGGAGGGAGGTGGGGCCAGCAAATGACAAGATGTTTTATTTTTTTTAAAGATTTATTTATTTATTTATTTAACAGAAATCACAAGTAGGCAGAGAGGCAGGCAGAGAGAGGGAAGCAGGCTCCCCGCTGAGCAGAGACACCCCCCCCCATGCGGAGCTCAATCCCAGGACCCTGAAATCATGACCCCAGCAGAAGGCAGAGGCTTAACCCCCTGAGCCCCCAGGTGCCCCAACAGGAAGTTTTAGAACAGGAATCCCAGAGCCTGTTGATGCTGTTGGCAGATTCTGCAGGGAGTGAGGCCTTGGTGGGCAGGTGCATGGTTCTGGCCCCTTTCTACAGATTGCAGCCACTCCCAGTTGTATTTCTTTTGCTCTCAGGGCCCTGAGGCCTCTCACTGATCTGGCCAGCTCCCACACTGGGATGGGGTCACCTGTGGGACTCACCGGGTGGGCAGCTTGGAGTCCTGGACCTGCCCTGCCTGCTGGGGTACTGCAGGTATAGCTGCTCCAGGGTCCGTGGCCCATCCACAGAGCCCTGGCTGGGGGATGGGAGCCCTGGGTTCACCTGCTCTGCACCTGCGGCTCTGGGACCCTTGATTCCCCACTTCTCTAACTCTGAAGGGTTGTCCGCTTCCCCTTACTGTGTTTTGTGAACTAGCCTCTCAACTCCATCCACAGCCCCACCTTCTGGGCTGGTGTTCCCACTCTTCTCCTTCATTCCCCATGGGGTTTTCCATCTGTCCCTCCCTCCTAGTCCCCTGAGGCCTCCTCCCACTCAGAATGGGGTCTGCTGGACTTCTCTCCCACCTGTAGCCCCTCCTCACCTGGCAGGCCAGACCAAGCCCCTCCCACCAAGTGCACTCTGTCCTTGAGCCCCTGGGGCATGCAGGCCCTCCTGGCCAGCCCTGAGCACCTGTGGGCAGGGCCCTTTATAGTGGAATGCCCAGGCCACCCCCTTTCCTCCTGTGCCCACCCACCCTCCAATCTGCTCAGCATTTGGGTCACTGAGAGGATGAGGTTTGATTTGCTTTGTGAGAATTAAAACAAAATGGGGTGAAGGCAGTGAGGGGTTCTCTGTGCCCTCCCCAGACTGGAAACCCCTACGTTTCACACACTGGGAAGCAAATACGCACTTACCTCCTGTAGTTGTGGGTGTTTGAGTTCTCTAGTTCGAGCTTGAAAGAGATGAGATTTCTTGCAGAAAGACAGTGTGATATGGTTAAAAGAACTGGGGGTCTGGAATTGTATTGGAGTTCGCTTAGGAATTTCTGCCCTGCCATTTCTTAGCTGTGTGTGTTTAATGTCCGTCCATCCATCTGTACAGTGAGGGCCTTAGTGGTAACCCCTGTCAGCCCGCCCCACGGGCTAGATCTTGGATCAAGTGGAATGAGATGTCTGCAGGGATGTTTTGGAAACCCCCCTCCTAGAGAGGATGGGAAGGAAGGTGACTCAGCACACCACTAGCTGCCCACATAGCAGCAGGAACAGTGCTTCCCGGGCTGTCCTGTGCCCTGCTGGATCCCAGGGAGCAGTACTGTTCTGGCTAATGGGAGCAGAACAAAGTCTGCCCTGGTGCAGCAGAGAAAAGGCAGCCAGAGAAGTTGGGGGCAGGAGCTGCAGATTCCAGAGGAGGAGTAGGGTCTACGGGGGTGGGGGGCTGCCAGGAAGTCTGATGGCCTTGGAGGGGGGGACAGAAGGGGATCTGTGTGCCGAGGTCGGGATCTTCCCCTGCTACTTGTGCTTGGGCCTCCGTTACAGTTTAGTCAAAAGAGCCTAGTTCTCCATTCAGAGAGAGAGCGTTTGTCATCAATTCTCTGGTCTTTGCAAGTTTTTTGTTTTGTTTTGTTTTGTTTTTATCATGCAGTCCTGGATTGGGAGGTCACATCTGCCTCTAGCTAACTGTATCAATTTGAGCCTTTGCTGTTTATGACCATCAGTTTCAAGACCTGTAAAATGGAGATAAAATATCCACCCACATAATGGTTAAATGGTTCAAATAAGACAACAATCATGTAACATCTACCACAATATCAGAGGATAACATGTAAGGCAAGTTCAGTAAAGGATCATCTCCCCAGAACCCCTAATTCCCTACTCAGGGACTCTGCAAACCTGATGCACTGTCTTCTCCTCCACAGAGTCCATGCCAAGGCCCCAAAGCAAAACTTAACTTCTTCCTCCAGGCTATCACAGCACCTTATCCATGCCATATTGTCTTAATATGATTACATGTCTGCCTGTCCCTTGTAGATTACAGAAATTTATAAATATGACATTTATAAAAATTAGTATGTGCCATGTAAAGGAAGTGAAATGTGGATTAGTCAGTTATTGGAAATGTTTTCCTCTGTGTTATGGAGGCCACCTCTCTCCTCATCTGGCTTCCACTTGCACAAGAGTCAGCCTTATCTGATTTATGGAGGTTCCCTTCTCTTCTTTATTACCTTGGTTCCCCTGCTTTCTAAAGTCAGAGCTTTTTTTTTTTTTTTTGTAAACTTATAATTGTATTGATGAAATATGATTGATCGATGCTACAAAGTACTCCTGAAATGTGTAAATTGAATATTATACATTGCTGAAAAGGGCAATATTAATTTCAAAGGATGGAAAACCACTGTTGTATGCATTTACTTTTAGGGATGCATTTTTCTTCTAGGGAAGATGTTATGTTTGAAAAGAGATTAAACTCTGATCCCTTTACCGCAATCTTATCCTTATCCTTCAGAGACTCGTGAACCATGTTAGGTACCCATCTAGGTGCCTTCACCTCTACCTTAAAGGAATACAGGTATGGGGGTGGGATGTATATTAATAAGAATATTTGGTTTACAAAGATTAAGTTATTTTATTTTGGAGAATTCTTTAATATCTTGGAATAATCCTATGGTAGATATAAATAATTTGAAAAGGCTACCTCAGATCAGTTTTCTGCTTATTATGTCAAAGTCTGTGGAGTAAATGCAGTAATGGTTTACTGCAGGTCTTAGACCTCCACAGCTTCGGTAAAGGCAAATAAATATAACTAGCAGGATGGTCTCTCTTTTCCTTTGAATGTTTCATCTGCTTGTGAAGTTCTATGTGTCCCTGTAATTCTCTGACTTCTCAAATCCCTCCCCATTAGTGCTTATGATAGGAAGTATCCATTTCTGATCTATCCATGACTGTTTCTGTCTCTGCTTCCAGTTTTCTAATAAAATATATTTATCTGTTTTCCCATTCATATGAATTCTAAGATGAGAGAAAATAGTTAGATAACCAAGATAACTCCCTGCTTAGCAGGGAGTCTCCTTTTCCTTCTGCCTTTCACCCTGCTCATGTTATCCCTCACTCTCTCTGTCTCTCTCTTACATAAATAAATAAACAAAAATCTTTAAAAAATAACTCAAAAAATTTAACAGAGATAAAATAGTCAAATTCCTTGAAGAGTCCAACTCCCTCCCCAAAACCAATTTAAAAAAAAAGAAACATTTTTTCAGACTTTTTATTGTCATATAATTAACATACAATGTTATATTTGTTCCAGTTGTACAACATATTGATTCAACAATTCTATACATTACTCACTCTCACTATTAAGTGGAGTCACCATACAACATTCTTAAAATATTGACTATATTCTCTGTGACTTATTTTTTCTAATTTTTTATTTAAATATAGTTGACACACACTAGTTTCAGGTGTACAACACTGTGACTCAACTTCTCTATGTTATGCTATAGTCACCACAAATGTAGATACCATCTCTCACCATATAGCATTATTACAATATCACAGACCACATTCCCTAGTAGACCATCAATAAAACAAAAAGACAGCCTACTGAATGTGAGAAGATATTTGCAAATGATATATCCAATAAGGGGTTAATATCCAAAATACATAGGAAATTTATACAACCCAAACCAAAAGATTAAACAATCCAATTGAAAAATGGGCAGGGAAACTGAACAGACATTTCCAAGAAGATACACAGATGGCCAACAGACTCATGAAACGATACTCAACATCACTCATCATCAAGGAAATGCAAATCAAAAACCACCATGAGATATCACCTTATACCTATGAGAATGGCTAAAATCACAAAAGACATAATAAGCGTTAGTGAGGATATGGAAAAAAAGGAAACTTCATGCACTATTTGTGGGAATGTAAACTGGTAGAGTCTCTGTGGAAAACAGTATGGAAGTACCTCAAAAAATTAAAAATAGAAATACCATATGATCCAATAATTCCCTTACTGGTTATTTACCCCAAAACAAAACAAAACAAAACAAAAACAACAACAACAACATTCATTTAAAAAGGTATGTACACCCATATGTTTACTGCAGCATTATTTACAATAGCCAAGATATGGAAGCAACTTAAGTGTCCATCTATAGAGGAATGGATAAAGAAGGTGTGATATATATAAAAACATATGTATAATGGAATAATACATAATGGAATAATACACAGCCATAGAAAGGATGAGATCTTGTCATTTGCAACATGGATAGACACAGAGGATATTTTGCTAAGTGAAATAAGTCAGGCTGAGAAAAACAAATACCATATGACTTTACTCATATGTGGTATCTAAAAATCAAAACAAGTGAATAAACAAGCAAACAAAAAACAGAATCAGATCTATAAATGCAAAGAACGAACTAATTGTTGTCAGAGGGAAGGTGGATAGGGAGATGTGCAAAATGAATGAAAAGGCATGTAAGATACAGTCTTCCAGTTACAGAATAGGTCAAGAAAGAATCTCAATAGCACTAAAGAAATTGAAGCATAATTTAAAATCTTCCAACAAAGCCACAAAGAAAGCTTTAGCCAAGATGATTTCACTGATTAATTACTACAAGTCTTACATAAACTCTTTTAGGATATATAAGATGAGAGAATACTTCCCAATGGATGTTATGGGGTCAACATAACCCTAATACCAAAAGCTAATGAGGACATCACCAGAAAAAAATTACATGACAATATCTTTCATGAATATAGATGCAAATATTCTTTTAAAAACATTAGTAGGTCAAATCTAGCAATACATAAAGTGATAATCCTCCTCAGCAAGTATTCAAGATTGATTTTACATTTATAAATCCATCAATATAATTAAGAGAATAGAGGACAAAAATAATATAAATATCTAAATACACACAAAAAGTTCTTAAAATTCAATACCAATTCATGATTTTTTAGAAAATCTCTTAATAAATTAGAATTACAGAGGAACTAACTCAATTTTATGAAAAGCATCTACAAAAACTTGAAGTTGACATAGTGCTTAATGGTGAAATATTAAACACTTTCAAGGTCACAGATGTCAACTTTTGCCACTTTTATTTGATATTTTCCCAGGGGTCCTAACCAATGAAATAAGATTATAAAAATGCAGTAAGATCATAAAGATTGGAAAGAAAGAATAAAAAGGTATTTAGAGACTATGTGATTGTGTATAGAGCAAATCCTAAGAAATATTACTGATATTCAGAATGTCCCTAATGTCAAAGTAATTCTGTGCTAAAGGATGGGAGAAATATCCATTTATTTTCAGTACACTTTGTCAGTTACCATATTCGTCAGCAAATTACACATTGCACTTGACCATTATCTCCTGGTAGAAGAGAAATATGAATTCAGAAATGAAATCTATGTATACTGAGTACCTACCATCAAAATTGGTCTCTACCCTCAAGGAGCATTCAGCCTGATGAAATCCAAAACTTAATAGGTGTCTTAAATTACACTTGCATTTTATAAGTAAATTCACAGTTAATTAGTATGCATGATGGTTCTACTACCCATGAGCCACAACTTACTGGTCAGCCTCCATTGTTGACACACATCAATCAATTTTTCCCGTGGCTATTTACTAGCCAGATAATAAGTAAATTTGAGAGGTGACCCTTCTTGGGTAGGGCAGAGTCCTAGAGAACTTGTCACCTAACACAAAACAAAAGATAAATTATCATTCAGATTACCTTTAGATTATCCTTCTAGAAAATAGTTTTCATGTGGCTCTTTTATTATTTCCTGGGAAACAGACTGAGACAGGGATTTGTGTGCAGGTGGTTAATTAAGGAGGGCCCTTGGGAATACCAGAGAAGGGGGGAGGAGGCAGCATAATTTGGCAGAGGGTATAGCTGTGGTTATAGCAGAGGCTCTCACAGTGCCTTGGGGAGCTTAAAGCTGGTTGCCCCTCTAATGACCATCCAAACTGAGGAAAAGGGGCTGGGCCTCTGCCCTTCGCATCAGTCAGTCATTGGATGTGAGCTGTCCCACTTATGAGGTATGTTATATACCTTAGAAGTAACCACAGACAATGTTATTTCTTTGGAGAGGGCAATGCCTGTGGAAGGACTCAGCTCTGAGCCGTCATCAGGAGAATGATTGCCAGGAAGCATCCTCCACACCCCACAATAGTTTGTGGTGAAATCCTGAAACAAAAAGAATCTGTGTGATTTTACTATGGGCAGCAGACAAGTGAGGATTGGGGGAGCTGCAGTCACACTGAAGCCAGTGAATGGGGAGTAGGACTAGAGTCACCCTCCAGCAGGGTCGGAACCCACACAGGTGGTTTGGGCACCTGCTCCCGGAAAGAAGCAGGGTCATGGAGACAGTTTAGGTCTAAGAAGAAACCCTGATCCAAGCAGTTGGAAAGGGGGTGCTTGCTGAGCTCCCACGCATGGGACAGAGGAGCAATGGCTTGAGGCGTTAAGCAGGATACGGTTTCTGCACCCCCACTAATGGCTCACCCCCTCTTAGAGACTGACGGGTCCTAGAAAAGTGAGAGCTTCATGAGGCTGCCTCCACTCCAAGAGGTGTTGTCAAAAATTACTAAAAGCTAGTGACGGTGGTCCTTTCAGCAGGCAGATAGAAGATACATTTTCATGAGGTGCCTGTGTGTCTCAGTCGGTTGAATGTCCGACTCGACCTTGGCTCAAGTCATGATCTCAGGGTTGTGAGCCCGAGCCCCATAGGATTCTCTCTCTCTCCCTCTGCCCTTCTTTCTCTTTCTCTCTTCAAAAGAAAGTATACTTTTTTTCACTTCTTTCTTTTTATAATGTCTTGAGTTGTAAAGTTAAGAATGATTTTTATTTCTTTTGGGGTGTTTTATCTGTATTTTTAAAATATGGTAATTGAATTAGTATCATCAGAGTCAGTAAAATATGACATGACAAGGCCAATAGGAGTTATTTCCACTTTAACTGCCACTCCACCATACAAGGTACTCGTCTGAGCTTAACTAGTTTTTGGGCCATGAGACTTTCTTACTTGCTTCCTCTCTATTTATTTTTATCATTATATTTACTACTATTTATATTATTACAATACATCATGAAATATATAATATGGAGTATAGAGGATAGTATATTTTACACCTATATATTTTATATAGTATATATTTTATCATTATAATGTATACTTTATATATTATAGTTATTATGAATTATGAATTATTCTATTTTATTATTGTGTATTATTCAGTCACTTTGCTTTGATCTATAATATCCCTTGTAGGTTTTAATATCTTAAATTCCAAAACCTATGCATTTGGGGTGAGTTAGATTAATAAGTGAGTTTCTCTAGGAATGAGGTTTTAGTCTGGAAGCTTTGTCTCATATGGAGAGAAACTCACTCCAGGAAAAAAGGAAAAAAAAGAAAATGTTACAAGACATGCCTTTGGCAATGACCTTTTTGTGCTGAGTAGCTACTGAGTTTTCTAAAGTCCTATTAGGTGAGCCAGAACACATGGAAATGTTCAGGTAAGTCAGGGTCAGAGTGACCCTTCATGTATTCAATCCTTGGGAAGATTGCTAGCTTAAAATGTCCAGGAATGTTTTAAAGAAAATTAAGCAAGTGCTGTAAACAACAAAAGAAATCATTATTATTCCAAAACTGAAATTAGGCTAACAGTTTGAAAAAGATCATTTACTGTTCCAGAAATTTGCAAAAGGACATGATGGCAGCTTAGCTTTATGATGGTTTTACCAAGTAACTGAAATGCTTTGCACGTGATCATTATTTTGAACATGATAATAATTTTTTATATAATTTCTCCATACTGGTTATAGGGTACAAATGTTTTTCTTTAATAAAAATTTGTAGTCGGGACACCTGGGTGACTCAGTTGGTCAAGTGTCTTTCTTCAGCTCATGTCCTGATCTCAGGGTCCTGGAATTGAGTCCCACATCGGGCTCCTTGCTAGACAGGGAGCCTGCTTCTCCCTCTGTCTGCCTCTGTCTCTCTCTCTGACAAATAAATAAATAAAATCTTTTTAAAAAATTGTTATTAAAAGAACCCAGAATAGTATTAGCGATTCATTCCTTAAAAAAAAATTTTAAAAAAACCAGCCATCTTTTTGTCAAATGAAGAAAATTGGATTATGCACTGTCATAGAAGTAAGCAAGATAAAGCATAGAGATGATAAAAGCTAAAGAGGCGGAAAATTAGAGTCAGCTTCCTGGAGCAGTGTAAGTTCAGTTGATTTTTGAGGAAATGATGAAGTATGGGGAAGGAACTAGAGAGACATGGAAGACACCCAGAGAGAAGATTTAAAAGCATTTTCATCAGTTAAAGAGAAACAGATTATGTTGGGTGGTGTGTAAAGGCACGTGTTGAAGCCAAATGTGTGTGAATTTCCAGCTTGCCTTCCCACTCACTACGCATATAACCTATGAACATATTATGAACATATTCTCTCCAGTCTCAGTGAACTTCTCTGGAAGCAGGGGGATTAAAAGTTTGTCTGCTCATAGAATTGATTTGTATAAGAAATGAGATAAAAATGAAACTAGCTGCTACTTACTGTGGTTACATAAACATAATAAATGGTAATTCTTATTATAATTAAAAGCAAAAAGTCTAAACAGGGTGCTGCTTTGCACATGACTGCTAATATTTTTTTAAAGATTTTATTTATTTATTTGACAGACAGAGATCACAAGTAGGCAGAGAGGCAGGCAGAGAGAGAGGAGAAAGCAGGCTTTCCACGGAGTGGAGAACCCGATGCGGGGCTCGATCCCAGGACCCTGGGATCATGACCTGAGCCGAAGGCAGAGGCTTTAACCCGCTGAGCCACCCAGGTGCCCCCATGACTGACTGCTAATATTTTTAATTCAGCCTTCATTTTATATATAACACATCATAGATAAAATATATTTACCCCTCATGGGAAATCTTAACATTTTACTGATCTTTTAACTTTCTTTTTGTTTTTTTTTTCCTATTTCCAAAACAAAACAATGAAATCTTCTCCCTAAAGATGATGAAACTCTCATAAGATAAATCAGGGAAAACCCAGCACCAGCTGCCAGCCTCATGTATTTTGCAGTTTCTAAGAGAAAAGCTAACAGGAATATTTGTTCTGGTCATGGTTTGGCTCTTGGGCTGAAATGGGGTCACTAGGAGTCCCTGTGCATTGTCTTCAGCCATGGTTTTGCCAACCCTGAAAAAAAAAAAAGGTATGTTTATATTGGCTGATTCATTCATATGTTTAAAAAAGAGGAACAAATATTTACTGAACATTCAATATATGCCGGGTCAATGTGTATGCACAGACGATCAAAAATGTGTATATGAGTAAAGCACAGTGCCTGTTTTCAGAGGGACCCATGGCCCAAATTGGACAGGAATCTATTTTCAACATGCTACATCAATAAGTTATTTTGACTCTATGTTGCACATGTGGCTTTGTTCTACTCAAACATGAATTCTACTCAGTCTGTCGATAATAGAACTATAGCTTTTTCATTAATAAGATTGAATTGCAACATAGACATTTTGAAACTAAAGATCAAATTCCTATTTTTAATGTTAACACTAGCCATCTTAAATACTAATAAACAACTCAAAATCTCTATTGAATAAAATGGGTAAGTTAATTCATGGAAAATTATATACAGCCACAGAATAAATTGAAATATCAAATTGAAAATCAAAGACTACCTTCCAAGGCCTGGATAGTTTTGGGGGGAGAGGGGGTTCCAATGTTTGACATATAAAGCTTGTTTTTTCCAAACTACTCTTTATTCCATAAAAAGAAAAAATAATCTTTATGTAAAATAATACCAAAATTCTATATATATATCACAAGAAATTATAGACAAAGGTCACTAAGAAGCTTGGATATTAAGGTACTAAATAAAATTTTTGTAAATAGAGTCATGCAATAAAACATAAATAAATTTTAACACATTTATATATCAAAGGAGAAAAAGTCTATGGTCTCCTACTAGGT
Source organism: Gulo gulo luscus (assembly GCA_024510155.1). Classification (NCBI taxonomy): domain Eukaryota; kingdom Metazoa; phylum Chordata; class Mammalia; order Carnivora; family Mustelidae; genus Gulo; species Gulo gulo. Next base: position 65,507 of record JAJHUB010000236.1, read on the forward strand.
ACCCAAAATTTAATTTGTAATATTTGCTTTATACAGCTAATTATTTTTTCAGACTTAGAATAAGATTAGATGAATATTTAATGTGAAATATACGTATACATATTTACATGTAAATGTTCATAAAATAAGCAAAAGTCGTGTCAAATGGTTACATTAAAAGCATTCTTATTAAATTCAATAGCAGGCAAGCACCTCTAATTCCCTATATTTAACATTCTCCTGTAAGTACCAGTCAGTGAAATACAGTCTAAATATAAATGAGAAGAAAAAATGTTAAGGAGAAAAAAACAACAACACTGCAATTATTACAGATGATATAATTACATATCTAGAAGCCCCAGTTGGAAACCAGTGAAGAAAAGTAAGCTCAGAAAAGTGACAGATTGCAGTCAGATGGAGTATCCCAGTCTTTTGAAATTTGAGGAATATGGACCAGCCTAGGTCCTGTGTCAGTTCAAAGCTCTCCTCAAAATTTCTTTTTAAATTCCAGGAGGCCATGTTCTCATCACCACCATCACCATGGTGCTGGCCTCTGTTTTGGAAAATGCTATCTCTTTAGTTATAGTATCAGTTTGCTTCAGTTAGAAAATCATATTAAGGGGCCCCTGGGTGACTCCACCAGTTAAGTGTCCAACTCTTGATTTCAACTCAGGTCATGATCTCAGGATGGTGAGATCAAGCCCCATGTCCAGGTCAGCACTGGTTGGGGAGTATGCCTGAGATTCTCTCTCTCCCTCTCCTTCTGTCCCTCCCCCTGCTCACACTAAATGAATATATACATACATAAATACATAAATAATATAAATCTTTAGAATAAAGAAAATCATATTAAATAATAATATATAGGATTTAAAATAGAAGCATCTGCAGAAGCAGAATTCATGAATTTACACATTTTTAACCATGCTAAAATCAGGTAACATCTATAAACATGTTAAATAAAAAATCAAAACATATTTTCTCTTCATTTTTCCATTATTTATTTCAGGGAGAATGGTATAACACTCTAAATTGAGCTAGTATGTCCCTCATTTCCATTCAGTTGGGTAATGATTTCATAAGTTTTAAAGTTACTCAATGAAAGAAATTTGTCAATTCTATTAAATAGTTATACTATTGGATTCTCATGCAAGATTTCCCTTCTGTGAGTCTTAAAAATTCTCACAGTGGCTGTGAGAATATTTAAATTGAACAAACTGTAAATAATGTGATCATAAAATCAAGCATACATTAGTGTTAACATGCATGTTATAAAGTTCCATGTTCTCATTTTTATTTCACTTATCTTAAACTGATAGGTCTATCTGAGCATTCCTTGAGAAGCTATGAATACTTTAAATTACTAAAACTATCTTTAAAATAGGACAGAGATTTATTTTGGGGAAAAAATATTTTCTAGAGAAAAAAATATCATGTAAAGTAGTTCTTACAAAAGAAATAATTTTGAGCAGATTTTTAAAAAGGCTTCTCAGTGATTAACTAAGCAAAATATTCCAAAATAATACCATGTAATTTTTAATCATAATGCTCTTTAAAAATACATATATCTCCTCTCAAGACTTTCTTTCTTTGATACTATCAGTTGGTTCTGTGTGCCTGAAACCAACCCTTGTCCTGATGTGACCAAATTCTTCAAGCTATCTATTTCATTTTTTAAAAGATTTTATTTATTTGAGAGAGAAAGAGTGAGAGAGCATGAGAGGGGGGAAGGTCAGAGAGAGAAGCAGACTCCCCATGGAGCTGGGAGTCCCAAGTGAGATTCGATCCCGGGACTCCAGGATCATGACATGAGCTGAAGGCAGTTGCTTAACCAACTGAGCCATGCAGGCACCCTCTTCAAGCTGCTTAATCAGTTGTTACCAAGGGCAGAAACACAAATGAGTAAGAGAAAAGGACTGATGGATTGAATCCTAACTTACCACTTGGGTATCCACTAAGACCTTTCATATATGGAATCTTGTCCACACTATCACAGGGAGGACACTGAGCCTAAGTAATTTGCATGAGACCAAGTGAGTCCAGAGTACAAACCTGAGCCCCTTATCTGGGAAAGCCTATTCCTTCTGCTCTCTCTTGCATCTGGCCTTTTTCCCTCAACCTAGTTTTTGAAAAACACTTCAGGTTGTTCTGTGCCTCGGCAGCTTGATCCTTTTTCCACTGAGTGTTTCTCGATTGTATGATCGTACCATTGCTTGCCTCTTCACTGGTTGACAGATATTTGGATTTTTTTCTGCTTGGGGTTCTTATGAATAACATCAATGAATGTTCTAATATAAATCTTCTTGTGGGAATGTTTTCATTTCCCTTGTATAAATACATAGAAGAGGAATTTCTGGGTCATATGATAAGTATACATTTAACTTTATAAGAAAGTGCCAAACGATTTTCCAAAGAGGTTGTACCATTTTATTTTCCCTCTAGCATGTATGAGAACCAGTTGTTCCACATCCTTCCAATGGAACTGTCACCCTCTTTCATTTTAGTCCCTCTATTGGGTAAGTGCCATTTTTTATAGTCTTCAGCAAAATACATTTCCCTGAATACTAGCATTGTTGCTTACCTTCACCTAAGTTTACTAGCTGCCTATAGATCTTCTCTTGTGAGGTAGCTCTTTCAATATCTTCCTTATTTTTAGTTAGCCTTATCTTTTATTATCAAGATTTAGAAGTTTTAAGAATATTCTTAATATAAGTCCCTTGTCAGATACATGTATTCTGAATATTATGCCCAACTATGGCTTGTCCTTTCATTTTCTTAATAAAGTCTTTTACAAATAGAATTCTAATTTTTATAAAATCTAACATAATTTTCTTCTTTTACGGTCTTCTCCTTCCCACACCTTATTTAAGAAAATTCTGTTTATCCTGTGATTGTGAAGATAGCCTCTGCTTTCTTTTAGAAGTTCTGTAAATTTAGCTTTTACTTTTGGGTTTATAATCCAGTCCAGATTAATTTTTGTGATGCATTACCATTAGATGCTGAGATTTAATATTCAGAATCTCCTTCATTTGCCCTTGAAAGGTTAGTACCCCTGCCACACTGTTGAGAAGGGCAACTTCCCTTAATATAAAGTAAAACTGACATACAATCATATTAAAAAGCAGAGGTGAGCACGACTATAGTTACTTAATATCAAAACAATCCAAAACCAGGGTTTCCTCAACCTTGGACCCTGCTTACTTGCTCACATACAGTTACTTGTGCCAGGACCTTTGCCTTCCCATCTTTTACTCTATTCTATTTTGGACAGTTCTTCCTTTTCTACTTTTTCCAAGGAAAAAAAAAATTTGAAACATACCATGTTTTGTGAAGAGCATAATAATGTAAAATCACCTTCAGAAAGTTGTGTTTTTGATGTGGGTTCTTCTCATGGAGTTATTAGATTTGCAATCGGCATTCATATTCTGGGTGAGTAGAAAACCCATTTCACTCCTCTGACAGCCTTTGAGTTCCAAACCTTGGGAGTCATCCCAACTCTTCCTTCTTCCTCCACCATACACTTAGGGTTGCCAGGTAAAATAGAGGTCCCCAAGGTACATTGGAATTTCAGTTAGACAGTGAGTAATGTTTTAGTACATGTCCCAGTGACTCATGGAGCATACCTACACTTTATCTGAAATTCAAATGTAACTGTGTGTCCTGGATTTTTATTTGCTAAATCTAGCAACCACACCCATATCTAATCCATCACCAAACCCTCTAAATCCCACTTCCTCAATATTTCCTGAGTTAAATCCATTTCTTTTTTTCCCAAAGATTTATTTGAGAGACAGAGAGAGAGAGAGAGAGAGAGAAAGGTGGGCAGAGGGAGAGAGCATCTCAAGCAGACTCCATGCTGAGTGCAGAGCCCTACGTGGAGCTCAATCTCGTGACCCTGAGATTGTGACCTGAGCTGAAACCAAGAGTCTGACACTTAACTGACTGTGCCAGCCAGATACCCCAAGTCCATTTCTTTCTATCTCTACTCTTGAAAAAGACACCACATTTATACCTAGGTTGCTTTAAAGACCTCCGGTTTGGCTGCTAATCTCTAGTAAATGCTCTTCATTCTCTGGCAAAGATATAATGATTATTTAAGCACAGATCTGATCATGCCACACCCCTTTGTTCCCATTGCTTTTCACATAAATTCTAAACTACTAAACTTGGCTTCCACGGCTACATCTTACCTATCCAGCTTCTCTCTAGTTAATCAGGCTCAAGCTTCTCCATACACTCCTGACATCTAGGAAACACTTTCAGTCTCTTAACAAAGCTAAGCTCTGCCCTTTGGTTCATATATTTACAATTGGATTTTCTTCTATCTAGAGGATTCTTACAGCCCATAACATAAGTCTCACTAGCCATTTCAGCTGGACCTTGGTTCATTTGCCATCAGATTGTGCTTTTCGCTCCCTGTGTTCTACTCTGATTCAACTCTCCATGCTTGTGTTGCCATGACTCCTATTCATCTTGTTGGGATGGAGCCATTCTTACCATCTGGTTATGGGAGTGGCTGGACACCCAACACCGGACGCTGGACAGAATGAGATTGACAGTAGCACCAGTCATGTATACTGACAGTCTGGGTGTGGAGGATACCTCACAAGATCACACAGGAGCTGCACTTAGGACCAGAGTGGACAACCAGGGTCTGTGGGAGACAGGTTTTGTAGTATCAAGAGGGTGAGGTGCCCTCTGGTATCACAGGTGGTTATGATGGACTTGTTGAATTGTTGTGCAGGCTGGCAGAGAATGACACCTACACTCAGGGATAAACAGGAACTGCGCCTGGTGCCCTAGATAAGGCAAGCTGTTTGGCTAAGGGTCCTTATCCATGGCTATAGAGTGTGAAAGAGAACATACAGCTAAGACCATTGCAGGCCCTCCCAGTTATACCAAATGTCAAGGCAGTACATGATAATTGGGCCTTAATTTTAGGCTTTACTTGCCATAAGGAATGAACTTGTAAGAATGTATGATAGCTCGTGCCTCCCTCCCGAATGGCACCTAAAAAGTTTATATTTACCTCTCACCAGATTTAGAAACTTAATTAAATGTAATACCAGGAAAACTGTCCAAGAGTTGGAAATGGGCACAAGAGATTAGTAGGTGTCCTCCAGGGTTATCTGATGTTGCTTGAACCACATACCTTTGATTGTATTTCTAATGACTAGGCTATATTTTAAAACTCTGTAAGGGTAGAAATCAAGTTGTAGAAAACTGAAATAAATATAAATGATTCTTGTCTAAGTCAATGCAAATGAATCTTGTTGGCAGAAATATTAGATGATGCTTAACACCTATTGATACAATTTTATTTTATTTTATTCCTATTCCTATTTTATTTTATTCCTATGCATTATGAATCAGTTTTGCACCACCTATTAGTAAATTCATGGGGCACCTGGATGGCTCAGTCAGTTAAGCAACCAGCTCTTGATTTCAGACCCACGTTGGGCTCAGCACTCAGTTGGAGGTCTGCTTGGGATTTCTCTCCCTCTTCCTCTGCCCCTTCCCACCCCAACTCACTATAAAAAATCAATAAATGAGTAAAATCTTTAGAAAACTCATTTCAGTATTCCTGACTGTGTGTGTGTGCATATATATGTGTGCATGTATACCTATAATATACAAATTTTTATATTCTTCATATTCTCATTTGAACAAGTTTGAATATCTTACGTGTTTCCTCATTAAATAAGGAACTTAATATCATCTTTGATACATGTTTACATTTTCATGAGAGCCATGATTTCAGCTTTCTGAAAATTATACCTTAGTAATAAAGATGACCATGAGTTAAAATTTTTAAAAACTATCTTAGAAGGGTGCCTGGGTGGCTCAGTGGGTTAAAGCCTCTGCCTTTGGCTCAGGTCATGATCCCAGGGTCCTGGGATAGAGCCCCGCATCAGGCTTTCTACTCGGCAGGGAGCCTGCTTCCTCCTCTCTCTCTGCCTGCCTCTCTGCCTGCTTGTGATCTCTGTCTGTCAAATAAATAAATAAAATCTTTAAAAAAAAAAACTATCTTAGAGAAGAAAATACAAATATATTTACATGTAAATGTCGTCTTACATGAGGTGGTGAAACGATTTTCTAATATTATTTTTTAACAATAGGCTTTTATTAAATTTGTAAATTTTATTAAATTGGTAAGTGTTATTATATTTATAAATTTAAAGTGATAAAATTTAAGAGAGCTAAGTAAACATACTGCAGTCCAAATAAAATGAGAGAGGAAAAACATGTGTCAATTAAGAAAGGGTGGGGATACTTTTTTAATTCAAAATTATGCATATTTGCTAATCCAATTCAGCGTTAAGGGCATTGGCCCAGGCCCAATTCTTTGCTCAGTAATATTGAAGAATGTTACCAGCAGGGAATAAAGAAGGACCCCTCTTTGCTTTTTTCCACAAAGTTTGGCTGCTCACTCTGGTAACTAAACTTTCTTTGAGAAGTGTTATCCCAAAGCTCTCCTTACCCTGAGAGTAGCTTAGGTTATGGATGAAAATGTCAAGTGACATTTGGACTGACAAATCATAAAAGAAGGCTGGCAGCAGGTTTTCTTACACAAACAGTTGCTAGATCACAATTCTGAATCTCTAGCACAGCATTAAGAAACCCGACGGTAAGCAAAAATGGAAATTTTGTTGCCAAAAGTGAACATCATCAATTTCTGAATATTAGTTAGTACACGAGTGAGCATTTGCCACTTGGGCACTTCATTTGTAAATGGTTGAGAGGCAGTGGCTGCAGGGAACAGGCTGGCAGAGAAGCTCCTTGTAAGAGAAAGAAGCCAGTGATTCTCCTGCCCTACCACAAATGTGAGAAGGAAGAACCTGGGACAGGTACTTGCAACACCTTCTCTTGGCCTCATTCCCATCATGATGGAACCCAGCGGATTTATACTTTTGCCCCTCAGGGCAGGGAGCTGTTCTGTGCAGAACCCCTGCAAGGTCAGGCAGTTCAGAAAAAGGATGTAACCTGGAGAAAGAGCTAGAATGGGCTGGGCTGTGCACCCCAACAAGTTACTTGCTGAATCCTCTTTAGCCTCACGCCCTGCTCCCCACCCATGTAAACAAAAATGACAGCATTCCCTGGCTTCTGGTGCACCCACCCAAGTCATTTTTGCCAAGTCCACCTGGCTTTGCTACAGTGAGAAACTTCTCATGAATTAGCGAAAGCCCAAACACACAAAATGAAAGTGCTCGCCCCTGTGCTTTTAAAACCAGTGAAAAATGTCACTGAAACTCACCACAAACTCCTGCACCAAACTCCCTCCAAATCAACAGTCAACAATTAGCACTCCCTTCTGTATCTACAAGCATGTATTGCTGATGCCCCTCCTTCTGCCTTTCTGCACTTACTGCTCCTGTTACTATTCACAAGTTTGTGTGTATGTTTTCCTTCCTCAGTTAGAAAGTGAACTAAGAGAGAAGGCACGAGAAACAAGGATCTGTGCCTTTTGTGTTTAGTATTGCCTTGATCAGAATTCTTAAGTATATGAGGCTTTAATAATGATGACCTACCCATACCGTAATCCCAGTATGGATAATGGTCTTTGCTCTGGAACTGATGAATCTTATTACATTAACTTCAGAAGAAGGACAAGGGGTAAATTTTTTGCCCTTCCCACCAAAAACAAATCCAAAAACAAATGATTGGTAATGCTAACCAAATTAAAAGAAAAAGTTGATCTGAGTGAGTTTAGGAAATGCTAAAATGCAAAAGAGCATCATAGAGCTTTCCAGTGACTGATACATTACGGAAAAAAAAAAAAAGCAATAATAATGCCTTAAAGTAATTGTTTAAAATGTTCCTTAAGATTAGAGAATATATTTCCAAAATATGTAAACTACATTGGCCTTGTTTTTCTACCTTCCCTTATAACATTATAGTCAGCAGCATATTATCCAAATTCACTAAGAAGAGCTCACAACCACTCAAATTACTCCACCAGTTAGAGATTCCTTTCTTGCTGAGTATAATAGAAATTTGAATAGCAAAGGACTGAACTATTGGCTTTTCTGTTCAGGGACCACTCAGTTCATGTAGTTAAAACTGATGCTGACATTTTAAATGAATTTATTAGTCTCATTTCATTCCAGGACCAGACAGTAGTCCAGCTCACACACACAGACCCCCTGGGAGTCATATAACTCAGTCCAGAAGGGACATATTAATGTTACTTCTCTTTCTCAAATGGTGAGCTTTCCAAAGCCCATTCCTTGATTTGATGTCATGTTGTAGATTGGAATTGAAACTTCCAGTTATACCACTTGGGAATCAAGTATGTTTTACCAGTAAAATGCCATTTAGCAAATTGTACACTATGGTCTTCAGGGTGAGACTTTTATTGGAAAGGGGACTAGCCTTCCAAGCTCTGCAGAGGGTCTGCCTGGGTACTCAGTCCCAGAGTTAAATATTTAAAGCAAGAATGAAGCCTTCCCAGAGGAAGGAATATATACCATGTACAATAGAAAAGGTGAAAAGTGAGAATTTCAGTTAAAAGTGGACACTAGTTAATAGTAACCATGAGTACTTCATAAAAGCAAAAGCAACTCCATCCTAGGTCAAAATGCCTTTCACCTAAGCTTCACAGGACTCAGAGAGGTGGTTACAATTATACGCTCACATTACAAAAAAAAAAAAAAAAAAATCAGAAGTAATCTAAAGAAATAAAATACCTTCAGTGAAAATCAGCTGAAACACCAAGCCAAACCAATGAAAACCTGAGATACTGGACAAAGACCATAGAGGAACTATTTGTAAGGCAATCAGAGGGGATCGAAGCAAAACTACAAGAAAATGAACAAGCAGCTTTAAAAAATAACTTTTAGAAATGAAAATTATAATAAAATTCAAATCTTCATGGAAATATAAAAAACAGAATAGAAAGCCAAAAGAGAATTAGTGAATTGGGTGATAAATCTGAAAAAAAAAAAAAGTATATATAGAAAATATGAGATTAAGAGACATGGAAGAAAAGGCAAAAAAAAAAAAAAAAAGTCCACTGTATGTGTATTCTGAGCTCTAGAAGTAAATTATAAGGAAAATGGAAAAGTGCAACATTCAAAAAGGGGATGCCTAAAATTTTTTCCAAATTGTTGAAATGCATGAATCCTCAGATAAAGGAAGTGCAGTGAATGTCAAACAGAATTATCAATAATGAAACTACCTTGAAAGGAGGGAAGAAGGTACAAAACACAGTATAAGAGAGTTCAATCCTCAGCCACCATCATCAACTAAAGTTGATACTCCCTAAAATTCATGAGTTGTAAACTGGCAGGATACACATATTATTTATAACACTAGAGATACACAAATTCCAGAAGAAATAACTAGAATATAGGGGTAAGTGGTGGTGTCTGGAAAAGAGGATTTGAGAGCAACAGGAAGGGGTGGGACAGAAAAATGGTGGACACCCAAAGCCTTCCCTTTGTCCCTAAAAATCTTCCCACTCCCCTGAAAGCCTTTGGGTGTCTACCAAACCCAGCAATGCTGCATGTCTCCCTTGCTGTGGCAAGCTCTGAATAAAAAGCCTCTCTTTACTCCCATTTAGGTAAGCTCTGTTACCTCTACAGTCTATACATTTTATGCTTACAATGGGATTCTAGCCAATTGCTAAAAGTAATGAAGTAGATTTGTGTTCACATACAGGAAAAACTCTTCAGGATAGATATACTATTAATTTTAAAACCCTAAATTTTAGAACAATGTATTATATAACCCTTTTCAGGAAATAAAAGATACTTACTTTGCCAATAGCAGCTAATATTGTAAAGCCAGTTGTGGGTGATAAGTGATCTTTTAATTTTTATCTCTCTGTCCTATATGAATTTTCTACTCATAAAAATTTTATCTTGTAAATGCAATTCTGGGTCAGTTTTAGTTTTTTAATGAAATATAGGGAATATTCCCAAATGGTAGAACTTTTTCTTCTTTTAGCTTTCTACATTCCTAGAAGTGCCCCCAGATTTCTTGGAATATTTCATTTAAGATTCTGGGAGCCAAGTAACGTATTCAAACATGAATTTCTACAATTAAGGTATAGGCGAAAGTATCCTAGAATTAAAAACCTGAAGGATTATTGTGTTCTTAAGTGTTTCCATTTGTAGGAGAAGCTGAAGTCATCCTAAACTGATAACCTCATTAACCTTCATTTGATGGCATAAGCAAACATTTGTGCTCACTGTAAAACTACTCCTCCTTTAGAGCACAGGCTTCTGTTATCTGAATCTGATTCAGAGGAGGCCCTTGACCTTTTCTTTGCGTTTGGCAGATCACTGATGGCAATGTAAATGATTCTTGTCTTTGGGTATGCAAATAAATTTTGCTATTTGAAGAGACAACTCTCCCCATGTCCAAAAAAGGAAAAAAAAAAAAAAACAGTTTTACATAGTTTTACAAATTCATTTCAGTATTTCTGATCCATAAATACCTCTGCTATTTTACTTGTTCAAATTTATAAATCCTTCCTTGATCCCTCAATAATAATGAGTTCAATAAAAATCTTTAACATGTGTTCATTTTATATGTACATGAAAATCATGATTTTAACTTTTTAAACGTGCTTTCAGTGACCTGTGCTACCAACTGATGGTGAAGAGAAACATGTTTTCCCTGAGCACTCCCATTAAACATTGAGAGCCTGAGTTATAGTCCCCTTATACAAGTGGAAGTATAACTTGTCTGAACCTTATTTTGTGTCTTCTGTAAGGTAGGAATAACATTTCCCCTGAGAGTTCTTATAATGATTAAATAAGATACAATTAGTTCAATAAGAGAATTGAATGAGGCAGACATTGGAGAAACACTGCTTGAGGTGAAGAGCCTCTTCTGCCAAAGTGACTTAGGGTGGACCCCAAAACAGTTTCAGGATGGCAGTGGGTTGTATCATGCTGGAAGGACAAACTTTGGGACTAGACAGTCGAAGCTTTGAGAAAAGTAATTTAAGCCCCATCTCCAGAGAGAGAAAGAGAGCCAGAGATTGAGTTCAGTTTTGTAGCCAATGATTTAATCACTTCTGCCTACATAATGATAAAAACCCTGGACATCAAAGCTTGGTTGAACTTCCTGGTTAGTCGTGCACATGTACAAGGATGATGACATGTCCTAAGGCCGTGGAAGCTTTACATCTGTGACACTGCCAAATCTCGTCCTCTGTATCTCCTCATTTCACTGGTCCTGATTTGTATCCTTAACAATAAAATTGTGACCATAATATAGGGCTTTCCTGATTTCTGTGACCCCCCCAAATTTGTACCTATTTGTCAAAAGTGTGGGTGGCCTGAGGACCCCCACAACTTGCAGCTAGTGAATAAAGTGAGGGCAATCTGTTTAGGGGTTGCTTGCCTTTAACTTGTAAAGTCTGCCCTAACTCTGGGTAGTTAGTGGCAGAATTGCATTGCACTTAGCCTGTGGGTCTGTTACCCCATTTGTAAACTACAAATAATGATGTTACTCAATACTTTATGACTGTTATAAGCATCAAATGTGTTAACATTTGCAAAACACCTAGAAGGATGCCTGGCACCTAGTAAGCATTACACAGGGGTTTATTAAAATAATAATAATAATAATTTCAATGTCCTCTCTACTATTAACATTCTATACTTAAATGTCTCTTGGAAGAATTATTAAAGTATATGCCATTGCATAGCCCTAGAAGCCCCAGACATAAATTACAAAATGTTCTCTAAAGATATACTAGAAGTATGTCATATGAAAAATCATGTTTTTAAGCATACATGATATTTCATTAAATACATTTTCCAAACATGTGAACCAAATCATGGGACCCATGATTTTTTGCCAAATGGTTTCACAAAGTCAGTTCTGACCTTCTGAGTTTCTTCTAATTTTCAAATGGCAAATTGTGAACATATTTCAGGTTCCACCTGTAAATCTGAACTGACTTATCATGAAACATTACATGAAGAACACAAGGAAGCCTATTTGCAGTGAGAATATGTAAAATAATCTGTTCATATGCTTTACCCTTGCAGACTCATGCAAATGTGACCACTGGAGGAAAGGAGTAGAGTAGTGACGGGAACAAGGCAAAGGGATGAAGATGGTGCAGAGGGTGCAGACTTCCAATTATAAGATGAATAAATGTTGGGGATGTAGCAGACAGCATGGTGACCATATTTAACAATACTGTATCAGGTATTTGAAAGTTCCTGCAAAAGGAGATCTTTCAAATTCTTACCACATTAAAAAGAAATTCTAACTATATGAGGAGATAGATGTAACAGCTAAATTTATCATGGAATTCATTTTGCAATATATACATATATCAAATCATTACACAGTATAAATTAAACCTACACAATGTTATATGTCAATTATATCTCAATAGAGCTGGGAAAATAAGTGAAAAGGAAAGCTAATGTATAAACTGTAAAAACATTGACATAGTCTCAAAATCTGTTCTTTTTACATGCAGGAATCTGCCTTATACAACTTGAAACAATTGCTTTAGTAGGGACCATGTCTATAGCTTGAGCAAATGTTTAGGGGGAGAAAAAGTCTAATACTCTTTTACTCAAATGAAAAAATAAAGTGACATTTTTAACTTCTAGAAAACCACTGGAATCTGATAAATGTAATTTCCTAATGTGCTTCTGCTTCCCACCTGTGTGACTTTGCATAAGCTGTTTAATCTCTCTGGGTCTCACTGTCTGCATTTGCAAAATGACAGTCTTCAGGGGGTTGTGACAATATATAGACTTACCAAAATTTTGAGGGACCTCCTTCTCTATAAGTGACGACCATAGTTTCCTCTGGTTACCCTAGCTGGAGTTAATTTCTCCCTGTTTTTCAATCTCATTTATAATTTGTTTGCACTTATTTTACTCTGCCTCATAATATTTGTTACATTTCTTTTCCCCTAATAAGCCAGGAGTTCATGTGTGTATCACTTTTTGCCAATAACATATAGATAATATTTATTAACTACGTACTGAAAGTCAGGCTCTAAGTGCCTTGCTTGCTCTGTCAAGTCTTCACACCAACCCTATGAGGTAGATTATCTTCAGTATCATTCTTGTTTTGCAGATGAACAAACCAAAACTCAGAGAGGTTGTCATTCTGCCAGGGTCAACATCGAAGAGCATGAGCTGAGATCCAGACCCAGGCTCTATGACTTCTTACCTCCTCCTCTGCCATCTTCTATCAAGCCTGACGCTTTTCACATTAGATATACTCACCAAAACAGGTTGTGTTAAATTTACCTATTATTGTCTGATTCTAATTCTTATAATAATCATGATATATTGGTATGGTGGGTTAATAGATAGGATAGATTAATTGATTATTTTAAAATCTACTCTTAATGGTATAGAAGTTACTATGTGAAATTACTATTACAAATTGCTAAATTAATCATTGGTAGCAGGCAATCTACAAAATTGATTTACTGCATGTGTAAACACTTCTTTCCTTCAGACATGGGTTATTTACCCTCTCCCTCCATAAGCTCCCAATTACCATTACTAATGGGTGTGTCCAAACCCATTTCTTAATAATTTAGTGTTATCCCTATAAAGTGACATTTCCAACTATCCATGAATGCCAATTTTGGATTTTTTCACTTGAAAAAAATAAACACTTTATTTGCAGTCCAGCATCTTTATACCTACTAGATAATGGGTATTCCAGAAATCCAAAATGCAGACTACTCTGAAACTCTTCTAAGTCGAAATAGATAAATAAATTGTCTAAGTTTTGTTGACTATGAAAAATCCCCCAGAAATGACTCATTTGCTTGTCAAGATTAGAAATGGTCACTTTGGTGTTCTCTGCATGCAGGACATACAAAGGATAAGGAAGTAATGTTGCAAGACCACTTACATGCCAACCCCAGCTGTAGCTGGCAGAAAGATCAGGGCTATTAAACGCAGGAGTGTTTCCTCTCCCTCCCCAGTGGACATCTGAGATTAGTATAAGCTCTCGAATAACTAAAAGTTCACAGATTTCAAAACACAACCTCCTAGATCTTTGAAAGGTGGACCCATGAATTATGTGGCAAATAAAATTCTCACATTGTAAAAAGATATTCTCCTTTCTTGAAGCACTATTTGGGCAAGGTGAACAAAATGTAAAGAGAAAGCTGATTTTATGCACTATAAATGGTCCTCAAGCTTCTTGCCCCACCACTGCTTCATTCTCAGGGAAACTGTAACCCTCACATGACAGATCCTGCCCAAGTAGCACCCCTAGGGTGTTCTTTACAGATAGATGGCTTCGTTAGGTAACATCTACAACTTTTTCTGTGACCCAACACACCTGCTTGAGCCAAGACAGGAGGACTGAGTATCTCAAGGCTTGCCATCCCACCCAGTAAAGTGACCATAGATGAACAAAAGTTCTGCTCAACCAGGAGTGATAATCAACTTACTTGTTTGTATTTTATTTTCCTTTGGGAGAATTCAAACCAGATATATAACATTATAGTCAGTCAATTGGCAGAAGGTGCCAAAGTTGAAAAATGTACAAAAAATGAGCGACATAGATGCCATGATACAACAGAAGCCATAAGTGGGAAAGGACAAAAAGAGCTAAATGAGAGAGAAAAAAAAAAAAAAGGTTACAGAGTATGGGAGATAAATGTAATTTGGTAGGAACAAAATGGTGGAAAGAATCAAGAATTTTGGAAGAACATCAAGTTCCTGTTGCTGAAGAAACAAGATACTCTGTCTAATAGAGGCACCATATTAGACACTTCCACTTCCTAAACTAGGGCAGTCACAATAAGGGCAGGCTCTACTGCTGTTTCTGGCATCTCTCAAACCAGAGTGTAAAGCTAATTCTTGCTTATTTATCTCCATGTGGCTCCTTACTGAAAAAAAAAAAAAAATGACTTGAGATACTCTGAGAGAATTATCCTTGCCACCAAAAGAAATTAATATTCTCTGCCTTATTGGCATATAGAACTAATTTCTTCTATGATGACACAATTGTCTATGTCTATCTTAACTGATTAAAGAAAGACAATTTTTTAATAATTACAATTTTATAACTTGAAAATGAAACAATTACTTTACAATGTTTTTCTTTTCTCAGTTAAAGGTTTTGAAAAATTTCATAACTTTGGAAAAAAATAAAAGGCTTGTACAATGAACAGCATATATGACTCACCTAGATTCACCAGTTGTTAAAATTCTGCCACACTGGAAAGTTATAGACAATAGGATATTTAAACTCTGAATACCTCAGCAAATATCTTGTATAGGGAAAGACATCATTCTACATAACCACAATGCCATTATTACACCTAAGAACATAAGTAATATTATATAGGTAATATATGTGTATAACATATACAATATACAAGCAAAATATAAGAGGACTTTCTTTTCCTTTTTTTTTCTTTTTTAAATCCAGGTTACAATTAAGAGTAGCATACTGCATATGCCTACTGTTTATGTTTAGGTAGAACGGTCACCCAAAAAAAGTTGGCTACTCATCTTACAAAATATCCCACTTCCTAGATTTGTCTTACTGTCTCTTTTTGGAGTCATTTAACTTGTTCCTCTATTTCCTGTAACCAGTAAGTTTGGTTTAGAGACTTGATTAAATGCAGCTAAACATTTTTTGAAATAATACTTCATGGGAGGTGTTACACAGATGGTGGTGTTACTCCATATTGCATCACTTAAGGAAACACATAATATCAAGTTCTCCCAGTATTAATGACATTGAATTTTATCATTAGATTAACAATGTTACCATTTGTCCACCATTGTATGGGCACATGTTTTTCTTTTTAATTGTGGGGTGATAGTTGAAACACTGTGCCTCATAAACTTTTTACTCAGTGATAATTGCATCCACAATGATATTTACCAAGTCAATTATTTCATGGCTATCTCATTTCTTCCTACATTTTTCACTAGGATATTTCCTTGATTAAAAAATAAGTGTTTTTCTTGCCCATGTCCCTTCTTCTCTCTCTTTTATTATGTCTAAGTACTCATGGATCTTTTAAAAATTCAATATTATTATCAATTATTGCCCGTATTCTCTTTGGTGTTTTATTTTCCTAAAATTGGCCAGTGGTGTCCTTTCTAGGACAGCTCTGCTTGGCATGAGGCAACTAGTCCTCAAGTTTTTTGGTTTTTTTCTTGTTTTCTAGCACCAGAAGATAACCTGGGCTCACCTTGCACTTGGGAAATTAAGGAATTTCCTTAAGGTCAGAGAAGTGTGTTCTAATCCAAAGCCCAAATGCTCTTTTTCACTTTGCCAAAGTGTTTCTCAGAGACTTAACAAAGGGGTTGACCTGGTCTGAAGAGCCCATTGGTGTGAATATTTGACATCCAGTTATTGAGTAGGTGAGATATTAAAATGATCAGGCTTAATTTTTAATATTAAATTTTTAAAATTCATAACAAATTATTTGTTCAAAGAGCTAAAAGCTCAACATATTATTCCCTGGTAACACATATTCCTACTTGAAAACTGGAATGCCCATAAATATAAAGAGATGTTCCTTCTGAAGGTACCTAACTAGCATTCAATTTATATTTGGAGTAAATCTATAATGGTGAGAAAGTGTTTCATACCTCATCTGAATTGAATTATGAATACTTTCTGTTATAATTAGTTAGAAGAGTTTAAAAATTATAATACAAATTATACTACATAATTTTCTAAGATTTCAAAAACATCAAAGTTTTGATTAAGCTATTATTTCTCAAGCATGGACAAACCACCTTATTCATATCCCTATAATTAGAAATTTAGCTCTAACCACCAAAGCCTGATCTTTTGAAATCCATGACCTCAGTAACCACCTCTACTCAATTTTTGCATGTTGACACCAGTATGACCACTCCAGAAATGCAGAAACCAAACTCTACTGTGACGTTCATCATATAGCTTATCATGATACTCTCCCACAAGCCTGTGTCTTTTATTTTATCTATCTATATAAAGCAAGTGTCTTACGCTTTAAGAACATTCATTAAATGATTTAAAACAAGTCAAATATTGATCATTGTAGATAGAACATTCATATGGTACAATTTGATAAAGCCATTCATCAAACAAAGATTTATCAAAGCATTCTGGAAGATACAAAACAAATAAGAATTACTCTATAGCTTTAAAAAAAACTTATAATCTGCAAATTAAAACAAGAATAAGATCCCACTACATATCTATTAGAATGGCAAATATCCAGAACACTAAGAACGTCAGATGCAAGGATGTGGAGCAACATGAACTCCCATCCATTGCTGGTAGGAATGTAAAATGATACAGCCGCTTTGGAAAATAGTTTAGTGGTTTCTTACAAAACTAAACATTCTTACTGTACAATCCAGGATTTGCAATCCTTGGTATTTATTCACATGAGCTGAAAACTTATGTCCACACAAAATCTGCACACAGATATTTATAGCAGCTTTATTCATAATTGCTAAGACTTAGAAGCAACCAAAATATCTTTCAGTAGGTTAATGGTTAAAGAAACTATAGGACATATAGGCAACAGACTATTATTCAGCACTAAAAAGAAATGATCTATGAAGCCATGAAAAGACATGGTTGAAATTTAAATCATATTATTAAGCGAAAGGACCAATATGAAAGGCTACATGCTGTATGATTCCAACTATATGACATTCTGGAAAAGACAAAACTATGCAGACAGTAAACTTAACAGTGGTTACGAGGGCCTGGGGGGGGGGAAGGGAGGAATGAGGGGGCAGATATGGATGAATAGTCAGAGCATGAAGGAGTTTTAGGGCAGTGAAAATACCTGCATGATATTATAATGATGGCTACATGTTGTTTATACATTTTTCCAATTCCATACAATGTAAGACCGTGTGTTTGTATTGGCAAAAATCCCATTAGAAATAATGAATTAGGGACACCTGCATAGCTCAGTTGGTTAAGTGACTGCTTTTGGCTTAAGCCATGATCCCAGGGTCCTGGACTCGAGTCCCACATTGGGCTCCTTGCCCAGCATACAACTGGCTCCTCTCTCTGCCTGCCTCTCCCCCTGCTTGTGCTCTCTCTCTGTCTCTTTCTCTATGACAAATAAATAAAATCTTAAAAAAAAAAAAGAAAATGAATTGGTGCTATAACTTTTTGACTTGTAGTGATTTTGACAAGGTTTTTTTGAGTGAGAAGAATAAGACATAGAAATTTTAGATCTTTCTTTGTAAAATAAATAATAATACTCATGGGTGGACACATTTACAAATACATTTCTATAATTACATGGTCAGAGATTATATGTAAAGTTAGGCTAATGTGAGGAGTGGAGACGAAAGGGTAAATATTCTCCATCATTGAGGATATTTTAAATTACACAATATCAGTTATAAATAAGATTCCCAATATGGAATTCAAAAATCAAAGCCTGTCAAATTGACCTTGTTGAAGAATATAGACTTTCTGATATTTTTGTATGTATATGTATTATATATGTGTATATAATTTTTGTTCATGTTTACTTATAACCACACATTTTTAGAAGTAGGCATTATATAACTCATTAATAAAGAATAAATGTTTAAAATCTTCTCTTTCAAACAGGAAGAGATGGCTTCCAGCCAGTCATCAAGGAAGGGTTCTTTGGATGAAATGACATATTATCTGGGTTTAGCAAAAGTGGACTTAATTTTGAAAGACAAAGATGTCAAAAGGTGGCTGAATGGATAGTTTTATATCTGAAGACATCATATAACCTTGCTGGAGGAAAATGAGGAATGTTGCGGTACCAAAATTTTAGGGAACTATTCTAAAACATACAGAGCAGACTTTTGACACATTTGGGGGAATGGGGTGAATTTTGAAAGATTTAAAGTGAATAGTTAACTTCAGTTAACTTCAGGTCATTATGTGTATTCATCCAGTGAAATTATTTCCTAGCCTGAAGGGAAACAATGCTTATTGAGGACTTAATTATCTTAACTATGTTCCAAATATTATTCATATGTCATTAACCACTACCTTCCAACAACCATCTGGGAGATCAATACTATAACAACCTCTATTTAAAGATGAGGCCTAGACTGAAATTATAAATGCTATCCCAAGGGAGTCTATAAAAATGAGGGTGGATGAAATAGAAGAGCAAATCAGTGATACAGAAGATAAAATTTTGGAAAATAATGAAGCTGAAAAGAAGAGGGAAAGAAAGGTAATGAACCATGAAGGTAGACTTAGAGAACTCAGTGATTTATTAAAATGAAATAAAATTTGTATCAGAGGAGTCCCAGAAGGTGAAGAGAGAGAAAAGGAGGCAGGTTTATTTGAACAAATTATAACTGAAAACTTCCAAATCTGGGGAAGGACACAGACATCAAAATCTACGAAGCAAGGGGAGGCGAACCATGAGAGACTATGGACTCTGAAAAACAACCTGAGGGTTTTGAAGGGGCGGGGGGTGGGAGGTTGGGGGAACCAGGTGGTGGGTATTAGGGAGGGCATGGATTGCATGGAGCACTGGGTATGGTGAAAAAACAATGAATACTGTTACGCTGAAAAGAAATAAAAAATTTTTAAAATAAAAAAAAATCTAAGAAGCACAGAGGAACCCCATTAAATTCAACAAAAGCCAGCCATCACCAAGACATATCATAGTCAAATTCACAAAATACATAGACAAGGAAAGAATCCTGAAAGTAGCAAGGGGAAAAAAGTGCTTAACCTACAAGGGAAGACAGATCAGGTTCTCACCAGCTCTATCCACAGAAACGTGGCATGCCAGAAAAAAGTGGCAGGAAATATTCAACATGCTGAATGGGAAAAAATATGCATCCAAGAATTCTTTATCCAGCAAGGCTGTCATTCAGAATAGAAGAGCAGATAAAGAACTTCCCCCAAAAAAACAAAACTAAAGGAGTTCATGACCACTAAACCAGCCCTGCAAGAATTTCTAAGGGGTACTCTGAGTGGAATAAAAGAGACCAAGAGCAACAAAGACCAGAAAGGACCTGAAAATATCACCAGAAATACCAACACTACAGGTAATACAGTGGCACTAAATTCTTATCTTTCAATAATCACTCAGAATATAAATGGATTTAATGTTCTAATCAAAACACATGGGGAGCCAGAATGGATAAAAACCAAGATCCATGTATATGCTGCCTACCAGAGACTCATTTTAGAACTAAGGACACCTACAAATTGAAATTAAGGGGATGGAAAACCATCTATCATGCTGATAGACACCAAAAGAAAGCCAGAGTATCCATACTCACATCAGTCAAACCAGATTTTAAAATAAAAACTGTAATAAGAGATGAAAAAGAGCTTTTTATCATAATTAAGGGGTCTATCCATCAAGAAGATCTAACAATTGTAAAGATCTATTCCCTCAACTTGGGAGCCCCCATATATATAAATCAATTAATAATAAACATAAAGAATCTCATTGATAATAATACAATAATAGTGGGGGACTTAATCACTTCTAGCACTTATAGCAATGGACAGATAATCTAAACAGAAACTCAACAAGGAGGGGCGCCTGGGTGGCTCAGTGGGTTAAAGCCTCTGTCTTCGGCTCAGGTCATGATCCCGGGGTCCTGGGATCGAGCCCCACATCGGGCTCTCTGCTCAGCGGGGATCCTGCTTCCCTTCCTCTCTCTCTGGCTGCCTCTCTGCCTACCTGTGATCTCTGTCTGTCAAATAAATAAATAAAATCTTTAAAAAAAAAAAAAAAAAGAAACTCAACAAGGAAATGATGGCTTTGAATGACACACTGTACCAGATGGACTTAATAGATATATTCAGAATATTTCATCCTAAAGCAGCAGAATACACATTCCTTTCAAGAGCACATGGAACATCCTCCAGACACATACTGGGTCACAAATCAGCCCTCAACAAATACAAAAAGATTGAGATGATGCTATGCATATTTTCAGACCACAACTCTAATAAAACTTAACATCAATCACAGATACAAATTTAGAAAAACCACAAATACATGGAGGTTAAAGAACATCCTACTGAAGAATGAACGGGTAAGGGAGCCTGGGTGGTTCAGTTGGTTGAGCATCAGATTTTTTATTTCGGCTCAGGTCATGAGCCCAGAGTCCTGGGATCAAGCCCAACATTGGGCTCCATGCTCAGTGTGGTGTCTGCTTGTCCCTCTTCTTTCCCCAACTTGTGCTTGCTCTCTTTCTTTCTCTAAAATAAATAAAATCTTTTTTAAAAAATGCATAGGTCAACCAAGAAATTTAAAAAGATATTAAAAATTACACGAAAATAAAAATGAAAACATGACTGTCCAAAACCCTTGGGATGCAGCAAAGACAGTCCTAAGAGGAAAGTATATAGCAATACAGGCTTAATTCAAGAAACAAGTCTCAAATACACAACGTAATATCACACCTAAAGGAGCTAGAAAAGGCAGAGCAAATACAGACTAAAGTCAGCAGAAAGAAGGGAAAAAATAAAGATTAGAGCAGAAATAGACACAGATGATATAGAAACAAACAAACAAGCAAACAAACAGTAGAAGAGATTAACGAAACTAGGAGTCAGTTCCTCAAAAGAAGAAAATTGATAAACCCCCAGCCAGACTTATCAAAAAGAAAAGAAATAGGACCCAAATAGATAAAATCATGAATGAAAGAGGAGAGATCACAACCAACACCAGAGAAATACAATTATAAGAAACTATTATGAAAAATTATATGCCAGCAAATTGAGCAATCTGGAGGAAATGGCTAAATTCCTATAAACATATAAACTACCAAAACCGAAACAAGAAGAAATAGAAAATTTGAACAGACCCATAACCAGCAAAGAAATTGAATTGGTAATCAAAAATCTCCCAACAGGGGCGCCTGGGTGGCTCAGTGGGTTAAAGCCTCTGCCTTTGGCTCAGGTCATGATCTCAGGGGCCTGGGATCGAGCCCCGCATCAGGCTTTCTGCTTAGCATGGAGCCTGCTTCCTCCTCTCCTTCTCTCTCTCTCTCTCTCTGCCTGCCTCTCTGCCTGCTTGTGATCTCTATCCATCAAATAAATAAATAAAAAATCTTAAAAAAAAAAGAACTATTCTCAAACTGTTCAAAAAAATACAAATGGAAAGTAATTTCCAAAGTCATTCTACAAAGCCAGCATTACCTTGATTCTAAAACCAGACAAAGACCCCACTAAAAAGAAGAATTATATGCCAATATCCCTGATGAACATGGATGCAAAAATTCTCAATAAAACACCAGCAAGTCGAATTCTACAGTACATTAAAAGAATTATTCATATCCACAAATCAGCCAACATTGTACGCCAGATTAATAAGAGAAAGAATAAGAATCATATGATCTGTCAATAGATGCAGAAAAAGCATTTGACAAAATACAGCACCCTTTCTTCATAAAAACCCTCAACAAAGTAGGGGTAGATGGAACACACTTCAGCATCATCAAAATGAAGACCCTCAACTAATATCACACTCGATGGGGAAAAAATGAGAGCCCTTCCCCTATGGTCAGAAACAAGGCAAGGATGTCCACTCTCACCATTACATTTAACATAGTTCTGGAGTTCTTAGCATCAACAATCAGACAACAAAAAGAAATAAAATGCATCCAAGTTGGCAAAAAAGTAGTTAAACTTTCACTATTTGCAGACAACTTTGTGCAAAATCCAAAAGACTCCACCAAATTTACTAGAACTAATACATGAGTTTAGCAAAGCTGCAGGATATAAAACCAATGTGCAGAAACATGTTTCATTTTATATACCAATAATGAAGCAAGAGAAAGAGAAATCAAGGCATTGATCCCACTTGCAATTGCACCAAAAACAATAATATGCCTAGGAATAAACTTAAGTAAAGAGATAGAAGATCTGAAAAATATAGAACCCCTATGAAAGAAATTGAAGAGGACAAAAGAAATGGAAAATATTCCATGCTCATAGATTGGAAGAACAAGCATTATTAAAATGGTTATATTACCCAAAGCAATCCATACACCTAGTACAATCCTTATCAAAATACCATCAGCAGTTTTCGCAGAGCTAGAACAAATAATCCTAAAATCTGTATGGAGTCACAAAAGACCCTAAATACCCAAGGCAATTCTGAAAAGAGAAACAAAACTAGAAACATCATGATTCTGGATTTCAAGCTATATTACAAAGCTGTAGTCATCAAGACAGTATGGTGCTGGCAAAAAAAAAAAAAAAAAAGACACAAAGATCTGTGGAACAGAATAGAGAACCCAGAAATGGACCCACAACTACACAATCAACTAATTTGCAACAAAGCAGGAAAGAATATGCAATGGAAAAAATACAGTCTCTTCAACAAATGGCATTAAGGAAACTGGACCACATTCTTATCCCACACGCAAAAATAGACTCAAAATGGATAAAAGACCTAAATGTGAGACAGGAATCCATCAAAATCCTAGAGGAGAATACAGGAAGAAACCTCTTTGACCTCAGCTGTAGTAACTTCTTTCTAGACACATCAGTGGAGGCAAGGGAAACAAAAGACAAAAATGAACAATTAGGACTTCATCAGTTTAAAAATCCGCACAGCAAAGGAAACAATCAAGAAAACTAAAAGGCAGCCCACAGAATGGGAGAAGATATTTGCAAATGACATATCTGATAAAGAATTAGTATCCAAAATCTATAAAGCATTTATCAAACTCAACACCCCAAAAAACAAATAACCCAGTTAAGAAATGGGCAGAAAACATGAATAGACACTTTTCCAAAGAAAAACTTAGATGGCTAACAGACACATGAAAAGATGCTCAATCAACATCACTCATCATCAGTGAACTACAAATCAAAACTACAATGATAAACTGTCAGAATGGATAAAATTAACAACAGGTGTGGGTGAGGATGCAGAGAAAGGGGAGCACTGTCACACTGTTGGTGGGAATGTAAACTGGTGCAGCCACTCTGGAGAACAATTTTGAGGTTCCTCAAGAACTTAAAAATGAAACTACCATATGATCCAGCAATTGCACTCCTGGGTATTTACCTAAAACACACAAAGATACATATTCCAAGAGGTACATGCATCCTGATATTTATAGTGGCATTATCAACAATAGCCAAGCTGTGGAGAAAGCTCAAATGTCCACTGACTGGTGACTGCATAAAAAGAGGTGAGAGAGAGAAAATTCTATAATAGAATATTACTCAGCCATCAAAAAGAACAAAATCTTACTATTTGCATTGATGCAGTTAGAGCTAGAGTGTATTATGCAAACTGAAATAAGTCAGTCAGAGAAAGACAAATACCATATGATCTCACTCATATGTGGAATGCAAGAAAGAAAACAGATGAACACATGGGAAAGGGGAAAAGAAAAAAAAGAAGAGAGGGAAATAAGCTGTAAGATATTCTTTGAAATAGAGAACAAACTGAGGGTTGATGGAGGGAGATTGGTGGGGGGATGGGCTAGATGGGCCATGGGTATTAAGAAGGGCATTTGATGCAAAGAGCACTGGCTGTTGTATGTCAGTGATGAGTCACTGAATTCTACTCCAGAAACGAGTATTAGACTATATGTTAACTAACTAAAATTTAAAGAAAAAACAAAAAAAAGTTGAGGCTTAGAGAGACAATGTAATTAGAACAAGGGCACACAGCTAGCAACTGTGCAGGGATTTAAAACCAGAAAGTCTTAATTCTCCAGCTGGTGCTAGACCAAAGAGAAAAAACAAGAAGTCTTATGATTTAACTCCAGTTGATAAATTTTAGCAGAAGCATAAGGGAAATACATTCCCAGAAGTTTCAGAATCAGTTCAGCAATAACTAGAATCTTACAGAGCACAGGAAGATGAGGTTAAATGACTTAAAATCATTATGGGACTAGAAGGGGAAGACGAAGGAGTCATAAGTATGCTTTCTGACAATACTGCTAAGCTAACATCAGCTGTTAGTTCTTTGCCAGAACTCCTTGGGGAAAAAAGGACTTATTGATCTCCATACAAATGTTGCCACTGCTGTTTTAGAACATATAAAGTTCTCATAGATGTAAAACCAAGAAAATGCCAAGCTCAGCTCCCACAATCAAACTGGAGTTGTGTAACCCAAAATATCTAATTATTGTACCTTTGGAAAGCATTCAGGTTCATTCTATTCATAAAACTTTACAAATATTATCCTACTAAAAATTTATATGACTATATGCCAGGTCAGAGACTAGAGCTTATGGTTTGAGAAAATTCTAGTAATTGCGTTATTCAGTCATGTTTTTGAGTGACTGTGTGTTATGCTGGGCCCTGGGAGTTCTGTGGTAATAAAATGAGTTCTCTATTCTCTTGTAGCTAATATTGTAGTAACAATAAAAAAAGTAACCAAATAAATAAATAAGTAAAACTAGAAAGTCTTAAAACAATAATGAGATACCACCAACACCTACTAAAATGGCTAAAATCCAAAAAAACTAACAATACCAATTGCTGACAAAGATATGAAGCAATAGCAATTATATTCATTGCTGGTAGGAATGAAAAACGGTACAACCACTTTGGAAGAGTTTGGAAGTTTTCTCACAAAGCTAAATATAGTCTTACCATATAGTCCAGCAACCATGCTTCTGGATATTTACCTAACTGCTTTGAAAAATATGTCCACACAAAAATCTGTACACAAATATTTACAGCAACTTTACTTATAATGACCAAAAATTGGAAACTATCAAGATCTACTGAAATAGGTGAATGAATAAGCAAACTGAAGTATATCCATATGGTGGAATACTATTCACTGATAAAAACAAAAAAGGAATAAGTTATCAGGCCTCACAAAAACATCTTAAATAAACATTGCTGAGTGAAAAACACAAGTTTGAAAGACTGCTGTATGAGTCCATTTATGTAAGCTTCTGGAAAAGGCAGAATTTTAGAGTTGATAAAGAGATCAGTAACTGCCAGTCTTCTAGGGAGGGAGAAGGGTTTAATAGTGAAGTACAGGGGATTTTTTTTTGAGGTTGTGAAACTATCCTGTATGATTTGTTATGATGTATATATGACAATATGTATTTGTGAAAACTCATAACTGTAGAGCACAGAGTGGATTTTAATGTATGCAAGTTTTTAAAATAATCTAGGAGGTCAAGGGATCTCACAATGTGACAAAACAACCTAACTATATATGTATAATATTTGAATATTACAAATGTATGAAACAACCTCACTGAGGGGGAGGGTAAAGTAAGGTACTGACCTGAGTCATTCTGGAAATGAATGAAGACTGTAAGTAAGACTTTTGGGCAAAGTTAAGCAGGCAAGGGTGCTGTACTCTAGTTGGTAAAGTTGTTTCCGACTGCATCTGGGTTAAAAAGTCTGAAACAACTATATGTATAGTACATGTAAGCATGTATACTAAAATTAAGCAAGCAAGTAATGAGTGGTGAATAGTGGGAGCCAAGTTTCTCAGTGTGGGCGTGGAAGTTACAGACAAGCCAGGTGGGGAAGGTTAGCACGATCCTGTGGTATACCAGATTGCAATTGGCAACATCGGTACGAACTCATGCTAGGCTTATATAAAGATGGACACATATAACAATATCTATAGGTATGTATAGATACATAAATCAGTACACACACACATCGATTTCCGTCTCTTACAGCTGGGAGGATCTAGAAGCAGCAGTACCATCCACCTCAGCCCCTGGCAATTCCTAGTGCTTCCCTGCTTTTAGTTTTTCTTCTTCCCCAGCACTTGTCGACTTCTGACATCTCTCTTTTGGAAATGTATTTGTTCATGATTACTCTTCCCCTTATAGTAATGTAAGCCCTAAGGAGCAATAAGGTTTTCTTTTTGCTGCTATTTCCCTGGCTCCAAGAATTGAAGCTGGCTCAGACTAATTACTTAACAGATAATGTATTTGTTGAATGAGTGAATGTTTGAAAAGCAATAGGGTGTGCATCATGGCTAATCAGTTGGTACACTAACCGTGGAAGTCAGCCCTTGGACACATACTGCCATTACCTTATCAGGAAGCAAGAAGTGTTAGGATCAAGGGACCACTTCTCAACAGAACACTATGCTTCTAGTGAAACATTCAACGTTTCAATCTTGTATTCTTATCAAATAATGGCTTGTTCAAGTCCAATATTTCCTCTTTGTGGAAAGAATTTTGGCTTCCCAAATAAGAAAAAAAAATTTCTTGATATTCTTTTAAGTAGAAAGGAAAAAGAATATATTTGGATGTTTTTCTTCCTAGAAAATTAGACCTTTTTAAAATATTTTATTTATTTATTTGTCAGAGAGAGAGCACAAGAAGGGGAAGCAGCAGGCAGAGCAGGCAGAGGGAGAACCAGGTCTCCACTGAGTGGGGAGCCTGATGCAGGACTTTATCCCAGAACCCGGGGATCATGACCTGAGTTGAAGGCAGATGCCAAACCGACTGATGGATCTTACATGTTCTCACCATAAAAAGGGACAGGAAGAGAGAGGGAAAGGAGGAAAGGAAGGGAAGGGAGAAGAGAAGGAGAGGGGGAAGGAAAGAGGGAAGGGAAGGGGAGAGGAGGGAAAGAAAGGGGTGATTTTGTGATGTGACAGTTAGCTTGACTGTGTTAGCTTGACTGTGCTGATTATTTCAAAATGGATAGGAATATCAAAGCGTTAAGTTGGACACCTGAATTTTTACTTGTAAACCCTCAGTGATACAGCAATGACAATATCGCTTCCCAGAGAGAACCCAGAGAGTTTCTTCAAAAATGTTTTTTACTGAGAAAACATCTGCATGTGTTTGAATGCTTTAAGTTGCAAGGGGGAAATTAAATAAAATCTTTCAATGGTCTGGAATACTAATTGTTCTTATTGAGAAGTGATTCCTTCTTATATTTCCTTTTTCCTATTTACAGACTCCATTGTCCCAGGGAAGTTTTATTTTTCTCACTCTTTTGTCCTCGAATGAGCTCATAATGCCATGATATCACTCTCAGCAGGGTGTTTAGTTACAGCAGCTCAGTTTGACCCCGCCCTTGCAAAAAATCTACTTTCCCTCTTGGCTCAAAGATGGGGTGACAGCAGCTCTGTCTTCACAGCAGGGCTCAAGTTCCACCCTATTCACTCTGAGCTGTGTGTCTACCCAGAGGATGGTGGTGAGCCACGCAGGCAGCCTGTCTGAGCTTGTCAACACAGCAAGCCCCATTCCTTCATCCTGTGTAGGCAGGCCAACTGCCATCGTAAGAGGTGAACGCAGCCCTTAAAAATTAAAGATTCTATGGCTAAAGGGTGGTGCAAGCCATACTGGTCCAATCCCTCCCTTTTGGATGAGGAAATTGAGGCTGCTCACAGTCAAGGGAGATTTTGGGGTCGGGACTGAGATTAGAACCAGGCTGTCTATACTCCCATCTCTCTGCTTCATACAGGACTAGATTTTGTCTCTTTCCTTTGAAAGACGCCCCTTTAAGTTTCTGCCCATGACAGGAATGGCTTTTTACCACTCCCTATATGGGAAAGACCGATAGAGATCTTCCAGATGAATCACAGTTTTGGCTTTTCATTCAGTGAATGTCTGCAATGGGTGAAGTTAGACATGTCCATTTTATACCACGTTGACTGGCAAATGACCTCGTGTACAAAAGGCTCAGCGATGAGGGAGAGAGAGGAAGGCATTGCTACTCAGAGTTATAAAATGGAAACTCCTTGATTCTAATCCATTGAAGTTACATGGCCAATTGCATTCCTGAGACCACTAACAGCAGTGTTATATTTTTTCTTTACTACTGAATATTTCAGTACAAAATAAACTTATAAACAGTAGACAACTTTAATGATTCTCATTATTCCAAGTTCTAGTACTTCCTTGTTTTAAGCAACTATTTTTATTAATAACAAAACAATTATTAGGAGTTTTAAAATAACTAATGAATATTTATTTTTCATTTAAATGGATTGAGCTGAAAATGAGATATGAAGTTTAAATATCAGTATAACTTTACATAAAAGCAGAGTTCAGGAAAGGAAATAAACTGCATTCATTTCTAGCCATTTTTATTCATAGAAGTTATCATTTACAAAGCACAGGATGGTTAATTTTGTGCGTCAAGTTGACTGAGCCATGGGATGCCCAGATATTTGCACAAATGTTATTCCGGGTGTTTCTCTGAGCTTAAAAGCTTAAAAGCTTAGATGAGCTTAAAATTTGAATTGGTAGACTAAGTAAACTGCCTTCTCTAATGTGGGTGAGCCCTGTGCAATCAGTTGAAGGCCTGAGTAGAACCAAAAGGCTGCCACTTTCTCAAATAAAGAATTCCTCCTGTCTACCTTGAACTCTTGTATATCAGTTTTTCCTGCTCTCAGACCCAAACTGAAACATTGGCTCTGTCTGGGTGTCAAGCCTGCCAGCATTCAGACTGGAACTATGCCATGAGTTCTCCTGGGTCTCCAGCTTGCAGGTGACAGGTAAATATGTTCTATATATTTTATTATATTTCTAGACAAATAATCTACTATAGTTTCTCTCTGGAGAATCCTAATGAAAGCACCTACTCTGTACCAGGTATTATTGTTATCACAACAAAGCAATGGGATCCATATTTTCTTCTCATTTTTCACATGAGAAGAGAACTATGTAAGTTTTAAGGACTTAACCCAAGACTGCATAGGAAAGAAGATCTCCAGGATCGAAACCCAGTCTGTTTGCTTTCAAAGCCTGATTTCTACACACCACCCACCTCCCCAAAGCCTCACACCACTTTCTTTCCAGCTTTGCACAGATCTCAAAATGCCTTTATCCACTCTCCTATCTTGGTAGTGCAGTGGTATATCAAAGTTGAAGACTTTTTTAATGTGATGGGATGAGGACTCAGGACTGTTGCTCTCGATCATGAATTTTTCTGATACGGGTCTGTGTGTACAAAGGTTTTAAGTGAAAAAGACTGTCCTAAATTGTATTTCTGGTAGTATATGTCCTCGAACAGTGCCTTCACCATGATTTCAGACATGGACCATGCAAAATTGACCCACAAGTCAATGCACTCATGTCAACAAACAGCACACCCAGGACTTGGTCTGCTCTGGCTCATTGCTCCTCAGTACCTCCACAGAGCCAAGACAGGACTTCCATTTGGGAACCGGGAGCTTTGCAAAGGAACTGCATTGGCATGTGGTAGAGTACTGGAAGTTTTGTCAGAGCCAAGATTCACTGAGCTCAATTGTACACAGATACTGATGCTGAGTTTCAAATACAGTGGAAGTGGAAGATGGACAGATTGTTTTGCTGTGCAGTGGTTTCATTCCAGGGAAATCTCTTTGAAGTCAAGGAGGTGGATGCCTGCAACAGATATGGAGTGCAGAGTTCAGTCAAGAATGGCACTCATGTTTCACTCTTGAATATTTTCAACTTGACTATTTTTAAGTCAAACATCTTCAAATATGTCAAAGACACTTGTTAATATGTCAAAGACACTTTATTAAGAATAAAGGCCACAGTAGGTTGGGATTTTTTTTTTTAACTAGGCCAATTTTTTATCTCTTTAAACACAACTGAATGCATCTGGAAGATTTTGTTCCAAACCACATTTTTCCATCCTCATAATGGCCAATCCAAATTCCCCATGTTTAAATATTTTTGCACACACACACACACACACACATATATAAAAAGATAGTCTTTATATGTGTATCAGTGTGAGTTAATGTGTATGCTTATGTATGTGTATATCAATACCAAGTATGGGAAATGTTAATCTCAAAGCCAATTTTACACAGTAAGTCCTAAATACTTTATTAGTAAGTATCCCAACTAAGATGTTTTTTTATTTCAATGCCAAAATAGAAAAGAAATAAAATTATAATAACTGTATTGTAAATAATTGTAAATACCATTAAAGGCATTTACAGAATTTTGGAAAGTGAAAATTCCCATCTTGACACATTAATGAATTTTCAAGCATAATAAATTATCTTTGGCCAACTAGGCTAAAGCAAAAATCTCATAGAAACACATACACATTCATACTCACACAACTTATTTCAGGATAAGAAAAAAGAAATTGCTTATCACCTTTGAAAGGAGTATTGGAAGTGCCAATTGGAACATCCAAAAATTTGCAAATGTAGAAGGTAAGCTTGGAGTTGTAAGAGATACACAAGAGTTAGCATTACAACACAGTTAGCCACTCAATCCCAAAACACTGAAAATTCATTTTGACCAGGACTTTTAAGGATTGGAAAAAACTGTGTGGGCATCAAAGACAAAGGTGATGATGTTATAAAGGAAGGTATAGAGACTGGAAAAGTATGACATATCCATGGAACTGTGAAGAAACTTTCCTGACTAGAATTCAGTGTCCTGAGAATCATATGTCAATGAGTAGGATGGGACCAGCTTAAGAAGTATTAAGTTCAAAGACTGGACTGGGGATTGATTTTTAATTTTAGGCGTGACTATGGCATATGATATGGTATAGATGGAGCTTGAGGAAAACTGATGTCATCATCAAGGCCAAAAAGAGATTAGCTAGGTTTTCTAACACCCAAGACTATGTTAGGTTCACCTGATACATGCAAACATAGCATTCTGCTTTCTTCATTACATTTTTCATGCTTACACTTCTTCTATGTCTACCTTTGTCATTAGACTGTAAATTTAATGAAGGCAGGATATAGTAGAGGTACACAGTAGCTTCCCAATATACAGCTTTGAATAAGTGAACTTACAAATGAATGAAGCTATTACTGAATACAGATCCATAAGATAATGAAGACTTGAACTACAATTGTATATATGAAAACAGAAAGATACTATAAACATTGAAAATTAGATCTTCATGATTTTATACAAAAGATGTGAGGGGGGAGGCTCAGACAAAATATTAACAGTTTGCATCTGGATAGAATTTGAGAATTTCCATAGTGCTTTCACAAATAGTTAACGATTTTGAGCTCTTCTTCCAAAATTAAGATTTATTATTTATTTATTTATTTATTTATTTTGAGAGAGAGAGGAATCGGGGGGTGGCGTATAGAACAGAGGGAGAGAGATAACTGAGCAGATTCCATGCCAAGCTCAAAGCCCTGATGTGGGGCTGGATCCCATGTCTCTGAGATCATGGCCCCAGCAGAACCCAAGTGTCACACACCAAACTGACTACACCACCAGGCACCCCTCTTCTTCCAATCTTATATAGCCGAAATATGTTAACACCATTAACAAAATCCAAGAATTGAATTAAAGCACCTGCTTAAAGGATATAATAAATTCAACTGTGGCCAGGTAGAATTAAAAAAAAAAAAAAGACAGAATATTGAAATGTAAATATCCAGTATTCAGTTGAACATATGGAACACTTAAGTGAAAGGATCGGTTTAGACATATAAATTTGTAGTCTTTGGGTCATGAAAAATCATGAGAAACTTTCAAATGAAAATCAGTTCAGTTAAATAATGTGCTCATTCGGGCGTCTGGGTGGCTCTGTTGGTTAAGCAACTGCCTTCGGCTCGGGTCATGATCCTGGGGTCCTGGGATTGAGTCCCGCATCAGGCTCCCTGCTCAGTGGGGAGTCTGCTTCTCCCTCTGACTCTTCCCCCTCTTGTGCTCTCTCTCTCACTCTCTCAAAAAAATAAAATTTAAAATAAAAAATGTGCTCATTCTCTGATTATTAAAGATTCACTTTAAGGTAGGTATCAACTGCACTGGCCAATCCATATATTCAAATAAACTAAAAATTCCTAATAGCTTCAAGGCTAATATGATACTTATTTTTAATTAAAAGTAACACTTGGAAATAAAGGTAATGTCCTCAAATCCAGGTTGTCGTGCTCCTACACTAATAAAGCCTGCTGATCAGTATTAACATTTCACTGGAAAAATCACTGTAAAATTTCACTTTCTTCAGAGAGGAAGATATACCTGACTCCCTCCAGGCATCAAGTAAATGCAGTGTTTTCTTCACAGTGGGAACATTTCCATGAAAAACCAGCAAACAAATACCTATTTCTTACACATATATATTATGAAGCCTTTTTGAGGCAATGCATATTTATGGAAATAAAATTCATATCTCTTTCTCTATTTCTTTCTCTATTTTTCTCTGTCTCTCCAAGAACTGAATCCAGAATCATGGTGCTATGTCCACAATTTTCTCGGCAAGTTACATAATTGACTCTAAAAAAAAATGAATCATGTACAATTTAGGAAATCAAAACAATTTAAGATGTCTAGTCTTATCTATGAAATATAAGTGCATATATCCTTTAGGCTATATTCTTACAATCTACATTTTAAAAAAATTTTGTCAGTACTTTTTTTTCAACTTTTGGTGAAGGAGTAAATTTTTGGTTAGAATTGTTGCTTATAATTCACTTTTCTGGTTTTTGCACACAGAAAAAAATATTGAAACTTGCCCATCAAACATTTTGCAATTTAACAAAAACCTTAAAATGAAAAGTTTTCCAGAAGTTTTCAATGAAAAATATGATTGAATGGCTTAAGCCAAGCCAAGAAATGTCTTGAAATGTCAAGTTGAAACTTGACATGTCACCTTGAAATGTCACCATTTTCTTGGGTACTGAGGCTATTCAGAAAAACATGATAGGCAATTTGTAAAACTAAATGACATATTTTTGGGGAGAAAATGTCCTTAGATAAATTAGATTACAGTGACATTTCACTGAAACATGAACCACTAGAATATGGAATTTAATGTTTGACATCTGACTTCGATCCCATCCAAGAAGTTTGTTATCGGAGGTAGCTCAAATGCCTCCACATGGCACATGGCACGGCCTCACCTAGAGAATTAGCTAATACAGCATTCTCTGAGGACAAACCCCAAAATCTCTCTTGCTTCCTCTCTTTAATTTGCTTTAATTAAAATATAATTGACATAATATTCATTAGTTTCAGGTGAACAACCTAATTATTCAATATTTGTATATTTTGTGAAATTCTCATGCCTATAAGTGTAGTCAACATCCATCAAACATGGCTCTTCTTTGAGCTTCAAAAACACTTCTGGACAATGAGTGACACATTTCAATCCAGTAAGCATTTCTTTCTCAGTGAGGTCTTTCCCATCCTAAACAGAATTCCATTTGGGAGCACAATATAAGCAACCTTTTCTTATTTTTTCCTAACTTTCAATGTTTCTCAAGAATACCCAGCTCAAAAAGCCTTTTCTTGTCCATGAGGAGAGACCTTCTTAAATGTGGAGTCAGCATGCCCTAACAGGATGAGATTCAAGGGTGATAAAGGAGCTCAGCCTCTTCTTTCAAAACTGTCCTATCTGCCTGCTTAAATTTCTGCACAGAGTGATTGCATTTAGGTGATTCTTAGAAAAATCTTTAGCCCATGACCAGAATGGAGCAGGAAGATGCTGCGTGGGAGAAACGGATGAAAAACACATTCTTCAGGATTTTATTAGAGTCATCTTCCTCTCCCTCCTCCCCCTCTTGTCCTCCTCCACCTTTTCTTTCTTCCCCTCCACTCTCCTTCCCTCTCCTCCTCCTCTTCTCCTCTTTATCCCTGTCACTCTCTTCCTCTCTTTCTCTCTCTCCCTCAAACAATGAGACTGCAGGACCAGTGAAGGGGGATGTTGGGCTCTGTGGACCATGAGCACTACAGCATCAGTACCAAAGAGTCAGCAGAAGAGGAGCAGACTGAGCTCTAAAACTCTGCTTATTTCAACAAATTGCCCCCCCCCCCCAAAAAAAAGTGCAAGAGATTTTATTTGCCTTGTGGTTATTTCAAAACCAGGAGCAGCAGCACTTTTAATTGCTTCCTTGTTTGAGGT
This sequence comes from Gulo gulo luscus, assembly GCA_024510155.1. Taxonomy (NCBI): domain Eukaryota; kingdom Metazoa; phylum Chordata; class Mammalia; order Carnivora; family Mustelidae; genus Gulo; species Gulo gulo. Next base: position 100,187 of record JAJHUB010000236.1, read on the forward strand.
TGGTACTAGAAAACCCAGAATGAATCAGTCACTAGAATAATAAATCATCTAATATGGGATCTCATATTCATCTGCCTTCTGTAAAGCTGGGATCTTATTCATTAATACATTATAATCAGGTTTAAATGAAAGGACTTCTCAATTATTCTTATATTTTTAATAGTACATGCTTTTTAGGAGCTGGGACAATGGTCTCCAAAACAGGGCACATAAATAACAAGAAGTACAAGGTATGAAATATTGAGATATGAGGACATGTAAGAAGTTATTTTTATATGAAGAAGGAAAAATCAATTTCAACTAATATTTAAAATACAGATAGTGATATATTCACTAGACCCATATATCAGGTACCACTCATCACATTAAATATATGAGATCTTCAGAAGGGCATTTCATCATAACAAGCAAACAGGAGTTGGCAGTGAAAGCTTCATTCATATGATCACTTTCAACTTACGATCGAGTGGATCAATTTAGGCAAAATTGTTCTAATCCTCACAGAGCAGGAACATAGCTTTATAAGATTCTTAGGAATTGAAGACAGTACTAATAACACAAATAACAAGGAAATGGCAGAGCCAACTCCTCTTCTGATTTGGGGGCAAGCTGTTTCTCAGTCACATCATGAGATTTAAAAAAAAATGGCAATTCTCATCAGATATGACAAAAAGCTCTGCAATTGAAACTATTTTAATTTTTTTATTATTAAGTTTTTTTGTTTTAATTCCAATATAGTTAAAATACAGTGTTATATTAGTTTCAGGTGTGCAATATAGTGGCTCAACAATTCTATACATCATTACTCAGTGCTCATCATAAGTGTACTCTTGATCCCCTTCTCCTATTTTACCCATCCCCCACCCATGTCCCCTCTGATATGCTTTAATTTAAATGAGTATCCTCAGTTAAAGTTACTATTTTTTTAATAAGAACATTTTTTACTTGAAACAATTTTAGAATACATGGTTCTAAAAGATATACATAAAATATTCCATCCAAGAAAAAAATAGAATACACATTTTCCGCAAGTACATGCACAAGAATCCCCTGGTTAAATCATATAAAAGGAGACATAACAAGTATTACAAATTTAAGAAGAGTGAAATCATACCAAGTATATTTTCCAACCACAATGGTAAAAAACTAGAGATCAACAATAAAACAAAGCTGAAAAACTACAATGTAAATATCAAACATTTCATATATAAATATTAAACAACACATTACTGCACAATGGGCCAAATAAGAAATCAAATGGCAAATAAGAAATATGTCTAAAAAAAAGAAAAAGAAAACACAATATCCCAAAACAGATGGTATACAACAAAAGCAAATGTTAGAGTGAAATTTTATGCTATAAGTGCTTGTATTAAGAAAAAGTTTCAAATAAACAATTTAACATTACATCACAAGTAGAAAGAAGGAGAAATTTAGCTGAAATGTACTAGAAGAAGGAAATAACAAAGAAAAATCAGAAATAAATAAAATAGAGACAAGAATAAATCATGTAACATTGACGTAATGACAAATTTAAAAAAAAATGCCAGTAGCAATGTTTTAGCTATATTAACTAAGAAAAAGAAGAGAAGACTTAAAAAAGAAAATGACAAATAGAAAACAAACAGATAACCACAAAAATATGTAATGTGTTAACAGCTAACCTACAAACTATTACATACTAAGAAATCAAATAACTTGGGCAGGAGGTAGAGATAATTCCTAGTAATGCACACATTAGCATGACTGAATCATGAATGTTGAATCCAAGAAATAGGAAATCTTAGACCAATAACCAGAATGGAAGTTGAATTAGGAATCAAAAATCTCCCAGCACAGAAAAGCCCAAGACCACACGATTTCACTGGTGAATTTTACCAAACATTAAAAAAATAATAATGATAGTCCTTATCAAAATCTTACAAATAATGGAACTGAGAGAAATCACTCAAAATCCTTTCATGAAGCTAGTACCACCCTGATACCAAAGCAGGATACAAAGAACACAAGAACATAAGTCTAGTTTGTCCAATTTAAGTATTCCTTCTCTGACTTTCTTTTGACATCCACTTGTTTCTCGCCCCCTCACTTTCAATCTGAGGGTGTCTTTAAGTGTAACATGAATCCCTTGTAGGCAGCATATAGGTGGTTCTTGTGTTTTTAATCCATTCTGATGCCCTATGTCTCTTGATTAGAGCATTTAGTCCATTTGCATTTAAAATAATTATTGATAGATATGTATGTATTTATTTATTGCCATTTTATTACTTTTCTGTCATTGTTCCTGGAGAGTTTCTCTGATCCTTTCTTGTCTTTGTCACTTTTGGTCTCTCCTTTGCACTCAAAGAGTCCCCTTTAATATATCTTGCAGGGCTAGTTTAGTGGTCACAAATTCCTTTAGTTTTTGTTTGTCTAGGAAACTCTTTATCTCTCCTTTTCTGAATGATAGCCTTGCAGGATAGAATATTCTTGGCTTCAGATTTTTCCCATTCAGCACTCTAAATATACCAAGCCACTTCTTTCTAGCTTGCCAAGTTTCTATTGAGAAATCTCCAGCTAGCGTTATGGGTTTTCCCTTGTAAGTTAAGGACTTCTTTTGTCTTGTTGCTTTTAAGATTTTTCCTTTATAACTGTATTTTGCAAATTTAATTACACTATATCTTGATGTTGTCCTGCTTTTGTTCTCTGTGTTTTCTGCATCTGGAGATCTGTTTCCTTTCCCAAATTAGAGCACTT